>BROG01000001.1:5170000-5177500 GCA_030159075.1 Atrina japonica
GGTAGAACATTAGATTTGATGACTTTAAGTCGCAGTTCTCTCTTCTTTAATATGGTATTGAAAACATTGAATTTTTAACTTGGGAGGGATACATTTTACACATGCAAATATATTTAAAATTATATAATACTAAACCCATTTTTAATCTTAATAATGTAGAGATATATAAATACCAAGTATGAACACGTTCATGACCAGTTTTAAAAAAAAAAAAATTAAAAAAAATGACGAACATTCTGTGCGTCTCCAAAAGAAGTCTTGTTGGGGGTTTTAAGATATCAATTGGTAAAGTACATATGAAAAGGCGAATATGTATAATGTGGTAAATAAAAGTCGATCCTTTAATACAGATAGGATCATGATATTGCAAATATAGATGGAAATTCAACGGTTTATTATATAAAGTATTATCGATGTAGGCTGACTGCAGTGTGATTAATGGCGACAGGTAAAATCCCCAGATCATTTACCTGACTTTATTTGCAGTGTAGCATTTTATAAAATTTATATCGTCTTTGGAATATTTGTAAATCTTCACCACATTTACATTTTCGGAATAGATTTTGGATATGAATTTTATAATTTTGAATAAATTCAAACATAGACAATCAAGGTGCCACTATGATATTTTTCTGAATGAAAACACAATTGCTATAACAAATACATTCAGGATGAATATCTGTATACATTTTTTCGTGATGTGATTTTATTCTTGAACAGTGCGTAACCCCCTGATATGCTTAATGTTACAACTTCATAATATATTTACCCCATAAGCTACATGTTCAGGGTTCGAAATAAGGTTGGGTCAGTTATAAACACTTCGCCAAACAACATTAGGTGAACCAGAAATGGATGTCTTAGACGAGACTTAAAACCGAAATCCCATGTAATACCATATTTCAAGGTGGCCTCATTGTACCGGAAGTTAAAGATAGCATATAACACACAATGAAAGAAAGAAAAACCATGAGAGAAGTAAAACAGACCCCATTTATATATAGCAAATGCTTAAAATGAAAAACCCGGATATCCCATTTTTAACTCTAAAGAAAAACACAAAATACTAAATACATCACGCAAATTGTAAAATATCAATTATGTCTCTTAAAATATCAATTATATCTCTTAAAATATCAATTATATCTCTTAAAATATCAATTATATCTCTTATAAGATGAGAGAGATTTACCCCTGCAACCTCAATATTTCAAAACAAACATACAACTGTTATCTTGACAATATGAATATATATACATAACTTTTAACTTCTGAAGCATAATTGAAAGAACTTAAATTTTCTGTTGTTTGAGTGGTTCGATCTTACGTGCTGTGTTTTTTTTACTTAGTTCAGTCATAAAGTCGGTATAGGCTGATCGAATGTATCTATGGTAGTCAGGATGTTATTGTGATTCGAAGTGGAATTATGTTTTCGACGTGTTCGCAAATATGAAAGAAAGATAGCCCATTCAAAACTTCGATCAATGACAATGTCAACTTGTCTCCCTATCACAAGTTAGGAAATGTATAACATTCGGAGTTAATGAAACATATAGGCAACCTTACAGCATACATTGTCGGCCATACATCATGGGAAAACAATAATGAAAATGTCTGTAATTTCCCAGGTTATATTGAATAACAGTAAAGAACAATTGAACTTGTAGTATCTAAAGAACAATTGAACATGTAGTATCACTTTAAACTTCAAAATTTAAATGAAAAATCAAGCGGAAAATATCGATTTAGAACACTGTAAATCTGACGCTTAATACACAGGGTAAACAAAAAAGTGAGGTCGTTCGATTTGGTTTTAAATGTACGGAACTACGACACAAAAAGCAAGGCAATAACAACAGAATGTAGTAACGAGGAAAATAAACATTGTCAAATTGAAATCGTGTGAATAGACAAAATGTCAGTGGAAGTTAAAGCGATCATGGTAAAAGATAGAGCCGCGTTTCAACTTTACTGATTTAAAACATTTTAATGATGCAAAGAGTAGGATAATATTATGTGTACAGAAGTTACATGTTCAATAGGAAATATCATTAACAACCGGTTTCATATTTTGTTATAAAGTTGGTTACGCACCACATATCAAACACACAAGATTCACAAATCACTGGGAGAGTTTAAATGTAAAATGAACTGTCAGAATTAATGAAGGCGAAACGAACAATTTCTTACGAAAATTCACCAAAATGTAGGATCCTTTGGTAAAATGTTTTTAAACGGCGATTTCCACAGAGCAAAATGTCGGACCTGGGTAGCACAATAGCACCTTCTGAGCAAGTTGACGATCAGACCCTTGATGAGGTAGGTTGTAAGCTATAATCAAAGTTTGAACGACTAAGTCACACATAGTTGGCGAGGAAATGTTTTTTCTTGACAACTTCAAGTGACATGTAATTGTTTCATCCCCCTTCCTGGTTACAAATTACTTTTTTTTATAAACAATGAAATGTATTGGCACATGTAAAAGTCGTTCATACTTTAATTACTGACACATTACTTCTTCGCCTGTTAACTTCCTTGCAGTTGCGTACACCTGGATATTTCGATTTGATGTTTTGTTCATTTTAGCTTTTCTTGCTTAACCAAAAGCATTGCCCTTTCCGCTTTTGTTGTGAAATAGTATGTTTGCTTTCTTAACATGTGTTTCCTTACACCTTTGATATGTGTAAACAGTGATATTACACAAAATTTAAGTTTGTGACTATACACCTAATATCACGTTTGTGTCTTTGTTGTGCATAAACATTT
Source organism: Atrina japonica (assembly GCA_030159075.1). Classification (NCBI taxonomy): domain Eukaryota; kingdom Metazoa; phylum Mollusca; class Bivalvia; order Pterioida; family Pinnidae; genus Atrina; species Atrina japonica. The sequence continues at coordinate 5,172,767 of BROG01000001.1, forward strand.
CTGAAATCTGTCGAAAGTGTTCGTTTTTCATAAACAACTATAACACACACGCACACACACACACACACACCCACACCCACACTCACAACCCCCATATATATATATATATATATATATATATATATATATATATATATATATATATATATATATATATATATATATATATATATATATATATACGCTCGTATGGAAGCAAACTTCGTATATCTGGTCTACTTATTTCAACTGTTTTATCAATAAATCAATTAATGATTAAGGAAAGACAAAGTTATTTTAGTTCCACGTCTACCTTTCTACAAAAACATGTCGTGGCTTGAATCCTACGTGATATCTAATTAAAATCATTCTTTGATTTGTTATGCCTACCAGTTCAATATTTATCTTTCATATAACCACTGAAAGAAATATATGATTTAAATATGGAGTTTGTAAAGCTTTAAGTGAAGTAATGCACAATGAAGTGAACCTCGTATAACAATATGCTCACACAGTTATCTCTATCTTGCTTTCTAATTACATTAGTGTGTATGTGGTTTGATAAATGTCTACTTGAAGAAAATGCAAGTACGTCTAACATGATTCTTTGTCGATGTTTTTTTTATTACATAATACTGACGTAATATTGCATTCGAAATTTATTGATTATGTTGATGGTAGGACATGAGTGTTATCTTGTCAATAAAATACATTTGAGTCGGAATATATTATGTAATATATTTGCACATACCAAAGCAACCTTAAGAGTACATAAAAGTCTCAAGTAAAGAATTATATATGATCAAAACTACTTGTACATCGTGCAAATTAAACAGGTTTTTCGACCCTTATCCGTTAAACATTGGCAGTTATCAGTCTTGACATTATACAGTTCTTTACCTCTTCGACGACGAAATTAAAGTGATTTTGGTATATTTTTGTAACTTTTTCTGTAAGGCAGTTTTACGTTTTATCTTATTATATTTTAGAGTGTATCAGTGTATGTATATTGCAAAGATTTATTTTACAGCGATTTTAATGTTAAACATGTCTCTCACTATTTACAATCCTTCTCAATGAATGGATATGTAGATGGTTTATGTGGAAGTGGAGTCTGTATGTCTTCCTCCTTGTTTTTTTGTAACATTAAAGAGTAAAGAAACAAGTAGAAAAAAGTACAATGATACCAAACTAAATGATGGAATCATTTGAAATATACCAGTAAGATATTATGGAATATCATGGGCTAATTCCCTTATTAATGCTTAAACACAAACCAGACAATCATATATCACCGATCCTTTAGATGGAAATGTTGTTAAATACAGGTATAGGTAATATATGCCTTTATTCTAAAAGATTTTAGATATATTCTATACTTTATTCCGTAGTTATATAAATGTAAGGCACTATTAACTTATTTGAATCACTGATTGTGATGTTGCAGATGATTATATAGTTACAAACGGAAAATTCATCTCATGATTACAAAGAAAGTGCATATTTTTCATAGTATACTAATTATTGACGATACAGTGAAACTTGTATATAACGACCTCCTTAGGGACACAACAAAACCAGTCTTTATAGGGAGATGATCTTTATATAGAGGTTGAATTGTACACAAATGGTACTATTGGTGACAGCCGTCTTTATGACCAGGTGGTTGCCATACACAGATGGTCGCTGAACTAGGTTTTACTGTATTTCTATACACTTGTACATTTTGTTTTTGATTTTTGTGTATGGTATGCACGGAATGAGTAAAGTTTAAGGTAGTCGTACACAATAGACACTGTACACATATAAAGTAGTCATTCCATCCACTTTACCCCCCCCCTTTATAAAAATAGGGTATATATGGTTCGCCAAAATCACAAAATTAATTAAACCTAGTTTTTTTATCGAGAAAAACATAGTTTACCTGAGAAAAACTAGGTGTAACTGCGCCACTTAATGAGTAATTATGTGATTTTCGCACTGTTAATTCTAGTTTTTCTCAGTTAAACCTAGTGTTTCTCCAGTTATTGTGGGTTATGAAAAAAAACTAGCCTTAACTCGTAACTCATATTAACTGGAGATAAACTAGGTTTTACAGAGAAAAACTAAGTTTGAGAAAAATAATTTTGGCGTGCCATAGGTATACCCTGTATCTGCTTTAACGTTGTAAAATGTTTAAAAAACATGTAGTATAAGGTATAGTTAGTAATGCAGAATCCTTATAGAGCCAAAATCCTTCTAGTAAAATGCCGTTCTACAGGAACGTATTGTGGCCACGCGTAAAATATATTTCGAAATTTCAAGATGATAACTCGATATTGTCGATATTATTTCTCACATAACTTATGCCGGATATCAATTTGTAAAGAGGCTGTGAAAAATATTGCGATAATCACCATTATATTGAATAATTTTAATGATGTCCCGCCCTTTGATCCACAATGGCTGTGTCAGAAGCTATGAATTTCACGATATGAGCGAGAATCACTGGGCAAATTACATAATCGTTATTATCATATGACCTAAAAATAAACGGTTTATGATTGGATAAGCCAGTGCCTCACCTCTTAAAATATACAAATTTATTCTAGAATATGGATATTCCCGTTTACACTTTTGGAAATACTTTGATTAATATGTTATATCCGAAAATGAACGAATGAAAGCCTCGTTCCGGTTTATTCACTACAGTATCGGTAGAAGATAAGTCGCTCCCAGCTCATTTCAGATCACTCAAAAGTCCATAATTGTATATATTTGCTATTGTTCCAGGCTCAAATCCTGATAATTTGAGCCTGTGAAGTGTCGAATGACTATCTTGAAAGTTTAAGTTTATCAGTAAGAAATTTCGAGAAAATTTTACACGTGACAGCAATACGCTACTGTACGTATGGTTCCTATCAATGTAAAATATTTTACTTATGGTAGTTCCAGCAATATGAAATACGTAGTGATTGTATAAATTCCTTAGATATAGAAATCATTTTGCCCGGCAACTAGAAAGTAAAAGGTATTTGCACTATGAAGTGTATGTAGTATGTGCAATCCGGAAAAGATTACAAGAAGCCATGAACAATGACAAACCTCTTGATCAAGTATAACTGAGAATGGGCGCTCCTGTTGACTGGTGACAGTCAGTTGCTCATTAGAAAAGAAGTAATAACCTATAGTCATAATTGCCATATTCCAGTAAGTTTTATAAAACAAATATACTGAACATTATGTACCTGAAGCGATTCAAAAATCGCAAATGTACCGGAATCTCACGACAATATACAAATAAATGGAGTAACAATGTACAAAAAGGGACCACAGGAAATCAGGTGATGGTTTAAGGTGACAACAAACATGGTCAATATATAGAAAGCAATGTTCCCGAAAAACGAATTACTCGGCCAATGATGTTATATAAATGATTGAATATTTATCCAGTAGATATTAGTTCCCAAACTCCTTAAATCTCCGCTAATTTAGCTTCCTCTTTTCAATTTCTTATCGATTATAGAAGTTTTTCTAATTCTAATTATTAAAATTCTGTTCATTAATTAAGTTTGCATTTTTTTGGCTACACCAGAACGTTGATCATGATATTTCCCATGTATAGTAATGAGGATAATCATAATAAGGGTACACATTTCGATTTCGATATATTTTCAAACTCACCAAATTATATACAGAATTTCGCCTTTGAGTCAACACATATTTGTTTTGTTATAATAATAATAATAATAATAATAATAATAATAATAATAATAATAATAATAATAATAATAATAATTGCAATTATTCTCGTCGTTTTGCTTTATTTTGTAATTTTACGTTTCAGTCGTCAATGCGACGTATGCCATATACCTATCATTATCTAGTTTTTATTTCGAAACGACATTTTCAACGGTTTGGTACGATGATACACGCATATCGATTTATCGGTGCCGTCACCCTTGTGTGAGACATCGAAATAAAGAATCGTGTTTATGTGTCAACAGAACTTAGAGAAAATTTGTTGTTGTTAAATCTTCGAAGTGCTCAAAAGTGTTTGAACTGATTAGTTGGATATTGTATAAATAGAATATTAAATACGGCCCATTATCTGTCAATAATTTGTTGATAAAATTGGTATCCCATGCATTAAACTTGTACAGTAATGTTGGTCTTGTTTTGTTCTCTTATATTGATATACCTTTTACCTGTATTTAGATAATGTGAAAACGAAAATAAGATATTAAGGGGGTATTAAGTCCGAACATTATCTCTTTTATCACACTCACGCAGGGTGTGACCGCCTCCTCAGCCAATCAATTTCAGGTCACACAAGTAAAATTTCTAGACTTACACCTCAATGACACCCTGATCTCACCTCTGGATTTTTATACACCATTTTTAATGGCGAAAATGATAACATTTCTCATCCCATATCAAATGATATGGCCATGAAACACTGGAATCAATGTATTTTCCTATTTGGTCAATACCTTTATGATTGTTTCTTAAGAAACACGCTGCTCGTGCAGAACAAAATTTAAGTAATCAATTTCCCTATAGCTTAAATTTCTTTACATTGTAATTTATTGATTTAAGTTTTTGTTGTCAATCGATAATGCAGCTTTTGAAATGATAATCGATAATGCAGCTTTTGAAATGATAATTGCATATGGAAGACAATACATTTCGAATTCTATATACTTACAAACTCACCAAATTATATACAAAATTTTTCTTTTGATTCAACTGATTCAGTTGTTTTGTAATAATAAT
>BROG01000001.1:5182500-5512500 GCA_030159075.1 Atrina japonica
TGCATGTTTTTTATACTTTAAAAGGGTTTTATACAAGATGACTTTGGACCGGAAATTAAAAATGATAAAAGAGATGAAAACATGCAGTATATGGAAAATGAAACGGAAGATGGTCCGAGACCTAAACAACCTAGATCTTCAGATGGGACACACGATGTGAGTACATTATATTAACACTTTTCAAAAGCTAGGTTATTCATTTTACAGTGACGGATTTTGGAAACACCTTTAGATTTAGGCGAGTGTAACTGTTCAACATGGGAGCTTACACCTCCATGGCACCTGATCCCACCTCTGAAATTCCAGAGGTCCATGTTTGTCCAATATCACCGGATTTGTATATGTATCCTGGACATCCTGAAGATTTATAATTTGATATCTGAGAATTTATATATTTATTATCTTGCCTTGTATGATACCACCTTTTCTTTCCAAAATATAAATTTATATTAAGTTTGAGCTCGACTGATCGATCGTCTCGAGCATTTGTTTTTGCCTCTATTGTTTAAGTATCCATTTAGTGTTGTTAATGATATTCATGTCAACATTTTCAGTATGCTGTATGGTACAATTAGAAATTGAATAGTAGTTTCACGGAGTTATTTCATTGCAACGTTAGTAAATGAATCAACCATTATTTACCTTGATTAATATAATTTCTTTTACTGGAAAGAACCGACGAGTGTCCTCGACCAAAGCAGACAATAATGGCGGTAGAACGGTCATCTTTAATGTTGCCGACAACTCATCAGGGAATTTTAATATGGATCCTGACTCGGATGATATTGCTAAGGTATGGGTCATCAATAATGGGTCAATCATTAATATATATATATATATATATATATATATATATATATATATATATATATATATATATATATATATATATATATATATATGTGTGTGTGTGTGTGTGTGTGTGTGTGTGCGTAAAACGACGCATTATGATAAACAGCAATATAGAAAAATTTGTAATAATAGATAAAATACAATTGTACTCGGTTGATATTGATACACAATAGTCATTTTAGATTGACTTAGTACTAACTTAATGTTTAGGATCATTTATATGTGAATTCACTTGATATGCATTTTTATACCTTGGTCATGTAGATAAATTAATACAGGTAAACAGACATACAGAGACAGACACACAAATACACACACAAACACATACACTCAAATAATAATGGCGGTAGAACGGTCATCTTTAATGTTGCCGACAACTCATCAGGGAATTTTAATATGGATCCTGACTCGGATGATATTGCTAAGGTATGGGTCATCAATAATGGGTCAATCATTAATATATATATATATATATATATATATATATATATATATGTATGTGTGTGTGTGTGTGTGTGTGTGTGTGTGTGTGTGTGTGTGTGTGTGTGTGTGTGCGTAAAACGACGCATTATGATAAACAGCAATATAGAAAAATTTGTAATAATATATAAAATACAATTGTACTCGGTTGATATTGATACACAATAGTCATTTTAGATTGACTTAGTACTAACTTAATGTTTAGGATCATTTATATGTGAATTCACTTGATATGCATTTTTATACCTTGGTCATGTAGATAAATTAATACAGGTAAACAGACATACAGAGACAGACACACAAATACACACACAAACACATACACTCAAATAAAAAACACATACACAGCCATGTCAAATATTGTAGTTTTCAATTTGTTTCCAGGGTGGTCGAAATACGTCTCCGCCTAGTCGAGAACTTCTAAAGAAACGCCTTTTCAAGAGTAAGAAAAGAAAAGACCCAAATCGACATGTGAGAATTTTAATACATTTACATTTTCTGTATTTAAAATAGCCATAATAATATATTAGCGAATGTCAATGTTAAAACCTCTTATGTACAGAAGAATATTTTCAACATAAATTTGAAAACTTACATTATAAACTATTATGTGTGTACAAAGGTGAATAAAGCGTATCGTGGGGTAAATCTTCTTAAATGATATTTCACAAGTATATGTGTAAGGTAACATACGAAAAAACGTTGTAAGACTTCGAATTATTTCAATTTGCAAATCTTTAATTTAAGTTTGGAACCCTTACTTTATTGTTTATTCTGACAGTCAATATAATTTATCCGAACCACATCACATTGTTATCATTTCAGGGTAAAATTATTCATGTCGCTGGATTGGATGAGGACAAACCGAGAGAATTAAACTCGCTTGTAAAGGTTTATGGTAAACCAGGCAATGTCATGGGAATGGACTCACGCCCGCCACTCCCACCCTCTGGTTTGAGTCGTAATGACAGCAAACGGGCGTCGACAGACCCTGAACTTATCCGGCAATTTAGACAGGGGTTACAAAAAGACCAGATGATTCTTAATAATAAACAAGGTATTGCAGACTATATAGTGGTTACATTTTATCATTTTCTATATGCAAACCATAAAGGACAGTGTATATACACCTCATTGATCCACCTATCCTCTTCGTGCCCACTTACACATAAAACCCTTGTAAATAAATGTGCTTAAATTGTGCGTGATAACATTTTGTAACTAGATTATCTCCTGATTTTAGACTTATGTGGTATAGTTTAAATTTAATCGTTCATTAACATATTGTTATATGCAAATTATTTAATTCACGCTTTTGTTACTTATTTCGAACAGAATCCTTATTGTATAATCTTTCCAGAAGTTTGCCAGTTTTCTTAGGGAAAGTCAATCGTCTCATTACGGGTACCTTATTACCGGGTAATCCTTCACAAAAATGGACGCCACCAAATAAGTGATAAAGATGTTTGCTTTGCGTAAAATGAGATTTAAAACAAAAATGTATGGTGGTGCCAAATTTCTACTACAATGAAAACCGACCGTGCTTTTATTTTCGGCATCACCTGCATGAAAGTAGACTTTATGAATTCTTACACATTTTCTTTGTCTCATTTTGTAGGACCGCGGGCTGTAAAAGAGGCATTCGGAGGTCCAGATGGTCTTCAAAAAGATCCTGTCTCAATGGAAGACGAGGTAACATTATAAAGCAACATGTATTTGGAAAACCTTAAAGTGCATTTCTAAAAGAATTTTTATAAATTTCAATGCATTTACATAAGGTAAATACAAATTATTTTGCATAATACTTGACGTTTCTTTGTTTCTATAAGAACTTCAGAAATAATTTAATTTCTAATCTATAGGATAATCAGCTGGATCAGGCCTTCTATCTTGGTGATGAGGATGAATTTGTTGTCGTTGGTCCGGGTCAATCTCGTATTGACAATAAAGATTTTATGGTAAGTTGTTCTTGCTTTTTTATTTCCATAAACCACCAAAAGAAACAGTATCTGTTGGTAATACAGCATAAACTTGCAAAATGATATAAAAGCCACAAATAAAAATAACTAAATTTTATATTTGGTAAATAGAGCACGTACATATATAGATAATCCAATGCAATATTTTATTTATGAATTTCATAAATCAGAAAGTTTATAAGTTCATATTAATTAATAATGTAACTAAATTCACATCTATTTAAGGGAGAGAAATTTTTCACGATACTGAAACATCCAGAAAATCGTTTACGAGGGAAGAATCATCCAGGCCCATGGTGTTCACGTCATGACTTGCGTCATTCAATACCTTGGTCATTACGAGCCCAACCATTAACTAGACATAACACAGCTCTAACAGACTCGGGCTCGGATGCTAGAACATTTTCCGACAACACGCCAAAATCGGCAGATGCCAGCAAACGTGATATTGATGAAAGTAGACTGAAACAGCTTTTAGAGGAATTATATCGTGATAAAAAGTATTTTGATCATGTGATTAATACGACGGGTAAGTTAAAATCATGTAAACACATCAATAACTGGTTTCGTGTATGTGTTCACTATATGCAAAACCGGTTGCTCTTATTAATGTTGGCATTTATTTATTACCTGTAATTTAGTTTAATTGTCTCTTTTTTTTAAGATTATTTTTATAAATGTTATATACAATGGAACCTGGCAATTAAAACCGTCTAACTGACAGACTCAAACTGGTCTGATTAGTGGGGTGGTATCTTAAGAGAGATTGTGTACTTGTTAAATATTTATCAAGAGACTGGAAATATATGATCTACATTGTGAGGTGGTCTCCTAAGCAAGGTTGTCTTAAGGTGAGGTTCCACTGTTTTAAAAATAATACATTATACGAATTTTTTTTTTTTTCTATAAACATTTATCAAACAATTGTATGTTTTTATCAACATCATTAGTACATAAATTTGAATTTGAATTACAGTTGATAATCAGTGACTTTAAAATTGTTTTTTAAGATCACGGAATCAAACCAAATCCAGTGATTGACGAACGAGATTTAGCACAACATGGCCGTGGTTACTTGTTGGACAGAGCAGACTATTGGGATCAAAGACTAAGAGAAAATCCCATTCCCTTACCACCTTGGTTTGTCCCATCCAGAATGCATACAGAACACAAGTTAGATTCAGGGCGAGGATCACAAACGTCCACCATGACTCCACCAATAATTGAGTCGGAGTGCCGACCTAATACAGTGCCAAGACGTGAAAATACTGTCACGTGATAGTTTTTTGAAACAAATTTAGATACACTTTCCAAATTCAGGCAAAGCAGAAGAGGTATACAATATGTTGATTTGGCAATTTTGGACCAGGTACATTTTTAAAAAAAAATAATCAATCAAGGATATTTCTTCCAATGTGATGATTAATATTTATGTGTTACTTTCTTATTTATATATTTTAAATGATTCACGTACTCTTTCTTTGAAATACTCAAACTTCTCCACGATTATGGACTTGCATAATGAATGCGTTTCATTTCTTTCGGTCGATGGTAAGAATAAGATTTCATCTCTATGTAAATTGCACTTTCCAATGTTACATCAACTCGTATCTTTTCATCTGTAAATTGACATCAAAGACGAAGATTGGTTATTTTACTAAGTATATCGTTACAAAAGCGTATGTGATAGTTTATCAGTATTATTGATTAGTTCATGTATATATATTGGAAATGAGCTATTTATTAAAACTGCGTCGGTTAACCCATTCACCCCTAAAGACACATTTGGACTAGTCTGTGTCATTGATTTTGAGTAGACTCCATTGTTATTCAGTGGTAGATGGGTTAATAACGTAAAGCTTTTCTGTGATGCAAATCCTTTACTCATTTTATAAAATTATGCTATTTCTATATTGGTTGAATATAATACTGCTGTCATTGATAGAGGTGTTTGTAAGATGTGTGAGTGTCAGGCCAACTACGTATTCATATTATTTGCCCAGGTGAGAACGGAAAACCCAAAACAATTTTCATAAAAGAAAATTAGAATTAAAAAGCATGTTCTTTTCCGCTCATGTTAATTACGTGATAGTGTACTTGAATACATTGTACGTTTTAGACTACTCGGTAATGCAAAATGTTTAAATACATACTTAAAGGGGGTGAAACGAATTGAGATTTAAACAAATTAGGTTGAATTCAAAACTTTATATAATGGCTAGGTTTTTGATAAACCAACACCTGTCTGTCTGTAAGACGTTTGAAGTGATATAGAAGTCACGTGAACACTCTTATTAGAGAGGATGAGCATCGCTACGTGTACGTGTACGTGTGCGTTTGGAAGGGGAATCCCCAACACAATATGCGTATTACGTAATCAGATTCTGATAATTCCGAAAACACACGTCTGTAGAGCGGGAACTACACGTATGTACAAACTTGTAGCTTTTATCTGTTCGTCAACTAATGAGTTCACATAACAACATATATAATTATGAAATGCAAGGCATAGAGATTATTTTGGGAATAAATTTCTCTAAGTTTGAAAAAGATTTGCAACAAAACAGTGAGTTACAAATGACCTCGTTTACATTTGCTGATATCAAAATTCCCCGACCCTGTAAAACCCTGTAAAATTTTGCTTTTTTTAAATATAAATCTTTATCCGCAGATTTATCAGTAGACTATATCCACCATCATTGATAATTGCATCATTCTTCAAATAAATTAATGAGTTATTGATATACCCATAACCAGTTCAATTTCTAGAATCTACTTTAAAAAAATGGAATTCTGAATTGGTAATTTTCTAGGCCTATAGTACAAATATGACTATAGTCATAAACTCATACTGTAGGCTTAAAGAATATAAATACTCGGAACGCTCCTGGCTGTCGCGTACAAAATTTATTTATATAATATATAATCAATAAATAAAGCTACCCGTGCACGTTGCCAAGACACTTGACGGAGTTCGGATTTTACGAATAGTTTACGTAGTCGTACACGTTGCGATGCTCAACATCTCTATTGTGTCATTCAGTGATACGTCATGTGCACATGGAGTGATGCCGTATCGCTGACTGCGTTCTCTACGGTATATGCGAGTGGAATGAGCAGGTGTAGAGAGATAAGCATACTTGATTTTATTTTTATTTTGTTGAAATAAACAGTATGAAATATACCGCTATTGACTTGTTCACTGTGACGTATGTTTATTTATTTTTTTAATACTCATTACTACACTCGACCGGTAGGAAACAGCCCCTTGTGTCCCGGAAAAAAGAATGGCTTTGATAAAATTTGATCGACATGTGACATTTTCTGACAGTTCTGATTTTCAAACATTTATTTTTGTTGATTTCGTTCTGAAAAAAACCCCAGAAAAAACATTTATCGTCAAAATGATTTGGCTTTCTAAAATATGTCTACGTATTATTGACAACAATTTCTTTCAACTAAGATATATTCAAGATAGTGGTTGTCTTTCAGATAGAATGTGAGATATAATTCTCTGAAATTTTAAATGTTGGTATGCACATATAAAATGTCTTTTATCTAAATTGTTGAAACGTTGTAAATAATGTGTTTTCATAAATATTTTTCTATATCCATTTCGTTTGTCTTGTCTTCTGGTACCAGATTACATTTTCAAAAAACACGGATGCATTTGAATCATATAATGATAATTCGTTATCATGTTTGTCAACGAACGATGATACCAATTTGATGCAAAATTGTATATGACCAGGTGGGACCTCCGTTGTCGAGAGGTTAGACCATCGCGCTTTGAACCATAGTATCTTACATCTTATTAGCGCGGGTTCAAGCCCTAAGCTGATTTTGTGGGAAGGTTTACTTGCGGACGACCGGTGGTTTCTCCCCGGTGATATATCATCTAATGCCTTTCCTTTCCAGTGAGAGTTGTGGTTGCATACTAATCTTAGAAATATGAATTGTATGGTGTTAGTATAATACGCATGCATGCTAAGGTCGACAAAAGTCATTCTTTCACATTCCTATAGAAACAGCACTTAGTGTAAGTTTCCTCCCTGAATTAAGGCATTGTTTGCGTCATTATCAGGAATAAACAAGTATCTATATTATAGATATGTACATTAAACAAAACTTCAAGGACATTCGTGCGACCACCAAGTGCGATTACATGTGAAACCCGAGATCTGTACCTTGAATGCTTAAATATGTATAAATATTTTTTACGAACTATAATTGAATCTACATTCAATACGACCAGAGACGGCGGCTTCGCCTAGCATACAAAACATTTCGTAGGATACAACCTACATTGTTTTACATTCCGTCACGAATTTTTCACTTATATTGAAATGTCACCAGCTTTAGGTGAAGTGCTACAATATTGGACTTGTGACACCAATGCAATGAGGGTTCTTTTACATGTCACGGCGACACGTGACCTCAGTTTTAAGGATCATCCGAAAGAGACCCGTGACTTTCACTCCGTACACTGAGCGCTTGGCGAATGAACAGTGTTATCACTTTTTAAAAGTCTTTGGTATGACCCGGTTCTGGGAATAGAACCCGAGACTTTCCGAGTCGAACGTTCTACCACTAGACCACTGCAAGCGGTCCAAATGTTGTAACATATGATGTGCATTTTATATGGAATGCTTAGCACATACTATGATGATATTATTATTCTCAAGATTTGCGCAGGGTTCGATTCCGAGGTAGGATTATCACATTTTTGGACCAGAAGACGTCTATTCAGATGCAGATTTTTATGTATACTGTCCCGTACAAGATTCCGTATGATGGTTTCGTTAGCAATATAAAGCATGGAAGATATTGTGTTTGGTCATTGATACAACCTCGGAATCGAACTTTTGCATTCGTCAATGATTGTCTGTCGGTACAATTGTGACTTGTGGTTGAACCACTTCTCTCAGTTTTGATTGGGCTATTAACTTACAACCTGTCTGACCAATCGGCAGAGATGCCTACTCCTACATTTTACACTCCTCTGATTTTTCACAGGTCAAATACTTTTAATAATAACTGTGTTTGTATATCGTCCTTCGTGATTTCTCTGCCGTTAACCCTTTCGTGTCTATGATTATTCATTGCCTCAATTAATCATGTCTATATTGCATGCTCTATGGATAATTCAACAACGCAAAAAATGTAAAACAAGAGATAAATAGAAAATTATGTTTTACACGTTAAATACTGTAAAATATTACACGATTTCAATCTTAAAATGGATTAAGGATTCATTTTAAAGGTAGCGACAATACGTTTTTTTACTTAAATCCTATTTTTATCTTTATTTAATAAATACATATTTCTTCTCGACTCCGGTGTTCTTAAAATCATTATTGATTAGTGTCAATAAATTCTTTGATTTACATGGATTCACATTATAGAGTTAATGTTTAATGTCTCATTAAAATCTACAAATGTGTGCAAATGTACCACATAGGTCTTAAGCATTATCTACCAAAATATGTTGTAATGTGTAATTAAGACGCCATGATGAGGGTTTAAGACAGCTGGTAGACTGAACCACAAATAAGAAAATATTGTTGCTAGGGACAGAAAATAAAAGCAATGTAACGCAGCTAGGTACCCGTATACCATGTGACCAATAAGTGGTATGAAGTTGCAATACAATAATAATTATCTACCTATCATTTTTTTTACTTTGCAGTCCGTTGTTATTTATGTTTATCGATCCTATTTTATTTTTCAAAACATAAAATCCATTTTATATCACATGTGACTTAATTTCATTATGATTACTTAATTATTCTGATTGTCTCCTTGCACGTAATAGAATAAAGAAAAATATACAAGTTGTAAAAGAAGTAAGAAGTTAGTTATAATGTTCATACTGGATTTGATTTTAATACCGTGGGTAGACGCCAGGTGATTTCAGATTTTTAAGTGACAGAGGGAATGATGGGACAGATAGACCTACAAATCATGGACATGCGCAAGACATTGTCTTGGAATGGTGCAAAAAGGTTCTCACAGACTGCAGTGTGTTAAATTTGGACAAAAATATAATCTTAGGTATTCAAATTAATTTATGAATTGAACATAACTGCATCGAGCTAAACAGAAATAATGAATATGATTCAGCATTTTGTTAATACACGTATATGTGATAGTTTATAGAAGGAACTTACAAAGTGTCTTACAAAATGTCTTACAAAGTATCGCTCTTTTAGCACAATTCCTCTTTATTGGGTATCAAATATTTATAACACTGCAATAAATGGTATTTTTCAGTAAATAAAAAACAGGGAAAAAAATGAATTCAATTTTATAAAATACTGTCAGAGAAACCTTTATACATTACATTTTCTCGATATTAATCGAATATAATAGGTACCACATAATTCAGAATTAAGATATAATTTTAATAGTCCGTATGGTTGTACAGTTTAAGAAGTATCGTTGTGTGTGTGGTTTAAAAACTATATTCAAAATATAAAAACAATAATTTCGAAATGTCCAGACGAGTTTGTTTCCCGGCCATTGAATTCGGAAAAAGAAATAACTATATGTTTATTTAACAGTTGTCATGGATCCTTTAAAGAAGAGTCCAATGCCTAATGTACATTATATTAAACTGTTATCATAATCGCTGAAAAAGATCAAATAAAAAAAGACTGTTGGTAGGATATAAATGACACCAAGTACTAGAAAGGGTTATTGCTAATAGGACATACATGTTACTGTTTGATTTCGTATAAATCGGACCACCAAAACACTTAAAAGTTTTATGCAACATCAGAAATAAGACGAGGAAATGGAGCTGCGCACGATTGTGAAAATTGAAAATTCAATTTGAAATTGAAAATTGAACAAATGTGCGATAATGTAATGTATTCACTTAAAATTATAAAAGTGAAAATTTACACTTACTGTACAAAATTTTAATCACATTTGAATTTAAGAAGTAGATTGCACGTTCATTTCAAAACCAAATGTATTTCAGTATTTATAGAATGGTCAACCAGTGGCATCAAAAGTAATGCCATTTTATCTGTAAACACATTTTCTATTCTTACACGGCAATGGACTACGTACTACGGGCAATCTAAATTTAATCTTTAATAATTACATTCAACAATATCAACAATGATACAATTGTTATAGTGAAAAGAGCACCTAAGCCAAAATTTCTATATTCAGCAGTTATTTATAATTGCATTATTCTGAGGCTAATGGAAATTATTAAAGCATGATAGTTCATACTATCCAGGTTAAGCCCTGTCCTGACTCATATTCAGGATAACCAGACCTTTTAGCCACCGATAGTAATGCTATGGTTGTTAGGCACACATATTATGTCTTTTCTTTTGTAACACTGAGCAATTAGGTCGTGAAGATTATTCAATAGATACATATAAATATTTTGAACTGCAATATCAACAATGGGATTTATGTTGTCTCATTAATTTTCATTCTGCATTTATAGATCAAACAATTTTATTTGAAATATTTTTATCTAAAGAGAACTTTTAATGTAAATGAAAATGTATAACATTTGTATCAAGAATCTGATTATGATAAATAATTTATACATTAACATTTGAAAACACGTAAACATAAGTGCTGGCATGGTAAAATGAATATGTATTGCAGTGTTGTCTTTAAAACAAATGTAGGTATTTATATTGTTACTATCATTATAATTTTTGTTTTCATTAAAAATAAAATTTTTAAAAATTAAAATTATTCTCAAATGATTTATCTCCCTTGATAAATTCATATAGTACAGTTAAATGTGTCCTCATTTAGACCGTCGTGTCTAGAGACAACTTATCATTTCCGCGTAAACTCATGTTTTTTGGTAATTACTTACCGAGTTGAAAAAAAAAACATAAAAATAAAGATAATCAAAAGTGTTTAACTATTCAAACCCTACAGGCCATAATAGACTTGTCTAAACAATAGAAAAGACCCTACCATCTAGGTACTTAGGGTTGGAAAGGTTAATTCGACATTTTGTCTGCATGGTTTTAAACAAAATAGATGTAAGGAATTCTCAAAGCGTCTTCTGTTAGGCAGTATTGCTCTTATTTATCTCCATGTGTCCTAATCGGGGATGGTACTTTTAGAACAATGCAGTGAATGATGTTTTTTTTTACAGAAAATGGTAGAAAAATAATAAATAAAATTTTACACGCATTCTCATTTTAAAATGAATTACATGAATACACATTTCCACTTATGCACAACTTGCTTCATACAATATAATATCAGTTCACCTGTATGAAATTTTCATGTAAAGATGAAATGTTTGATATATTCTATTCCATGTATAACGAAGCCTTTTACAACAATTTGAAGAAAAATAACATTCTTTCAAATGTGATCTTTCACAGAATTCTATCAATTATCCGTTATTTAGAACTAACTGATGAACTTTTCACCAATTTTGACCTTTTCACCCAACTCGAAGGTTTCCATGAAACGTTTGTGCCGGGAGTAGCATGCTAACATGGGGACACTGAGTCCTTCTGGACATCTGGTTCTATCCCGATTGGGAGTCAAAATTGTTCTTCATCTTAAGACCGTAATCATATCCAATTTGTCTTGTTCGAATATCCATTTAAATTTCTTCATTTTACTTCATCTATTGTATAATGGTTCGATCGACAAAACAATATCATTTATTGCATTTTATGAACAAACTGCATTTCGAAAGTTATCAAGTTACCTGTGGTATCTTATACAAATAATCTTAGATAAATCCCACACCGTTCCATAATCTTACAATTAGTAGGCCAACGGGACATTATGTCCACCCATGTATAATATGTTCTCTTGAATGTCCAAGTCCCCGTTCTCAACAGTGCAGTATTTTTCCTCTCAGTGTGAAAATGTACCCGATATCAATTGATTTTAGGTTTAATAACCTTTAAATTAAGAAAAGAGTAAAAATATTATTTCTTGGTCTTTCCATTTTCAAAGTGTCATGAAGTTTGACACTTTCAGTACAAATATTGAGTTTTAAATTATGTTGAAAAAAATTTGAATACACTAGTGCACCATAGTTTTCAGATTGAATTTTGACAACGATTAGACACAATAGGACAATGAAGTATTCATTCTGCATATCAAGAGTGCATGTCTGTTAATCATTCAGAGACGAAACTGACGCCAAAATTGAACATTGTATATTAAATGTAAGATTCCTGTATTTCAAGGAGTTCTGAATGACTCTACAGCTATGACTTTTGGTAAGAAAACAAAATAAGTTGGCCTTAGATTAAATCTGTCAGTTAATAAAGTTTCAAAAAAAAAATATTGTTGCTATAAAATTGTAAACTTATTTTTGTCACAGCTAATTTCCATTTTATTTCCTGATTTCTAAACTTTTATTTAGTAATTAGCCATAGTTTTAAAATGTTGTCTATTTTTGTT
This sequence comes from Atrina japonica, assembly GCA_030159075.1. Lineage (NCBI taxonomy): Eukaryota > Metazoa > Mollusca > Bivalvia > Pterioida > Pinnidae > Atrina > Atrina japonica. The sequence goes on from BROG01000001.1 coordinate 5,195,232, forward strand.
ACAACCTTAAATAAAAGATGAAATTCCATGTAAGTTATAAAGATGTGGAACAGATGAACTTAGAAGTATACTGAATATAAAAGACAAGCTTGTGTTTTAATTATTGAGGCAAAATTTGTATGATTGAAAGAAAAATACCTAGATATAATTTGTTTTGCCACATGTATTAGTCAATACCAGTTCTACACCGAAGAAACAAAAAATTAAATATAACAGTTTATACGTCCCATATTTTGACATTAAAAAAAATAACCATTAATACAGTTAATACAAATACTCACCTAGGTGTCAATGCACGGAACAGATTGAATTTGCATAAGCATGTTGACACAGCTAAACTGAAATCTTCATTTGTTTTTCAAATTTAATCTACGAGTAGATTTATATGTGACTAAAGAATAATGGTTTCATGACTATATTATTTTACTGTTCTATCAGGGCTTATTTCCAATTTTTGCATATTTTCAGAAATGTTTCTGTTTTATTATTCCCATTTTATCATCCTATCTGAATTTTATGCTTCTGTACCTCTATGTCTTCTTTCGCACTTTAATCATTTCTAATGACATCAAAATCTTTTCAGAAAAGACGTATCATTTAAAGGGACATTAGTTGTGTGCTTTTCAATTTTCTTCTCAGGAAATTAAATATTATTTTGAAGCACGACCACAGACAGTGACTCCCTTTCGCCAATCATATACAAAAGCTACTGATGACAATTTCACCTACTTGATCTTTTCACTGAACTCGAGAGGTTTTCCTGTAACATTTGCGATGGATGTGGCATGCTAACAGAGGACGCTGACTCCTTCCGGACACCTGGTCATATACCGTTTGGGATTCGCAATAGTTTTTCATGTTGAGACCATATCTAATTTGTCGTATTCTAATGGACTTGGAGTTTCGATTATCCATTGGTACTTCTTTATTTTTATTTCTTTCCTTTTTTACTACTCAGATTAATATACAATAACAAAAATGAGATATGCACAGGCATAAAATATTTTGTGAATATTGCTTGAGAAACCCGACTTGGCATGTATATACATACAACACTGAACCAGACCTTATTTTCACAAGATATATAGAAATATAAGATATGCGTATAACTCTTATTTGTTATTGTACATCAAGTACAAGTAGTAAAAATAGAAAAATCAAAATAATTATTTTGGCAATCACATAACCGGCAAAAATTATTTCTAATTTAACACATCCAAAACAGTAAAAGAAAACAAAATAAAAGTATTTCAAAGGCACCTTATGACAGACAATGTTTTAATAATTCTTGAAATAATCATACGATCCACATATTCAATAAACATTTTTAAATGAGAATCTAAACACATAATTAGTTGTATTACTATCAGAATAAAATGCTTACAAAATGTAACATATTTAGATATTTCTCAAGTGTCAGTATTTGTCATAACTCGACATGAATGTTGGTTCCATCGGGTTGTTCACTAATTTAACGTTTTAGCTATGCATGTATAGGCTTTTTGTAATGGCGAAGTGTACCCGGGAACAGACCACCAGTTTTCTACAGGAAAGCCGACAGATTCCGTACATCAGCCGCATATCAGTGTCCGGTGGTGGTAGTTAGATACAGTTAATACTTAAAGGGACATGAGCTACTTTTTTTCACAAAGATATTTTTACTACGGATTGTATTGTATTATTAATGTACATGAAGAAAAATGAGATATACATAGGCATACACATTCTTAAATTCCTATATAATTTGTGAATATTTGTGAAAACTCCAGTTTGGCAATTATTCGTTTGCAAATGTTTAATTCGACCTTACTATTTGTATATGCATGCGATACAGGACCTGAACTTATCTTCACAAATTATATAGGAATAGAGGAATTTTAATGCCTGTGTATATTTTTATATGTATATTCCAAACAGGAATTATGGTAATCAATAATTATAAGTGAAATACATCGATAGTACTTATTGTATTTTTATCTAATAAATTATCAAGTGCATATGTGCATCAAAAATGTCTTCATTCTATAGTATTAAATTTCAATTACTAAGTGTTGGAGAAATGCAAGTCTACATTGTCATCTTGTAACCATGACACATCTTTTTATATTAAATCATTTAAAATGAACAATTATAGTAACACTCTTGAATAGCATGTTGGTTTTGTTCCATTTCAATGCTACATAATCTATTTTGTTACTCACTTTTTAAAAATTCAAATGCTATGTCACACTTGTCTATGTTGAGCAAAACGCTTATTGTTCTCTTGTTTAACTATTATTTCAATTGAAAATAATTCTAGACACATACAAAACAAACTAATATCTAAGATACATTGGTCGTCCAAATGGTCTTTGAATTTGACTTTGAATGTACTCTCTCTGTGTAACTTATAGATAAATTGTGTAACTATTTATAGTTCCCAGTTCCCATCTACGCCAGACTACAAATAGAGACAAACATTTATCTTTGAGTAAACCATACAGCCCTATTGCAACAAGAAATGACATGCGTATACTGTGAGACTGCTTTTAACCGTTTGAGACCTGCTGGTCACAGTAACACAAATTTGTAAACATTGTTAAGAGTTGATACTAATATTCTAAAATGGGCTTCTGAGAAAGAAATTGATAGATAGCGAGATTGAAAGAAAGACAGACTGACAGACTCACAGAGACACTGCCAGAGACAGACAGAGCGAGAGAATAACTCACATTGAGAGAGAGAGAGAGAGAGAGAGAGAGAGAGAGAGAGAGAGAGAGAGAGAGAGAGAGAGAGAGAGAGATTCCACCAATAACAAACAGAAACATAATATACAAATACACCGGTATCATGATAAATACACTTCCCCTAGTCAATAGTCTTTATTAGGAGTCTCTAACCTGTTCTGTTGTTTACCCATTGATCTACTTAATGTCATAGACGACAACAATGTTTATGAGATTAAATTGTTTTGTACACTTATATATGGCACGCCAAGTTCACATTAATGAGTTAAACCTAGTTTTTCTCAGTTAAACCCAGCTTTTCTCAGTCACCTACATTAACTGGAGAAAAATAAGGTTTATCTGAAAAAAACTAGGTTTATCTGTGCTAAAATCACAAAAATGAGTTAAACCTAGTTTTTCTCCAGAAAAACCTAATTTAACTGTGAAAAACTAAATATAACAATACACATTAATTAGTATTAATATGATTTTGGCGCAGTTAATATAAGTTTTTCTTAGTTAAATCGATTTTGTTTCTCCAGTTAATGTGAGTTACGAGAAAAACTAGGATTAACTGGAGAAAAATTATGTTGAACTGCGACAAAATAACAAAAATGTGTTGAACCTAGAAAACACATTAATGAGTATTTCGCGGAGTTAAACCTAGTTTTTCTCAGTTAAACTTTTTTTCAGTTAATTTAGGTTACGAGAAAAATTTAGATTAACTGGAGAAAAATTAGGTTTAACTCGTAACCCACATTAACTGGAGAAAAACTAGGTTTAACTGGAGAAAAGCTAAGTTTATTTGAGAAAAAATAGTTTTAACTCATTAATGTGATTTTGTGACTTTTCAATTCAAAATATAAATTATATTGCATTTGAAAAATGCTTTCATGAATCCTTTTGTGATCAACCTGTAAATCTAGATGTATCACGATTTAACGCCTTAAGCGGGAAAATTTCTCATATCACCTACATGGTTGTTATTATAACATAAACATTTTGGGTTTTTATGCACTGAGCTGCAGTTTCAATACTTCCCATCACCATGACAAAGCAGAAATGTTGTAATCCCATCTTTTATCAGACAGATATGTATCAGTGATATTAAACAACGCCACCTGTAAAGAATTACAAATGGACAATGTTCTGATCACTCGGTCCGCATGTATCGGATCTCTCGATCCGTATGTATCGGATCACTAGATTCGTGTGTATAACATAACTCTTGATAACTTAGCACTTCGATAAAAGAGGGTATTTCATTGCAGTCTCTATGTCTCCTCAGTAGTCCACATTTTAACATAAGACTGTATTGACTTCGCATCAGTGTTCATGACATTATAGGTACTTTGATTAACAAAAGTGGCAGGTTTGGTGTCGAATGTCACGTACATATAATTGTTGGAAGCTATTATTTGTTTTGTGTATTGTGGACTATAAATATTTTTACTGAACGTCACACAAAGCTTTAATAACAAATCATAGAAAATGAAATCGCCATAGTAAGTATTCTGATATTATCAGGCATCAATGTTTATACAGGGGCGTTTAAATGTCTTTAAAGTATAATAATTATAAATTTTAAAATAATTAAGCCATACAATGATATTAAATTTGTTCTACCCATTCGATAAATGTTCCTGTGTGGCTCTGTGTACCGTTTGTTATTACAATCATGATTTTTTTTATCGATTTGCTCATTTCGTATGTTATACAAAAGAAATTTACATAGCGATGGGATATAACAGCACACTTAGACAATAAATTAAGATGTCACGAAGAATAATATTAAATTTTGTGCACTCAATGACAAAAACTCCAAGGGCATTTGTATCTACTTACAATACATTTGCTAAATATTTGTATAGGGAACTAATAATTATGCTTTTATATATGCTGTGAGGACTGACCTACTAGCATTCATAGCCTCTTTCACTTTAATCTTTATTCTAGAATAATTATTTAGTATCTTTACATTGTGCATTTTACTACACATAAGTTGCTTCAATCAATCACTCCACGGTGTACTTTCGGATAACAATAAATGAAAAAAAAATGAATATAAAGATAGATTTATTACGGATCTTCATTTAATTCAGTCTTCTTTATTTCCGAATTACTTCAAATTTTACAAATATGAGATATACACAAGTCTAAAGATTCGTATATTGCTATATATTTTGTACAAATAAGGTTAGGACCAGTGTCGCATGCATGTACAAACAGTACGATCGAATTAATCATTCGCAAACGAATTATTGCCTGACTGGGTTTCTCAAGAGTTTTTTATGCCTGTATATATCTATTTTTGTTATTGTACATCATTCCAATAAAAAAAAGAAAATAAAAGATTCTTTTTGGGGTAAAAATGCAGTTAATGTCCCTTTAAGTAACACTACATACAAAAATAGACAAACGATGGATATATTTCCATCATATAACAATAAATTAAGATTCAAAGTCGATTCCCTTTACATATTGAATTTCGCTGCTCTGATAAGTATACTGTTTTACATATCTAGACAACGTAAGATATAAAAAATCTCAGATACCAAAATATAAATGTTTAGGAGGTTTAGGGTATAGGTACAAACACGGACCTCTTGAAATCAAGAGGTGGGATCAGGTGCCGGAGGAGTAAGCATCCCCAGTCGACAGGTCACACCCGCCGTGAGTCCACAGTCAAACCAAAATGAAATACGTGAGAAACGAATCCTCGTCATAATTGGTACAGACGTCTCAACAACCGCCATCGAACAGGTAACTGAACATTTCACTTAGTGAAACAGAGTAATCGCAAACAAGACTATTATACCGATCGAGTATAATAAGATCTGAGTAGTTCTAACGCATCAGTTTACTTGTCATAATACACGTGTGTACTATGGGTTAATGACCATCAAACAAGGATAGGAAATTAGGCAAAGAAGCATTCATGTCTTCACAACAATGATCTCGTATTTTTGACGTCATAATTACATAGCCAAAATCATTGTTAAAACATACATACATACATACATACATACATACATACATACATACATACATACATACATACATACATACATACATAACATACATACATGCAACTTAAGGACACATATTTATATAATTTATCTCATATCGATTGTAGAAGGTCATTATATTTTTTTCTGGTATAGATGTCTATGGTGTATTTTGTCTGTAGGACTATATTTTGTGTCCTTCAGATTCTTCTACAGATTAAATGTATTTATCTGCTAGACATGATAAAATATTATTTTACTATATACATAGTATTTCAATATGATTGTTATAGCTTAGGTCAGATTTTTATAACTCCTGGGGGGTGGGGGGTTCAATGACCGGTCTTACTGTTACATAAATACAAATCTTTTTATTTAGGTACGGACTACTAGTATACCGACTCGGGGTATTTTTACTACTTTATTACGAATCGTTTTATTTTGAAATGGACTATGTCAAAGTGTGATCATTACAAGTGTAATAAACGCGTACGGCGCATGGTGTACCGAGGACTTTATAATATACTTTGTATAAAAAAGCGACATCACTTTTCTTCATATTGCAAATAAAATTAATTTTATATCTCACAATGTTTAAGTTTTAAAATTATTAAATAGAGAAATTTACAATATGAATGGAAAGTAAGTCTTTGAATAAACTATATTCAGGAACGAAATAATATAAACATCTTAAGCTTTTTTATGAGTGAACGAATTCATACGTCAATTATTGTTCGCTAATGTAAGATATATAACACCCTCTTTAAAAAGTGTTACATTGGTTGTATTTATTTTGACAGATTTAGGAATCAATGAGCTTCATCTGACAAAACAAATCTGATGAGTTCTGCACTGAGTGCGACACTGCTGTATTATATTGAAAATTGCAATAGGCTAGATTTAGAGTGACGTATTTCCGGATACGGATATCGAAAAGTAAATTACTTACTGACAAGTTATTGTCACAGAAATATCGAAAATCTCGTTTGATGTCAATTTTTCCGTAAATTTTACGGTCGGTATAATGGCCTTGTTTGCGATTACTCTATTTCACTCGGTGAAATGTTGAGTATCATGTTCATTAACGGTTGTTTATTCGTCTGTAGTAATTGTGACGAAGATTCGTTCCTCAATAATTTCATTTGGATTTGACTGTGTACTCACGGCGGGTGTGACCGGTTGACAAGGGTGGCTTACTCCTCCATGGCAACTGATCCCACCTCTTGGTTTCCAGAGGTCTGTGTTTTTCCATTTAACCAGAGTTGTATCTATATCCTGGACATCTTAAAGATTTATACTTTTGGTACCTGCTTTTTTTTATATTTAATTTGACTGTGGACCCGCGGCGGGTATGACCGGTCAACATGTGTGATGTTTACGCCATGGCACATGTCCGTGTTTGTCCAGTATTACCAGATTTGTATATTATATCCTGGACATCCTGAAGATTGTTTGATATTTGTGATTTTTATATCTTATATGATATCTATTTATATATCTATCTATCTATTTATCTATCTATATGTTATCTATTATCGTTCCCTTTAACATGCAATATTTAAAACTATTTATTTGTTTTATTGTTGTTTAATGTCCCACTCAAAAATCTTTCACGCATATGGAGACCTCACCAAATACCAGTGAAGGGCTTCAAATTTTGACCTAGGCTCGGCACTTACGGCCATTGAGCTGTGAGTGTTCTTTAACGTACCGACACCTACTGTGACACGGGACCTCGGTTTTTACTGTCTCATCCGAAAGACAGGAAACCAACCTGCGACCGACTGGACTCGAACTCACGACCTCACAATCAAGAGTCGAGCGCGCTACTGACTGACCCAGGCCGGCTCAATATTTGAAAATAAACATTTTTAGTTAAACATAGTCATCAAAGGTGATTTGTTATTGTTTACTTTCGGAATTAATCGATTGTGTGTATTCTACCCTGTCTCCAGTTCTTGCTACTTGTTTTTTTGTAAACAAAGAAAATATTTGACAAAATCGACCTAGTCCTACAAATGTTTAGAATCATATGACTATTAGGATTTACAACAAGTGTACCATTGAATTTATAATAATAATGACTACAGAGACTTAGATATACAATCATGTTCCAGATAAACAAAATATTCACGGAAATCATTTTTTCAAAATACGTGATTTGAACCGCCAATGTTCGAGTCAAGTACTTGGCATGAACCACTTTGATTATAATGATATGATGGTGCTCCATGTGTTGATTTAACTTCTGTTATAATCATCCACAGATTAAACCCAATAACCATTACAAAGTCTTCATCTTTATTAAAAGAAACTATCTTATGTTATTTCAATAACTTCCTATACAGTTCAAATCACTTCATAAGGTCTCAAAATGATTTGTTGATTGGGAATCCATTTTAAAATTCTTACTTATTTCTGAGATTTGGAATGTCAATACAGTACCGTAAGAACTTAATACTACGTATCCGGTATATGAAATAGAGCTGAGGAAATGTATACTGTACAGGCCTACCTGGATTTGTAGTCCATTTATTTTCGCTCTTGTGCAACAAAAACATATTCAACCTGTCTTACATACGTCTTAACTCACCATAATCACATGGATGTCATGAATCAATTAGCTTGAAAGTTTCGCTTTCATTTTAAATTTGCCCGCTCATTTCAAGGCTAAAATTAATCGAAAGCGAACATTTCCAGGCATGTAGTAATTAGTCTTCGGTGGTTACTCCATGGTAGATATAACAGAATAAGTAAACTTACATTAAAACAGAAACGAGCAATACAAACAAAAACAAAAATGATATAAAATTTTCCTCTAATAATTTATCAACTACAATTATTTTAATGAAATTTGAAAAAGGCCTTGATTTGTTTACAAACTGAAATATATTTCAGATGACGGTTTGTATAAATCAACAAAACTGTGATATGGAAGTTTTTGATAATTTATTTAACACAATACATAACAATCATATCACAGTTATAATCTGATCACAAATCTTAAAAAAACAGTATAAATAGCATCATCAACAACCACACACATAATGTAACAGAAATCGTTTAAAAAGTAAAAATGATGAAAATAGAAAGAATACAAGCTACGGGAGCCGTCCACATACAACTTAAGAATATTCCACTGTATGAGAGTATCATAAGTTTACATGATTAGCAAAGCAGATTACAGGACTAGCTGGAACTGAATAAATGTCTCAGACTTCAGTAATACTCAAGGGATATGGAGTTGGGTGCAAATGAAGCTTGAAATGATAGCCTGTATGTATAAGTTAAATGGACAGGTTTTGTAAAGGTGTATTTAGGTAGAGAAAGATTGCAACCTAAAATAAAGATCGGATATAGTGTTTCGTTCAGAGACATTTCATGTCATGTGATGATATTACCAACATTTGGAAGTACTGCTCCATAGGCAAGAATCCTTGGTAAAGGTGCTAATTTGTAGAACTTTTAAGTGACTAAACGTCATTGTAAGTTCAAGATTTTAAATTGTTAGGAAAATTTCTAATCAACTTAACATAATTAGTTAATTAGTAATAACTATTGTTTAAAGCACTAAAGGTAAAATTATCCATCCTACTTCAAATATCGTCTAGCTGGGAGTAATGCATTAAACATAAATGTGCACTTCATATATAGCAGTTTCCGCATTTACATAAAAATTGGCACTTTTGTGGCAATACACATTCTTTAAAGAGCATATTTCAGGCATATATTCATCCATAATAATTTACTTATTAATATTGTATTACATATAGACAAAACCTACACTAATTCAACCATCACGCTCATATTCACCTTTATAATATAAAAAAGAACCTATCAAGTACAAAATGTACAACTATGAATCATGTTTGCACTGTACATATCACGTGACTTATGAAATCTATATCATGTGATTTCGTTTGTGGTAGATTCCAGGGAATTTGAAGTACATGAATATATAAAAGTAATGTTGTAACTATTTTAAATTATGAAGAAATGTCATAAGGATCAGATATATATATAAATATATATATATATATATATATATATATATATATATATATATATATATATATATATATATATATATATATATATATATATATATATATATATATATATAGTAAATAGATAGATCTTTTGTAAATCTATCGGAAATGTATAAACTTGCATTTCAGAAAATATCATGAAAGTGTGAATGAGAAATAAATATAAATATCATCTTTAAAAATATGTAAAATACTTCAATAATATTTCGAAGTGGGATAGGTTCAAGCGAAACACGCCAGAATGCAACACATATTCAAATACAAAACTGCAAATATTGCTGTATTATTGTAAAGTATCTATATTTATCTTTTTCAGATAAATGCTTTAATTCCATAATCCGTATGGGAGTATGTCCATGATAAACATATAATAACACGCACACACACATGTAATATTATTATTAGCAGTAGTAACAGTAGTATTTTTTGGAAATTGTAATCACCTAAATTCAGTTAATTTTCATTGATAGTAAAAGCATAACATCTAAAGTGAAAAAAATTCTTTTTAAAAATTCGAAAGAAAATCCGTTTCTTACGAAAACCCAATATGGCGGAATCTCGAGTTTGTGATTTGCAGAAAATATCAATCAAAATCCGGTGCGTAAAGGTGAGAACAAAATAATTCTGTGTATTTTATATGGCCACAGTGATATCTCAACACACATAAAATGAAATAGTTTTTAAAATGTCTTAATCTATATAAATCTTTTTTACAAAATCTATAAAAAATATATAAAGACGCAATATCCTATGATAATTCATAACTTTTCAACTACATAAAATGAATGAGGAAAAACATGTGGCAAATAGTTTTCAACGTCTTTTGCGTGTGCGCTAGTGTCCAATACATCACGTCGATTTAAAATCTTCATGAATCGAAAAAACCAATAAGAACAATGAGAAATTATAAAAGTTTTACAGGTACCCCGAGTTCGAACTATATATATATATATAACATTAATGCATAGTTCTTGACAAATAGGACATCAATTCAGCAAACTTATTTCATCTTTCAGACATAAACACCGCTAAACTTTAACACACAAAAACTTTTAACTCCGCGGGATAAATCCCTTCTCGATGTTTCACATATAGTTGGATCCATATAAACCACATTTCGTATCAATAACATGAACGAATTTGCTTTATTTTAATTCCTTAGATACAAAATGGCTTATTGTGTGTTATCTAATTTAATATAAGACTTTAACAAAGAACATAGAGAATATTTTCCGTCATACATCGATGACCCATTACTAGTTTTAAAGAGAAGATCTAATCAATTATTGTAGATGGGCGGAAGAGGAGGATTTCCAGATTTGTCGTTTGTCACAACTATTGTCTGTGGCAGAGGTGTCAGGTGCGTTCTGGTTTCATTTGGATTCACAGTTAAAGCATCTCTTGGAGTAACTGCTTCTACTTCCATATTATCTGAAATGAGAAAATATGTATATAAATTTGCTGTAATATAATTATTATATATATATATATATTTAGAAAAGGTAAGTTTTCCAAAATTCCAAACATTGCTGGTGTTACGATACGAAACGGGTGTATGTGAAACAGAGAGATGTATTTGACAAAGAACTTGGTGCTGTGCGTCTAAAGAAACTACAGTTAAGAATATTCTATAGTGCACTTAGATATCTGTATTCATTTGTTTTAACCGCATTTAAAATGTCATTATTGTTAAATCTCTTTTAACAAATATCTTCCATCGATACAGTATGCTGACATTGCCTTCTAAAAGATAACATCAGTATAAATAGATTTGATAATTCGTGATCATAACAGTCTAGACTCATATTATCAATTACAATATATTTATCACGTGTTACCTAAAAAAAATCACAAATATTCTATAGCATGATTATTATTCGGGATAGTTGGAACAATCTATAACCCAGTTGCATAAACATTGCATATAAGATAGGAATCAACTATGTTGCACCACTACAGGGGGTGCTTACTTCTTCATGGCACCTGATCCCACCTCTGGATTGTCAGAGGTCCGTGTTTTTCTAATATTCACCAGATTTTTTTATTGTCTTCTTAACCTTCTGACAAAAAAACTAAAGGCAATAACCGGCTATAGGGATCGTCGAGTTGTGTGCATGATTTTGGTCTCCGCAGTACCGTCAGAATAAATAAAACTGTGTGTGCAATATGATATAGCGCATGTATGTTATTTAAATCAAAGTGTATTGAATGTTCTGATGTTTTTCATAAGTTGTTTCAACACGATCTAGACCTTTATATGCACAGAATTTTCATCGTATCATAAATTATGGTAAATGGGAAGCTGTGTATGTTCCCGCATACGAATAGTCAGACAATGTCCAATGCACAGAGTTGTCGGTATTATTGATCGAGAGAGATAAACAGAACGCGGTAAAGACCTGTATGCAGAAAAAGTTATCATGCCGGTCAAAATATTGTGATTGAAATTTGTAATCAATACGGCTGAAATGTACCTTTCTTAAAGTCTTTTAATATGAAAGCGGGCAGATACTATTTTGAAATTTGGTATATGTTCCCACCCCCCCCCCCCCCCCCCCCCCCCCCCCCCCCCCCCCCCCCCCCCCCCCCCCCCCCCTATTAAGGATTTATTGTTCAACTATTTAAACACTTAAAATGATATTAAAGTTAATTATTTGAATAAGGACACATTCTTAATGGTGTTGTTAAAACTTGAAGGCGTCACAAACCAGACTACTGGAAAAAGCAATGCCGATATAAATCGAGGAAACTAAACTATATCGTGGACAAGTGCATCCGATATGACATCATACAGCTAACTTAAATAACAGTCAAGCTAAGAGACGTTTTGGGGATCTTAAATTTGACTTTTGAACTCTGAATTAGATAATAATCGAGAGTATATCTTGTAGTATAAACGACAGAATGCCAAAACCTCATACCGTAAATTGGGATATTTTGGCCATTGTTTAACTTTGGCCAATTTGGCCACCCTATCAAAATGGCCAAATTAAACCGTTAAAAATATATACACAATGTTTCTACTGGTACTTTAAAAATATTTGAATGTTTTATAGATTAACAGACAAGTTTCATTTAAATAGCACTGTGTGGACATTAATTTTAGTACCATGTGATTCCAATTATTCTATCAGTACATTTTAATATTGATATTTCAAACACCTGGAATGTTCGACATGACAAGACCAAGATCTGATGATAGGCCAAATTTAAACATGATATAAACATAAATGGCCAAAACTTAACTGACCAAAAATAATCCTTCATTTTATGACCAAAGTGGCCAAATTTTAGCGACGCCAAAATATCCCAATTAATGGTATTAAACGGACACAGTGGGTAAAATTATTTTATATCTTAATTGTTAAATTCATAATATGTCAATCAGTGTCGACATGAAATCGTAAATAAGTCATTTTTCAAAAGACAAGTCGATCAAATATAATGAGAAGAGGTAACTGCTGATAGAACTGCGTTTAGCTCACTCAATAATAAGAACTAAAAGCTCTGATATTTTTGTATAACAATTATAAATAAACAGATAACTATTACATAATAATGAATGAATTAATAGACTGAGTCAAATTATTAAATATATAAATAAACAAAATAATGAATAGATTGATAATCAAATAAATATATAGATAAATAAACAAATAAATAAATAAATAGATACAAATAATTAGATAGTTTACATGTATAAATGAATAAATAAATGTTTGAATGGAATTTTTAGATAGGCATATTACGACAAATTGGGAGTATTGATGAATCAATAACACCATCAGAATGAATATAGGCAATATCATTACTTGGGTATTTGTAAGCCCGGCTTTCAGTTCTTTCTGATACATTGATTAGGATAGGTGAGACATTATGTTTCACAGAATTAGTCGGGAATGATGGAACATATTTCGATACAAGAAACAAACTTTTAAACTTGTATGCAAAGATGAACAAAATTAATATACATTGTAATTTATTGAGACAACCCGTATCATCTTATGTAATACCAACTGTTTGACAATGTCTTGGAAACCGTTGCCTTTCTAATAGTTACATAAAATTAGAATGAATTGCTGGAAGTGGTTCCTTTCCATCGGCACCATCCAAACGTGGCAAAGTACTTTTGGGTTGAATTGGAGTTAGTTTTGCCTCAGCAGGTGCGATATTCACAGCATCACGGGGAGATACATTCTCTAATTCCATATCATCTGAAAATAGGTTTACGTCCACATAACATATGTATTTATATTTCTGACATCTAATGTCAAAAAACATACTAAATCTAAAAAAAAAGATAAAATTACCATTTAAAATCAAATAATTGAGTGTTAATTTTTGGTTGTCGCCTAAAAAGCATTGTTTAAAAATGTTCTTTTTTGAAAGTTAGCTTTTTAATGCTTAACTGTCATTTAAGAAAGGTTTAATCTATAATTTTGATAAATAAAGTGGAACTCCGCCTAAAGAACCCTTAACCCTTTCTACCCTACAGACCATAATGGATAGGTCTAAAAATATAGAAAAGAGAATACCACTCAGGTATTCAGACCACAAGGTTCAGTCTCTTGATGAATATTTGATAAATACAGAACCTCTCTTAAGAGACCACCTCAGTAATCAGACCACTTTGAGTCAGTCAGTTAGGTGGTCGTTATAGCGAGGTTCGGTTCCACTGTACCATTTATTTCCATAAAGTTAAAACTAAAGCTTTATTACCGTATCATATCAACCGTTTAATTTGAAAATAATTCAACGTTTACCTGAAACACCTTACTGCACTATAGTATTACAAGAATCTCAGTTAAGTCGGCTGTAGTTTGACGCTTACACTTTTGTTAAAACAGGATAATTATTCCCATTATCTTGGGAATCGTTAAAATACTTCGGGACAGATAAACATGTTGTATGGTGTTGTACAAAATAAATTATGATAAATATTTTAATACAGAAATATTAATCTATTGCATAAAGAATGACAAATTTATGTAAATATATGATAATTGTACACATCTATATATAAAAGCGTCACAGGTTTTTAAAAAAACTTGGCATTTGTTGTGTACTGTGTCATTTATATTATACACAATGAAAGTCTATGCTTTACTGCTAAATTATTGGTTCTTGAAGGTCGTCATTGACAAGGGATAAACTAAATATGCTGCTATTATTTGTTCCTTACAGTGAAAAGTACACATCACAAATCAGAACAAAACAGGTGATTTTTAAAATCCGTTTCCTTTTGATTGTCGTTTTCACGAAAGTTATTGATTCAGTTGTTAAATTGTACACTGCGGCAGCATTTAAAGAATACTAACCGGAGTTGCAAGAAAGGTCAAGCATTACTTGCGATGACTTTTCGTAAATGTACCGCACCTGATCGTATCTTATATATTCAGTTGATGTTGGTTTTGTTTTCTACATCAACCACACGTATACAGTACATTTATCAAATTCAATAGGTACCGTACAGAAGAAAAATGGATAGACAGACGAAAGGATAGATAGATAGATAGATAGATAGATAGATAGATAGATAGATAGATAGATAGATAGATAGATAGATAGATGGATGGATGGATGGATGGATGGATGGATAGATAGATAGATAGATAGATAGATAGATAGATAGATCATCTTTGTTCGTTTGCATGTAAATGAGTATGCTTATATACAAAATAAGGGCCTCTTTTTTATTTTAAAAAAATCTTTACCACGACATTTTAATGAAGTAAAATAAACCATTATTCGTTGTTTGTTGTTTTCTTGTGTTTGTTGGGTTCACATTTGTGACATTTTAATATTGTCACATCATAAATACGTCATGAAATATATATATTAAGATAGTCCAATGATATATGTATATTGAACGGAAAAAAACGTACATTAACAAATGCATAGGTATTTACATATCATATCATTTCTGTTAAGAAAACAAGTTGGTAAGACACAAAACTCCGACTATATATATAACATGCATATCAAGAATACACACAAAAGAAATATATGTAGTCAAAACCCATAATAGTCAGGCGAAAGTTCGTGTGAACACAATGACACAAAAGGATACCAACATACTAGTCTATACAAGAACAGATTCATACGATAAATGTTAAGAAATTAAAATTACGAAATAAATGTGAGAAAAAGAAAAAAATATAAAGGATTTATGTTATACCAAGACGACGTAACAATTGTCAATAGTCAATTATCAGTACAGAAGAGTCAAACTGGTTGAACATCAAATACATGATATACTTATTACCTAGCAACAGTAACTTAGTTACTGATACGTTTCAGTATAAATTATGTGGAATATTGTTAGTAATTAGCTTTCCGATTATGATAATGAACAAAACTAGCAAAAATATCTGGAAAAATGTTTCAAATTAAGCAAATATGCGACAATAAATTTGACTGGAGCATTGAGCACAATGAATAGGATTTTGTTTTTCTATTTTCCGAGTGATCAAAGGGAAATCACTGAGACTAGGAGAAAAAAATCAAGATTAAAGCAATATCTGCTTCCAAACTAGTAACATATTTCAGAAAATTACAACAGTGTTGACGAAATTGTCAAACATGGCAGGTAAATTATCGTCAAAAGACATTGATGGGACACAGGAACTAAACCATGAATTGGTGGTACATAGTCATGATTATTTCGATTGTTTTCTACTTTTACTACTTTGGTGAACAAAAACAAAAAAGAGTGTACACGGGCATAAAAACATCTTATATTCCTGTATATTTTGTAAAACTAAGGTCTGGTCCAGTGTGATATTTATATACAAATAAAGACGTTGAGTTCATTAGTTGCAAGTGAAAAAGTGCCAAACCTAGGTTTTTCAAGCAATTTTCACAAAATATATTGGAATTTAAAAATATTTCCACCTGTGTATATCTCTTTTTTGTTATTGTATATCAATCTAAGTAGTATAAAAGGGGGAATATTTGGAAAAAAAGACAGCTAATGCCCCTTTGAAAGTTGCTGAATCATTGTACAGATATATGCGAAACAGCATTGAGATAATTGCAGCACTGATCTGAGTATAGGAAACCAAATCAACAGTCGATAAAAGCGAATTATAATGTGAAATATATTATTTTACACAGTTATCTCCCTTCCGTAACAACGCAAGTAATAGCTTATTTGTATACGGGCAGCTTAAAACATAGATTCAATTACAATCCATTAACCCGACGTTTCCATGGGAGTTCCCCCACAATGTTAAGATTACCAATGTACCAATAAATGCTCCTAAAACATGAACAAAGCACTGCCAATCTACACAACACAAACTTAAAAGCAATACACTGATCATAGCTAATACGTTAAACCAGGGATAATAAATACCATTATCGAAACTATCACTTATATTAGGTTTATAAAACTCAGTGTTATTGATAACTTGTATCAGTCTTAACTATACCAAACCTACATATAACATGCTGGTTGTTTAGATAACATGCCGGTTGTTTTAGTTAAACATTTGTTCATATATATTTTTAGAAGCATTAGAGTCCCTCCTTTCAAAAATATATCAAAACTTTCTGTTTCATTCCAACTTTACAAACACGTGTAGAATCACTAGCCTGTAAATTTGAATAAGTTGCTAAATGAGACTATAACAAATACGTGTGTGCTTAATTCCCTCAAATGATTAAGATCCTTAACTAGAATTGATAGGATATATTATATAGACAATATTCCGAAATTCAGAAATTCATCGATTTCGCCTTAACAAGAAAGTTAAGAAATGGAGGAACGCTAAAGTTGTTTTTATAATTCAATCTCATCATGAAATCAAAAGCAAACGAGTTCATATTGACTTTATCATTTCCTTGTATTGTGCAATTTAAAATTCTTGAATTATATTTACAATAGAAATCACATTAAATAGCAAAAGCGCGATTAAATTCCAATATAATTCTGTAAATATGTGTAACTTGGTTTTGGATTCCTTTAGTAAATGCAATGAATTGTTGTCATGCGACATTTGTTAACTCTAGGTATAAGTCGATTTTTCCATTTTTCAATTAGCAATTACGTCAATGACGTTATCAATGAAATTGAACACAATTGCCCAAAGAGATAACAATAAAATCGAACTCCCTCCTAAGTTACAGGTTAACAAAAAATATTTTATTGATCATCGATCGAAGTAAACAAACACGACTGTTTATCTGTGTCGATCTGCATGAGTGAATGCCATATCTTGATTATTGTTTCTTTTCATTCATATTCCTAATGATGCAATGCGAGTATCCATCTAACAAATGGAGACATAGCTGATAATGTATAGACAAGTGGAGACATAACTGATGATGTATAGACAAGTGGAGACATAACTGATAATGTATACACAAGTGGAGACATAACTGATAATGTATAGACAAGTGGAGACATAACTGATAATGTATAGACAAGTGGAAACATAACTGATAATGTATAGATATATAACTTATTATTGCATGTGTATTGCATTACGTATTATTAGAATGATAAGCCCCCAACTGACAATGCCCATTTCAATTTAAGCATATAAGCTCTTGTTAGTTATGTCCGGGTGGCCCAGTAGACAGAGTACTCGGTTTTCACCACCGGGGCCGATGTTCGGATAGGACATATTTTGAGAATTGTTATGGCGAAATGTCGCTATTGTGGGTTTCCTCACAGAGTAGTAGCACTCCATCACGCCAAAATCGCAGTCAGTCAGAGACTTATATATAGGAAGTTTTAGCTAGTTTGCTAATCGTTCAAGATAAAGAGGGTTATCATATATATATATATATATATATATATAATTACGTTTCAAATATCCAGAAAAAATGATGCCGTCAAATGGTAGAGATAAGGAAAAAAATAAAAAGAGATTAATACAAAGGGGGAAATTAGATCTGTTTATTTAAAATATTTTCTTTGAAAGAATCACTTTCTATGCTGTGAATAAAAAAAATCGCATCAGAAAAGGACATGAACGCTCCGGTAAAACTCAGATTCTTTACAACAGGGCAGCAAAATAAGCTACAAAACTGAAACATGAGATAAAATACTTACCTTTTCAAATAAATCAAATCATAGGAAATGAGATACTGCAAACACCCAATACATTTGTTAGTAATAGATATATAAATGAAAATGAATTTAAAAAGTTGACATATTCAAACGTTTCTGTATCCCCCTTTCTTTTTTATTTAGTTTGAGATTATATAATTTTATCAGAGTAAAAAGAACAAAATAAGATCCAAGACCTTCATGCAGATATAGACAAGATCACATCCATATATCTTACCTGTGTTCTCTACCTTATATAAGTATAATATAAGACTTGAATTAAAGTAGGTATTAAAAAAATAGTCAATATCTGACAAATACCGTATAAGCAGAATTTTTTGCGAGGATTCAATTTTGGCATTATTAACGAGGTTGTTAAGATCGCTATAATTGAATATCGCAAACAATTCATTCCTCGTCGTAGGAAAGAGTTATCTTTTTTTTTATTTATATAATCGCTAAAAAAACTTCTCGCTAAAATTATATACCATATTTTTAGGGACAAACAGCTAAATTTGCATTTCGCTAAATTGTCCATATATACGGTACTAACTAACCATTGGCAGGTCTACAATATATGGTTTGCGAAATAAAGTAGGACTATGGTTATTTGATGGAATAAAGTGGAATGTAAAAACAATGAATATCTCTCTTGTGTTCCAATAATTCTGTAGTCAAATTAATTCATGGACGGAAACATAAATAATATTCATAGGAAAAAGAGGAAACAGAGAATTCAATCGTCGAATTTCAGTTAGTTTGATTAAATTTATTGAGGATATCTTCAATATTATATTGTAGATTGCTTAAAATGTGTGAAACCTTATTAAGATATTTTCTGTCAGTTTGAACTGAATTAATAAAAATCACATGACTAAAACTTGTTTCCAGGATGATAATTTGACTTGATTTTTACGTCAGACTAATGTTACTGGTCGACAAATGTTATCGACACCCCCAAAACATTTAATCTAATTTCTATATTTTCAGAGATCTGGGTCAATTTAGCATGTCCTATTTAACACTATTTCATACTCATGCTATTTCGTGCAATCAAAAAGCAGTACAAAAATGTATGTGTAACATGTGTAAAATAAGTTATGACTTTGATAGTAAAAGATAAAAAAATAGATAAATGATTTACTTAGAAAAAAATATATTGGACATTAGATATAAAAAGCTACATTTACTTTGATTCTGATATAGACTTCCCAGCGTCCCCGAAAAAATGTCTGAAGTTTCAGACAATTTAGGATTTTTGTCAGACCGCACAATGGGTTATTCTTTCACCCAATATCTGATAGATTATAAACAAAATCCTTCCCTCTAATATTTTTCAGGAACTCTGACTGCCACAAATGTATATTCGAAATCCCGTCTTAATATAAATAATTTGCATGTATACAGAAGTAACACTTTTGTCAATTTTGACTTTTATGAAAAGGAAATGATAGGTCAATCGCAGATCGTTTCAGTGCACTTTTGTATGAAACTGACGTAAGAATTCATGGTAAAATAATGGACTACAGACAAGGATATATGAATATTTGATTAAACATGCAACGAGAAAAAGCGTTCCCCTACTGCGTTTGCGTATCCTCTGTGTTTAAATATAAGAGGTTACAAGGTCGCTAAAATCCTTTGTCAAATACGTAAAATCCACTGGGTAAATATTAGCAGGCACCTGCACTGCTGCATCATGGTTCACAAAAGAATGAGTATTATAACAAAGTAAGAAAAGCTGGTCTGCTGAATAATACTGTGTACACAAGGTCCATGTATATTAAATTCATTAGAACAAAGCAATATATAAATTTGTCACAGATTATTTTCTCAGCATATATAAGTTACTAAAACGAAAACAAAATATTTGCTTACTTTTCATGTATTCCATATTATGTGCCTTGAATAATAATTCAATAATGTCTGAGGATTAAGACACTCCAAAGTTTTTAAATATACGTGCTCCATGAAGGGTCATTTACATTTCATAATTGGTCTTTCATGAAACTTTATTTATTTTCTATTTTAAATATCTTAATTGCAATGACATTGTGTCAAACGTACCAAAAGTATCTATTTAGACCATGGCCAATGGCAAGAAACAATCAGGGTATCAAATGTTTTAATATTATAATAAAAACCCCTATTCTGACCCCACTGTTGATTTAATCGAAAGAAAGGTACTCACTTGTTTCAGCATAACGGAAAACATTTGATGTAAGAAATCTACAGAAATTCTTATTAGATGTAAACAACATATTGTTGACAATAATACACTAGTATATCCACTTTAAAACAACTAGATTTATACACAATATTTCGATAAGAAGTTTGATAATTATCCAGAAGGAGTTGGGGTCCATGGTACCCTTAGAAGTGATCCCATCCATCATTCACCAAAACCTTTAAGATTTAGAGCGCATGTCGACACGATACATATATTTGGGCCTACCAGTAGGAGTTGGGGTCAACAATACCCTTGGAAGTAACCCCATCCATCATCCACCAAAATATTTAAGATTTTGAGCATAGGTCAACACGATACATATATTTAGATCTACCAGAGGGAGTTAGGGTCCGGTCCACGGTACCCTTGGAAGTGAGACCATACATCATTCACCAAAACTATGATGGGTTTGAGCGCATGTCAACATGATACATATATTCTGATCTGCCCTTCAACAACTTTTAAGAGCACGAGATAGGCCATATGACCCCAGAAACAAGGTCCATCCATTAATACGACAAGAGGGATTGATAAACTTTTATAAAACTTTGAAAGTTTTAGCACCTGTCAACGTATATGTGTCAATACAGCTTTGACCAAACACCACACGACTAAGAAGTTGTCTTATACGCTATCAAAACCAGAAG
Source organism: Atrina japonica (assembly GCA_030159075.1). Lineage (NCBI taxonomy): Eukaryota > Metazoa > Mollusca > Bivalvia > Pterioida > Pinnidae > Atrina > Atrina japonica. Next base: position 5,216,929 of record BROG01000001.1, read on the forward strand.
ATATGGGTCTTGTCAAGACATAGCTTATCTAAACAAAATGTCAATTTTACAACACGAACCCAATTCAGTGTATGAATATGTGATAGAATTAAGATGAAAATCGATAATAAATCTTGTTTCTATAATTATCATTTCTTATGAATGAAATGAAACAGTTGTGTTTCCAAACACCCAATTAACTAATAAACACTTAAATATATATGTCAATCTACCGAACTCTGACGACATTATGTATGGATTTGTAAAGATCAAGTATTGATTCCCTGACTTATGTCTGTACAGTCCTACAAGTTCGGAAATTCAAAATAAAAAAATATGTTTTGTTTTGCGTTTTCAATATCAATGATTCCGCTATCGATGATCAATATTATGTGTGTGTTGGATATTGATCGATAGTTTTCTATTGATTTGAAGAAGAAACCTAATAGCCAGACTGGGGTCCGCCATCAACAACTTCATTGTATATTCTAATTAGCAACTAAATCTAACTTTAGAAAATTAACAAGATGTAAACGTTAAAGACAAAGTAACGTATAACAAGAAATTCTAAAATTTACTTAAGATATTGAGAAAAGAACCCAGAAATTAAAATTGTTGATAAAAGTTTTTTTTCAGTTACAAGGTGGGAAATGGTGGTTGCATTCCAACCAGCACTAGTAGACATTTATCAAACTTAAATTTTGTAAACGAACGAAATTACTATTGTATTCCATCACAATAATAAAAAGTCACACAATAATAACGATCACCAAAGCAGTTTTCAAATCTAAGGAAGCTTCTAAGGAACCAGTCATATGTTACTGATATAATACAGAGAGAACGTTTACAGTGGAAACAATCTTATTGTGATATGTAAATAAATGCCATGTATACACACAGAGCGTGTGTCAATCATCAGCGCAGAAATAAGACACGACGGGATACTTTTGAAATGACAAAACATGGGTAATATATTATCAAAGTTATATCTAATTGTTCAGATAAACAATGTACTGAAAGGAAGACATCTTTTGTTCTGGCAACAAAGCTTAAAATCAGGAAGATTTTTGATACATTTTCAGACATTACATCACACGATACAACTCCGACGGACAAGTAAATATATACTTGTCATAACAGGGAACACTGGAATAAATGAAAATTACATAAGAAAATGTTTGCAATTATACAACTGGGGTGACTGAAAGATTTCATTTGTTCAGTCAGAGGCAGAGGGTGATAAGGTACAAATAGCTGAAAACACGGAAAAAGCGGATATTGAACACCAAGAATGAATATCGTGACAAGAATTACATAGACATGTCGATATATACCATATGTACATATAATAATATCTGTAATAATTCAACTCACTAATACTCGTGATAAATAGTTTTAAGTTTTGCATCCAAAAATGTCAACCGTCTCGCATACGATTGTTGCAGGGGAATTCTTTGTTTATACTTTATGCGATGGGCTACGAAAGTCCCTTTGTGCCACATCGGATATTCGACCCGTAAACAAAATTGCTCTTATATATTGTGCCACATCGGATATTCGACCCGTAAACAAAATATACAAAGATATATATATATATATCAGACCACTAGTCTCTTTGTAAAATACCACTCATATCTATAGTGAATGGCTGTTTAGAAATTTACTACTGACGAGCACATTTTATAGATGGAATTGTATTTATAATCATTCTAGCGATTTTCAGTAATTTGGTTTGTAAATATCTACAAACTCTCCACTAAAATACTCTAACATTATTTGGATATACCTGTAATTTATTTGGATATCTTATCTAGCAAGTTTTTAATTTATCATAGCATGTAAACATTTGAAATGCGTAAGTTTGAATATTGAGATTAATTTGTACATATTTAATACGTAGTACATTTACTTAACTTCAAGATTGGTAGCATTTAAGTAGTCGATTTATTACGCTATTCTTCAAAGCTCAACTTTTTCTACCTCCTAAAACTTTGACATAGGAATCAATGATGTAACATCCATGTCCATTCAAACATCGTAGCTCAACGAGATGCTAATATACTTTATGATAGATACTATTTTCATATCATTTCACTCTAACACTATTTTTCACTATGATACCATAAAATCAACAAATACGGAATGGGGAATTTGTAGGTGCCTTGTTATTTCTGTTTTGTAATATATATATATATATATATATATATATATATATATATATATATATATATATATATATATATATATATATATATATATATATATATATATAAATATATATATATATATAAATTCAAAATGTAAGTTTAGATGATCATATCACTTTTCTTCATATACATTTTATAAAATTTTAACTAATTCAAGTTTGTCATGAATCGTCTTGTTTTTATGGATGTAAGACAGCCTAACCGTAGTTAGAAAAAACCCTTGTTATTTTCCTTGAACAATCTTGTGTGGTAGTGGACAGAAATGCTGTTATTGGTTTTTATATGGATGTTGCTCAGATACAAAAATGGAAAATAAATCACTACATTACTGTACTTATTACACATTAAGATGTCACATTACATCCAGCATTTTGTTTATTTTGAATTACTTTGATGTGAGCTTTAATTCGACATTTACTTATATCGATTATATCGTCAATTAGCTATCCCAATTCTCATTCTGATGTAAATACACTGTATCCTAGTGATAAAGCAATTGAATATACCACAGAATCAAGTATGTATATTTCACTAAAATATCGACACAAACAGGAACAAGACATACAAACTATTTGACAAAAGTAACGACTTTGGCTTCTCAATTTTTAACTGAAGAGTGACATTCATTTGTCACTTGTATATGGTAATCGTAACTCCGGAGTATACCTATAGCATCCTACTCCAGGTACGATAGTGCCTTATATAACGGCAACCTAATAGGTGATATCATACATGAAACTACAAAATCGTTTTTGTCACAATGGATTAAATTTAAAGTCAGTTTTAGCTACTTTTTACACGGTCTGAGCTCCATACTCGTTGCCAACCGTTATGTACTGATTTTCACATTGGTACATTTACTTTATTCATTATTTTGCTCTTGAAGTACCCACATACTCATAATACATGTGACTAATTGCTAAACAAAGGACATTCATCCCTACTGTTCACCTGACCTCACATCTGAACATTTTATACCAATTGTGTACTTTCGTTGCGTATTGCTTTACCTGATATATTTAGTAACCATGTAAAGATTTTTATATAGTTCCTGGTAACTAATATGCTCTCTCTCTCTCTCTCTCTCTCTCTCTCTCTCTCTCTCTCACTCTCTCTCTCTCTCTCTCTCTCTCTCTCTCTCTCTCTCTCTCTCTCTCTCTCTCTCTCTCTCTCTCTCTCTCTCTGCTGGTACACATATATCGTCTGAATATTAATTAAATGATGAAAAAGCATTTGTCGTTCTGATCATTCTACTGATGTCATATAAACACATGTTTTGCACAAAGATTTTGTAAGTTTAGCAAAACAATTCTACTTACCAGGTGGTTTACTCTTTTCTGCATTTCCGGAATCATTAGTCTTTTGCTTTTGTTTTTGTTTTTTGCACAGAATTATTCCAATTAGTATGAGAATAATAAGTAACAAAGCGCCTACAACAGCGCCAATGATAAGACCAATACTTGAACTACTGGTACTGGCAGTAGAAGATGAGGAGTCGGTGGTGAATGCTACAAAAGAACAAAGTCTACAATCGTCAGCAACTTTGAAAGTCCATGTAAAGGACTGTACACTTATTTTCTAATATTCAGTTTTACATTTATCTTAGATATAAAGTTTCAGTATCTGAAAATTTGGTCTGTAAAATTAGCCATTGCAGATCTTTTGTAAAAGATACGAAACTGTGTAAAATAAAAAAAAACTGAAATTACGAAATGTATCACTGACTTTAATGAATCTTTTGAACGTATGTTTGTTGTTCAAGTCATATATCAATAATTCCCAATTCTCAGAACTAGTATGATATTTATCACCACATGTATGCACGAAATTGACGAATGCAGACAGGTGTTTAGTTTAGATGCAATTAACTTAAAACAGGCAAACGATATATCTTAATCAAAGAACTACTGTGTATAATTCAACCTGACATGTGGATTCTACAATAGAATCTTACAACTTGTAAACACCATATATAGTATCAAAATTGAGATTATAGATTTTAAATTCACTGTTTTGGAAATTTGATATTATATTTAATTTGCTATATCTATATACATGTTCTTCATTATGAATAAAAATGAAAACAAATGTCAAAGAAAAAATAACGATATACTTACGGCATGTCACTGGAAAAGACAATATATTGTACATTATTGTTTGTATTTTCAAATTGTGTTATTACAAGCTCCTTCATCGTTTAATCATTTACTTCTTTATCTATCTGTTTGTTTGTTTTTATATCTGCTTATCTGTTTATTAACATATTCACTTATTGATTTATCTTCCAGCATGATTGAAATCATATAAAACAATTATTTGAACTTTTTGCACCAAAAGTAATATGATCAATTTCTTATATGATATATACCATATGCTGAAAAGGTAATTGTTCCCGATCCCTGTGATTCTTTTACTGTTGGAGATTGTCCGGATGCACACGCTCCCTTGCGATCACTGGCATACACAGAAGAACCAGATGACGTCACAGCCTGTCGAGAGAAGTCAACGATTATCAACATGATATTTACTTACATCCAATTCAAGTACATAAATAGTAAAATTATAAATGAAATAAAAATAGAAATAAAGTCGTTTTTTCAATTTATGTCCTACCCCCCAAAAAAAACCAAACAAAAACACTCATGTGTATATGATTTTCTGAATACATACATTTTATGTTAATATGTCATGGTCTTTCCATAACATTAACAAATTAATTCCGGGGGCCTCCATGGGTTAGAATATCGCAATTTCACCATGAAGTCTCTAAAGCGCCAGTGAACCTTAAACTGATATTTTAGAAAGTTTGCCAATTCACATGACATAGGCTGGTGGTCTCTCCCCTGGCATATTGTAACAAGGTTTTCTCCTCCACTAATAAAATCTGGCCGCCACAATATAATTGAAAAATTGTTGAGTGTGGCGCAAAACACCATTCAAACAAACAAACAAAATTCAATTCAGAGTCGAGTAAAATCATAATCGCTGTTACTTACATAGCACGTGAACCTGAATTTGGTTGAGAAGTCCACGGTGCTGTCGTCATTTAAGATGGAAGTGTAATAAGTTGTTCCACTTTGAACCGAATAGATGCAGTAGCCAACGCCACCCGCTGAGAATAATAATAATAATAATAATAATAATAATAAATGATAATAATAATAATAATAATAATAATTATAATAATAATAATGATGATGACGATGATGATGATAATAATAATAATAATAATAATAATAATAATAATAATAATAATAATAATAATAATAATGATGATGATGATGATGATGATAACAATGATATTAATAATAATAATAATAATAATAATAATAATTATTATTATTACAATGATATTAATAATAATAATAATAAATAATAATAATAATAATAATAATAATAATAATAACTAGATCTTTTGAAGCTTCATAAGTTCTGAGCGAAATCAGTTGAGCCGTTTTTGAGCCAGCGACAGTACAAATTTTACTAGAAAAAAGGATAATAATGTTTTGTATATTTTTATTTGTGGTCAAATTATGATACATATTTAATATCCTTTAACTGTCGGTCACAACGAAACAGTTACAACACAGTTAATATTACGTTGAAAGCTGCTGGTCATAGATATAACGTTGTCCATATTAGGTATAATTCGACTTTCATCGACTTACCTGAATAAAACTGAGTTGTAGCACACTGTGTGTAGTTAACCGTCATTGTATTACGTACTGCACATACGTCCCACACTGAGCCTGTTCCGCAGGTGTCGGTCGACCCATCGTTATGTGTGTACATAAAAGTTCCAAGAAATGGCGTCGGACACCACTGTACTGCGCTAGCCTTGTTAGCTGAAAAACATTAAAGTGCAAATTACAATTATATCAAATATATTTGAAGGCCTTTATACCTTGTTATTTGTTTTATTTTATTCTGTTCCCACTTTTGCTAGCATATACTATATACCTTGAATAAAACAAAATATTATTTTGGAAAGACAATAGACAGATGCGACAGAGAATGTCTATTTATCCGTAAACTTAAGCCATCCATCAGCACTTTTATAAATTATGTAACACAAGTATTCATAAAAATAATGGTTTATTGTTGAAAATGTCCCCTTAAGCAACACATAACATTAAATGATACACGTTTGGTGTATTGGTTCATTTGTATCTACCAAAACATGTAAAAAAAAACCCATCAAATACTGTTATGAGCAGTAATTTTTTACGAACAAATAGAGCCATTTTACGTACACGCTGCACATAATTATTACTTATGAGTATATTGGAATATATACCATTTTCACATTACAAAAAGCTATAGACATTATTATAATTCATCAAAAGTGTAAAATTTGACAACACGCTACATATCATACACAGAGCATACGTTTATCAATAAGAGTTTATCCTAAATCAATTACAGTCAAACGTATATTAAAGGTCACATCTGTATAAAGGGCACCTGCCTATAGAGGTCATTCAAACTTACTTTTATAATGAATAAACTTCTTTAGAAATGTCATCTGTCTATAACAACTACTTTTTTAAGTTTGACTTGTAGTTAAAGATAATAGATAAAACATAAAAGCCATCTCCGTAGTCTTTATCCAACAACTGCTCATACATAAAGACAAAAGCGTTAAAAGATAAACACACAAAATTATATCAGAAACTATATGAATTCGTTTCAGCTGTGTGTACACGGTCTTAAACACAGACACCATTAAAGCGGCAAAATATTTACTAAATGATCAATATACTAGACATAGTTTACCCTCTACACCATGTCAAACCCATTTCAATACCACTTAAAGGTGATTAGTACTTTAACACGATTAGTATGCGATTCATAGTTGAGCACTTAATGACTTCGATACTTTATTCCAATAGGATATATTGAATATTGTGTCCAAAATGTTCAATATGATTAATTGTCCATGCTTGTTTTACAGCGCAACTATTTCACCGATATAGATAAATAAAAAAAATTGTTTGTCTGTCTATTTGTAACAATACTATCATGTTTATAACCAGAAGTAAGAAATTGTAAGGGGAAATGTTTAGTCAAACGTTTAGTCCACTTATCTGCTTGCAACATTACTGTCCTGTGTTTCAGAGTTCTGGAGGAGGGGGTTGGTCCAGATTTTGTCCATTTGTCTCTTTTCAGAATTACAGTCCTGTTTCTACTCAGAGTTCTGGAGGACGGGGTACAGGGTGATGGTTCAATTTTTGGTCCATTTGTCTCTTTACAATATTACTGTCCTGTTACTACCCAGAGTTCTGGAGGAGAGGGTGGAAAGGGTTGGTCCATCTTTTTGTCCACTTGTCTCTTTACAGCATCACTGCCCTGTTTATACCCATAATTCTGGAGCAGGGAGTGGGGTGGTTGGTCCATCTTTTAGTCTATTTGTCGGTTTGCAACATTACTGTCCTGTTTATGCCCAGAGTTCTGGAGGAGGAGTTTAGAGGGAGTTGATCCATCTTTTTGTCCATTTGTTTCTATACAGCATTACTGTTCTGTTTATGTCCAGATTGTGGAGGAAGGGGTGGAGGGAGTTGGTTCTTCCTTTTTTGTCTCTATACAGTATATCTGTCCTGATGTTCAGAGTTCTGGAGGAGGGGTGGAGAGGTTTGGTCTATCATTTTTTCTATTTGTCAATTTGCAACATTTTGGTTTTCATAAAAATAGAGTTTCTCTCCTCTAAGTTTAACTAAACTTGGCATATTGCTCTAGATAAATATGTGTTTGTTCATGACCAACATTCGCAATATCTAGTAGAGTTATGGTACTTTAAAATTTCTTAGAATGACTTCGGGGACATTGTGGGGTTTTTTTCAAGCATATCTTGATCAGTTTGATTTTGCTTGCCAGAATGACAGAATAATGTCCAGTATATCATTATATAAGTTTTATGAAATATCCTTTACCATTTTTCATTTACTGAACACGTTACAATTATAGTATTAAATCCGCTCAACGTTAAGCAAGTCACACAAATTTCTATAAGATATACTTTGTAAAAATGTTTTTCGTAATAATGCCAGCATGATGGTCATCCTTCAGCGAAGATAAATGAATATAATTACTACACGGTTATAAAATACATACCGAGTTTTGCAAAAAAAATAATAAATAAATAAATAAAAAATAAAAAGGGAAAGATTCACCAATTCACATATCAGCTTTATTACCACTCAATAGACTATTGACGTCACTTTTAAAGGATATCAGGTTATAAACTTGCATTAAACCATTACAATTTAATGGGCGTCATTCATCATAATTCACAGGTAGCTTTTGGGTAATTGATTAGTTTCAACAATCCCATATTGCAATGCATCGTATTGTAAATAAGATGCGGTAGAGAAATAAACTGCCCCTTAAAACTTAGCCATTCATAAAAATCTGAAGTCTAATGACTCTAGCAAATCGTGTCGAAATTTTACCATCACAGAACTCACTAACGATATCAATAATATAAGGTAGCAAACTAAACGTGTTTGAAATTGAAAAAGAAACATATATATAACTGACAAGCCCACAAATACAAACATGCAAATAGACAAGCAAACAAATAAATAAACATACAAACATGCAAATTGGTAAACAAAACATTGAAGGACGGATAAAATTATAACAATGACCTCACATCTGTGATCGATCTCGTGGCACAGAAAAATAACAATCATTTATAAAATAAGGCATTTGTTGCGCTGTTTACCTGCTTGCACTAAAGTGATGAACTCTTCCGTACTTGGGATGCCTTGAGATGGATTACAATACGATGACGTAGCCCAGGAAGTTACAGCTGCGTTGTAAGGTTCTATTAATACTCGATCATTGTTTGCATTTGTTTCCACATCTGTGATTTTGTAAAAGAATAGAAAACAAATGTATTACAAATCTTGCAGTTTATTCTTCTTATTGGTTCAAGTTACTCTTACACGGATTTGGAGATACAGTTAGGTTCATTATTACGCCTTGTGTTATACCATTTTTTGTTTCGGAACTCTACATCTGCTCTAAATTCGATCTCAATGACAAAAACGAGCATTTGTCTCATAACAACTTTGGTATTATGATTATAATTATTTAAATCAATTATCTTGACTTTTTGTGATCCTTCACGTTGATATAATCAGAATTGCAGATGTTTACAAATGTAAATCAAATATAATGTATAAAATAACTTACTTGCATATATATAATAAATGTAGGAATAATCTGTAATTTTTGTGTACTTGATACATCTAAATGCATTTTGGCTGACGCCGAAGAGGTCTACAAACTGGTCGCCCCTTCAAAATCAAAATAAAAGTTGTTCATTAGTGCATGGAAGCATGAAATAACTTATTGAACCAATTGGTAAAGACATAAGCAAGTGAAATTATTAGTCGTTGAATTAGTTTATTATTATTATTATTATTAAATCATTATTATTATTATTATTATTATTATTATTACTGTATGAAACAATCGACCTTCACTTACTTTAGGAAAAATAATGCTAACCAAGTAAAGCAGTTATAAATATATGATGCACATAATTATGAAGAGGTATTGGGATATGTACCGATTCTATTTATCTCATAAACACTGTAAAATAATATATTTTCGTTGAGGATTTAATTTCGTTATTTTTATGAGTAACAAAACAACTAAAATAAATCCATGGCGAAATCTTTAACTTGAATGATAGATAATAGGATATCTCAAAATCAACGATAATAAATGTCAAAGAGAATTCGTATTTTAAGGAAAAACAACGAAAATTGAAACACAAGAAAATAAATTATTATACAGCATGTGTATCAGTGAAATATTCTACGCATAATTTTTCATATACTTTAAAATATATCAGATAGAATTATAAAATCGTATTGCTGTGTGGGACAAAATGTGCCAATGAGGGGCATGATATCATTACAAGGACAATTACTTTGAATCATATTTAATTACGTATTATCTATGGTAACTTTATTGCACATCATTTTAGTGTCCAAATGTTGAAGAAATTACTGCACTGTGTATAAGAACAATTATTATCGAGTTACTATAGAAAGGGGCCTCCGTCCCCAAGCGGTTAGAGCATCACGCTTTAAAAGTCTTACTTCTGGTCAGCGCAGGGTCGAGCCCCGCTGAAACCTAAACTGATTTTTGAGAGAAACTTTGCCAGTTTACTGTGGAAGGTCGGTGGTCTCTTCCCGGATACATTGCAACTGACCGCCATCATATAACTAAAAATGTGTTTAGTGTGGCGTAAAACAAAATTCAAAGTCACATTAAATTCAATTACAGTTAGTGTTACTATAGACTACTCACGTATCAAAACTTACTTAAAAAGAAGATAATTATTTGATGTGTCCTGAGTAACACATGTCCATGTTGTTACGGTAGATGAATAGGCGGTGACTGACCAGCCACTTGTCACTTTAGACGTAGCATAGTCAAATGTTACATCCCCTGACGTCATACTGCTATCGTACCATGTTGAATCCCATGTCGAGGCTGGGAACGTACAGGTGCCCTCTGTAAATGAAGACATAATTCTAATCACAATTCAGAGATAAGTAATATATCGCAAAAAAGAATAATATTAGTAATGCTGCTCTAGCTATTAAATATTAAGTAAGTCATCTGGTTGCTACTGCTATTTATAGGTAGCACACATTGGAGTATCATGAATTACTTTAGATACATGTCATACTGTACGTGTAGTTATTTTAGCGGTATTCTAGTACTGTAGCCTTTCGCGCTAATTCAAGTGCAGCGATAAATTTCTCCATCGTCATTCTGCATACGCGACAAGACTAATGTTATTGATCGCGCAAATTCAAGATTGCGCTAGTAAGTTTACATCCCCTCAGAGCGCTTAAATATGAGTGCGCTAATTTAAATACAAATACAGTATATAGAGAAGTGAAGTCCAACCAAAAGGTACTCTATATTTTGTAATTGGTATGAAAAGGACCATATCTTGTGATTAGATAAAAAGCTGGCACTATTTAAGGTTGAAGTATCAAACAATTTTCTCCATCCAAAAGTTTTTTTACATTTTATAAAATATACTTGGCATTTTGTTTTGTTTTCGATATGTATCATGGGATTATATTCTAATTTATAACTGACATGGGGGAAAAATTAAGTAAAAATTAATAAATTTCTGATATAACAGTAAGGTACTGAAAGCAAAAGTTACTCAGTATCAACAACTCCTATAAACATCAGTATTATATAGACCCAGTAACAACAGCTCCTATACACATCAGTATCATATCGACCCAGTAACAACAGCTTCTAAACCACATCACTGTCATATCGACCCAGAAACAACAGCTCCTAAACCACATCACTGTCATATCGACCTAGAAACAACGGTTTCTATACACATATCACTATTATATAGACCAGTAACAACACCTCCTATACATATCAATGTCATATTAACACAGTTGTAATAACGTTTACATAATTTCAGATACATGTATATACATATGAACGGATGGAACATAAACGATTAGATTTCATCCTTGAAAAGCCGAAATAGAAACGTTTGAATATACATGTAAATTTAATGACCGCCATTATCTAAAAAGACTGGAATGACATAAAACTGGTTAAATGATAACTGTTATGAACATTTCACGTTCATGCTAATAGATATATTATTTCTTAAAACTGATTAAAAATATAAGGCAATCAATACATGTATAATGCTGATTAAATACTGTATATGCAAGAAAATATTTTAATAAAGTGTTGGAGTTTGAAGAATTTTCAATTATTATCAAACTATAGAATATATTATAGAAAATATATGCAATAAAGTCAAACAGGATATAGAAATATTTAAATAGAGATGGACTTTATTGGAAAAAATATGTTGGTATTCCATGATACTGCAGTACGTGCTCTGCATAAAAGCTACTGTTAAATGATGCTGTCATCATTCATAGCAATTAAGGTGTGTAACTTTGTATACTAGTACATTTTGTAGTTTGTTTTATAAAAGTGGCACGAGCTGTGCTTTTTTTTAATTTTTACTACTTAGATTGATTTACAATGACAAAAAAGAGATATACACAGGCATACGAATTCTTAAATTTGTTTACAATTTTGTGAAAATGGCTAGGAAACCCCAGGTTTGGCACTATTTCAATTGCAATTGATTAACTCAACTTTACTATTCCGGAAATTTTACGGTCGGTATAATAGTCTTGTTTGCGATTACTCTGTTTCACTAAGTGAAATGTTGAAATGCATTTTCGGTGGCGGTTGTTGAGACGTCTGTACCAATTGTGACGAGGATTCACTCCTCACGTATTTCATTGGACTTGACTGTGGACTCACATTGGGTGTGATCGGTCGACAGGAGATGCTTACTCCTCTATGGCACCTGATCCCACCTCTTGGTTTCCAGAGGTCCGTGTTTGTCCATTTTTACTGGATTTGTATCCATGTCCTGGACATTCTTTTGATTTATACTTTGGTATCTGAGATTTTTTATATTATGTTTACAAAATACATAGGAATTTAAGATTATTTATGCCTGTGTAGGGACTATAGCTCTTATTTGTTGTTATGCATCAAGAACAAGTAGCTGAAGTAGAAAAAAATCCAAATATATCTTTGATAAACACAGCTAATGCCTCTTAGGTTGGTTATATGTGTATATAAACGGTGAATATGTCAATTCGTTACAATGTGAAGTAACCACTGTATACATTATATTATAGTTTGTGTCAGTGAGCGACTGTAGGAGTGTTCGATTAGTATGACAGAAATATGTTTGACGTGAACTGGATGATTGGACAGTCGTCATTTTCAGCTTCAACTGAATTATAGTTATTCAGGTAGCCATTCGAGCCATTGCCAGGGAATACACTGGTTGAATTATTATTAACAAAAAGAAAAAAGACATATTGAAAATACTTAAAGGGGTTTACATTTCATTCTGGTTTCATATATCTGTTTTTATTTCATCCTTGTACAACTTATTTCGTTTACGCTTGAATATGTTGAAACGCATCCCAATTATGTGACACGAAAATTCACATATTGACAAAAATCCTTATGGGTCTCATTTTCTTGCAATCACAATGTGGCGTACTTTCTGGTGAAACACATAAAATTTATATAAAAAATTATCAACTGCATATTACTTTACCAAACATATTCCTAAATTATTTATTTGTCACTTTGAGAGTAAAGTGATATAAAAGCAATCACAATAAACCTTAGTGTTTGAAGACATTCAGGCTGTCATTTTGATAAAAAGATACCCAACGATTAGACCAAAACTTTTATTAACAGGCTAAAATGATATATTGCCATAGAAAATATCAACACCCCATGCATACATTGCCCAGAATAAATGAAATACGCCGACGATATATACTCGTGCAATCCACGTAAGAATACAAAATTAATGTTTACTCTTCCATTTTTCACAAATGCAATATTATAACATTTTTTTTAACCCAGGACTTTTTGAAAACATTCTATTTGTATAAAACGTCGAATATTTAAATCTTTTAATTACACGAAATCAATTTTGACAGATTGTAAAAAGAGATCTGAAATATCATCAATTTATAGATAATTAAATTTAAATGTGCAATCTTATTTGTAATATAATCGTATAAAAGCAAACACCAAGAAAATCACCAGGATTCATCAATCGCTTTCTATTGACGAAAATACAAAACAACATGCAGCGGAAAAGGGCACTGGTCAAAATCTATGATTTTCAGTGGAGATTGACAATAACTTCCTACACAGCAGAAAGAGACATAAGATGTGTTTACCAAAAAACTAGTTCGATATTTTGTTTTCTATTTTTACTACTAGTACTTGATGTACAATGGCAAATGAGAGCTATACACAGGCATACAAAATCTTATATTCCTAAATATTTTGTGAAAACAACGTCAGTTCCAATGTGGTATATATATATAGAAATAGTAAGGTTGAATTAATCGATTGCAAGTGAATAATTGTCAAACTGGGTTTCTGGAGTAATTTTCACAAAATATATAGGAATTTAAGAATTTTATACCTCTGTAGGCTATATCTCTTTCTTGCTGTTGTATATCAATCTATGAAATAAAAAAGAAGTTTTTTAAACACAGTCAGTGTCCCTTAACCATTATGTATATTGTACAATTATGTAGATTTACAGACAAGCACACAATTACTTAAGCCACATATCTATATAAATCTACAAATGAGGCCAAAAGAAAAGACTCTCTCTCTCTCTCTCTCTCATTTCATTTCATCATTCATTTATCTATTTTATATATATATAAGTTTTATCATATTTCAATTAAAGTTCTTTCCCCTGATTAAATTTTGACTCACGTCGTACCAAAAAGAGAATGCAGCACTATACACATCCTATCAAATTAATTGTCGTTTTAGGTTGATCAACGCGTCTGCACGATTTAAACGTTTTTTGTCTCTATTCAGTGTTCAGTGTTTTGACTAGAAATCGATACTGAATATGTTTTACAGTCAAATCGATAGGTAAGTTAGTTAATTCATGCTTATACAATTATAAGATTTTATATTTGAATTACTGTCGTTTTGTATTTCTACTCAAAGAAAGAGTTGACGTCAATAAATTCCCGACTAAATTAACATTGATGTCATTATACTGATTACTCTCTCTCTCTCTCTCTCTCTCTCTCTCTCTCTCTCTCTCTCTCTCTCTCTCTCTCTCTCTCTCTCTCTCTCATATGTTTATGCCAGAGATAAAACAAGCAAAATGTCCTTTGAGAATTGAAGACCGCATATTTACATTCGATAAAGTTACAGAAATGTAAACACTGACGTAAAGTCAAACAAACGTAAAGTTACATTGACGTAAGTCACATAAACGTTAAGTTACACTTACGTAAATTACACATACGCAAAGTTACCATAGACTTAAAGTTGTACTGACGTAAACTTCAATAAGGCTAAGACACACACACACACACACACACACAACACACACACACACACACACGCACAAAGTTATACTGACGTAGTCATAAACTGATGTAAAGTAGTCGAAAATAACAATAACTTAAAGTCAAGGCAACGTTAAGTCACACTAACGTTAAGTCACATTAAACGTTAGGTAATAACATTAAGTCACATTAACGTTAAGTCACATCAACGTTAAGTCACGACAAGGTTAAGTCACATTCAAGTCAAGTCACGATAACATTAAGTCCCTTAAAGTTACACATTTTTATGTAAGGCACACCTTCATTAACAGGTTTATGGTTACGCTGGATACCTACCCCAAGATCATAACCATTTCAAAAGAGAGATGACCCATTACATTTTGATTTTTATTTCTTTTTTATTTTATTTTTTTTTCAGTCAGACTGTCATCTAGGTGATTAAACATTACACAGGTAAAGATGGCACTTTCGTGTACGTATCAATTATTTGGTCACTTCAATGGTTAACTAGTAAACCTTTTGTTACCACAAAGTCTTATTTCCCTGACAATAAGTTTAGTGAATAACAAAGTCGGTGATATACTAATGGCCGATTACAAGATGTAAGGGCAAGCACACCGGTCTGACTAAATAATAAAAGGATAAAAAAAAAAATAAACAATGTTACCAATATGCAATGCCAAGGGACAAGACAGAATTATTAAAATTTAAAATGAAGTTTTATTTCAATTAGAGTAAAGCCGATTATTGGTGTTAGATTATTACATGTCGTCACACAAAATTCAAGGGTCACCCGAGCTTCCCTGCATATTAATCGTTTGTGTGTTTCACAAAGGTGATTTAAGACTATTGGTTATAATCCAAAGAAATATTTTGATACGAACAGAGACGTTTAAACAAACGGAAAAGCCGATTGTAATATATAAGATATCAATACTTATATTATCGACTTCTTTACATTAGTTAGCAATATCACATCATGTTGTTATGGAGAGGTGTGGATCCAAATAATTTTAGGAGTGTTCATTTAAGAGTTCACGGTAGTATTTGATTTAGTTAATAATGAAAACGTAGACAAATAAATATACGACGTCGTTCGCGATATGTATATCTGTATATCAGAGAGAGAGAGAGAGAGAGAGAGAGAGAGAGAGAGAGAGAGAGAGAGAGAGAGAGAGAGAGAGAGAAGGGCGGAGAAAGTCAGACAAATGTATAAAATTTTGTTTAATGTACAATGTCGTTATATATATAGAGAGAAAGGATCAAAATTTTCTTTGATAAAAAAGGTGTTTTTTGTGTGAATAACTGAATAAGAGAGAGAGAGAGAGAGAGAGAGAGAGAGAGAGAGAGAGAGAGAGAGAGAGAGAGAGAGAAGGGCGGAGAAATTCAGACAAATGTATACAATTTTGTTTAATATACAATGTCGTTATATATATATATATATATATATATATATATATATATATATATATATATATATATATATATATATATATATGAGAGAGATAGAGAGAGAAAGGATCAAAATTTTCTTTGATAAAAAGGTGTGAATAACTGAATAAGAGAGAGAGAGAGAGAGAGAGAGAGAGAGAGAGAGAGAGAGAGAGAGAGAGAGAAAGAGAGAGAGAGAGAGAGAGAGAGAGATTTATGGGGTTATGTGTGTGAAATTTCATTATAAAGCGAGATATAGAACAAATTGTCTTGTTTTACAGATGTGAACTATTTTAATACAGAAAATTAGAGAAACAATTATTCCTAAGGAACGAAATATCTCAAAATATCACTTGAAAATAGCTTGTATAAACTCTGCAGATGCAGAAGTTTCTCTCTCTCTCGCTCTCTCTCTCTCTCTCTTACTTCCTATATGACTTTTAGAGCCGTCAAGACGCCACTATATCATTGTAAGATCGGCGCGATTCAGATGTATAATTACTTATGTCGGCACTATATAACCTACCGGTTCACCTTTGTCGGACTAAACAGATTTGCATTAAATTGCAAATCTTATAGACTCTCATACAGCATTTCCCAGAGAAGCATCTGAAAGTCTAACACAACTTACATTTATTAAAATGTTTTGTATTCGGGCAAATTCATCATGAGCATGACATTTCCCCCGACTTTAAGCTGTTCAACGAATGCTGGATGATTTAACACGCTATGATAAAGATTCATCTTTTAATACAACTCCCCAGGACAAATTTTCATTCTACATGCTAAGTTGGTGTTTTCACAATAGGTTTCAAGCACTTACGTGAGGCAATCACTTAGAAATATGTAAATACTGTGTTTATCAAACTGAAATTTAATACTTCATTTTAATAACAAAATAAATCCCACGGTTGAAAGTTGTCTCACAGAAATTACAGATTTTAAAATTAAATTTGCACACAAACAGTAAGCAAAATATTTATGGAGTCGTACAAAAGAGATGCGGAAAACTCCAACAGAAATTGAATGAAATTGAAATAACTTACCAATAAATGGAAGCTGGTGTATAAATGTCCATACGCCAAATATTGTCCATATATTCGCCATGTCTAAAATGTTTCTATATTATAATTCAATTTCGATGATATAAGTTTAAGAAAATCAATACTGAACACCTTTTGGGGTTTATTTCCTCTTCACTTATGAATATGCAATGTGTATCTGGACTCCTTTTAAAGTTTCCGTGATTTTGAATTTAGTGAGTAAGCGAATTAGTACCAAACTATACCATTGTGTATCATAAACAAGAACCGTGGTCAAAATACTTGTTTTTGGATACCTAATACGATTCAGACCGGATATTGAGTACTAGAACTACAGATCCGAGACTAAACCTAAATCTTACTTTTTTAAATCACTACGCATGCACCTTCGTTTTATTTATACACCTTCGTTATACGGCACAATGGTACGATCTAGAACTGCCAATATTCTGAGTCCACTTAAAAGTGGAGTCTTACTTCATACACTGTTTTTTCAGACTGTTATTGACTTGTTCATATTGAACAGAAAAATAGAAGAAAGTGCTTGGTGCGATTGTCTTTCGGCGTTCGAAGGATATAGACTCGTCTTTCATTTTTTACCCACTATATTATAAACAAATTTAAATACCATTTCGATTAAATGGATATGAAATTTAGATCAATGGCATGAGAACAATAAATGTAAATATTGCATTAATTCATTCTTTGTGCATGGCCAAAGGTATACCTTGAATTGTTAACCGTGTTGGAAGAATGTTAGGAATATTTTATTTTGGAAATTTATCAAAAGATATGATTCCATGTGTTAAATTGAATACGACCGACATAGACATGTAAAACGTACAAAAACAAATTTGTCGCTTCCCCTATTAAAATGGAAATAAATCTATTTACAACATTTTCTATAGCCATTTTATTGAATGCTACAATACCGAACGAAAATGAGAGTTTAAAGCCACCAATACAACAACCCGGTGACAGAAAAAACCTGATCAGTTAATCTTTGTAAACAGATCTGGGACCGATATAGCACAAACATCCGGAACCTGTACTGCGATTTAAAAGCAGATACTATTCACTGTATTGACCATTCTTTACTCTTTTGTTATGTCCTAGATGAGTTATTGATTCTGTTCAAAAGTATTCTTTACTATCACGACGGAAAATAAATGGAAACCCGCGAAAAGGCAAAATGAGAAATAGTCGAAGTGCAAAGCGCGATAACTCTTCCGCCAACTTTAAATTTTCGCGTTCAAATGTGAATTGATACTTGCTTTCTCGCGAGACGCTTGACATAAGAAATAGATGTACCGGATTTTACCGGTAACGCTTAAAAACAAGTGCATCGCCAGTCAAAATAGCCGTGTAATTTGATTTGAGAGTTTCCAGTACTTAGGATTTTTTTAATTGCATAGGTGACATCTTTTGAATTACAGATGCCTATTTTGACAGTACTTATAAGAAATGACGTTAAATCTCTTAAGAAATAAACAACAACATATTACGTAAACATTCACAAAATATTTGTGAAAAATAATGAAAATAAATTCTATTTAAAACAAACAAAATTCAATTCAACTGTCAATACTGTTTGATCGTTTGTTCCTACATATAACTGATTATTCCTTAAGATCATCTACAGAGAGTAATTTAGTTATTTGCCCACACTACAGGGCGCCATGTGGGACATTGCTAAATTTTGTACACAAAATCTATTTCTGTATGTACAAACTTTTAATTCTGTCACAAAATTCAATTCAATGCCACAAAGTTCAATCCGTGTTACAAAATTTAATTTTGTGCCACAGAACTGAATTTTGTGACACAGAATTAGTTTTGTGCCACAAAATTGAATTTTATCACACAGAATTGAGTTTTGTGTCACAGAATTGACTTTTGTGGACAGGTTAAATTCCATTTCTGTACACGAACTTTCAATTTTGTCACGAAATTAAATTCTGTGATACGAAATTGAATTTTGTGGCACAAAATTGAATTTTGTGACACAGAATCGAGTTTTATGGTACAGAATTGAAAGTTTGTACAGACAAAAATGGATTTTATGGGCAAAATTAACCTGTCCCACATAGCGCCACGTACACACGACCATATATCTCTATCCATGTTTTAGTAAGCATATAACATACTCGGCTTTAAAAGTTTTTGGATAACCCTGAGACTGTGTGTAGTGTATTTGATTTAAAACATATCTGAACTTGACTTTGGTTATTGATTAGAGCCAGTAGTAAAACATCAATACCAATCATCTTTGTAACTTTGAATGTAAGGACGATGTATGAAGCAGAACAATCTGCTAACATAGCCAAGGAAATGGAGAGGTACAGACGAGATAGATACAAGCCGGGACAGTACGAATTAACTCAGGTCAAACCATTATATATTCAGGCCATGAAGAAGAAAATGCTCTAGGTACTTAAGGAGTGGCTATCATGCTATCAAAAGAAGCAGAAAAGGAACTTATTGGATGGGAACTAGTCAGCTCCAGAATAATGAAAGCAAACATCAGAAACATCAAATAAGAGAATCAAGCTATGTGTTATTATGTGCTGTGCTCTGACCAATGATGCTGATGGTGAAAGAAGGAGGAATTTTACAACAGACTGCAGGTAGTAATGAAGAACAAAGTAGAAAGAGATATAACAATACTAATGGGATACCTTAATGCCAAAGTGGGCTCAGATAATTCTGGTTACGAAAGAATAATGGGATGTCATGGGAAAGGCAATATGAACGAGAATGGCCAGATTCTCACAGTTATTTGCGCTGGAAACAACTTGGCAATTAAAGGTATACTATTTCCACACAAGGAAATCCACAAAACCATATGGATCTCCCCAGATCAATGCACAGAAAACCAAATAGACCACATCTGCATAGGAACCAAATTCAGAAGATCATTACTAGATGTTAGAACAAAGATGGGTGCAGACGCAGCCTTGGACCACTTCGTAGTAATTGTGAAGATCAAGCTAAAACTTAAAAATGTGTGCAAATCTACAATCGGATAAGATATGATGTGGAAAAGCTAAAGGAAAGTGGCACAAAATATATATTCCAACTCAAACTGCGAAACAAATTCCAACTTCTTCAGGATAGAAACAGTGAAGAGGACACAACTGAAAGTGAATAGAAAAACATCAAAGATGTGTTGATAACAGCCTGTGAAGAAGGTATCGGAAAAGTGAAAATGAAAAACAAACAATGGATAACACAAGCAACATTTAAGAAGATTGAAAAAAAGACAAAAAATCCATGAACAGCTACTGAACGCCAAAACAAAATCAAAGAACGTCAAAAACCAAACAGATTACAGAACAAAACACCAAGATGTAAAAAGAAGTGTCAGAGAAGACAAAAGGTACTATGTAGATGAACTTGCCACCAGAGCAGAAACAGTAGTTAGCCAGAGAAACATGACAGAGCTCTACAACATCACTAGACAACTGTCGGGTAAAAGCTCGTAATCCGAACGCCACCGGTCGACAATGGATGCTTACTCCTCCATGGCACCTGATCCCACCTCTTAGTTTCCAGAGGTTCGTGTTTGTCCATTTTTGCCGGATTTGTATATGTGTCCTGGACATCCGAAAGATTTATACTTTGGTATCTGAGAGGTTTTATACTCCCCCCCCCTTTCCAAGAAATCTGGGAAAGGGAAGATTTGCCAAAAGACTGAGAAAAAGGCTGCATAATAAAACTTAAGTGAATGCAAGAATTACAGAGGCATAATGCTACTTTCAGTGTCGGACAAAGTCTTGAACAGAATAATACTATAGCGTATGAAGGACACAGTGGACAAGAAAGTAAAAGACCAACAAGCAGGGTTCAGAAGGTAAAGATCTTGTACAGATCAGATAGCCACCTTACGTATGATAATAGAACAGTATATAGAATGGAACAGATAATTATATATCAACTGTATTGGCTTTGAAAAGGTATTCGACAGTCTTGACAGGAAAGCTCTGTGAAAGCTAATGTATCACTACAGTATTCCAACAAAACTCATAAGAATCATCCAAAATATGTATAGTGGTATGAATTGTCCAGTCATTCATGGAGGAGACACAAGCGAGAAGTTTGACATTCAGTCTGGAGTAAGACAAGGTTACCTTTTCTCCCTTTCCTCTTTCTCTTAGCCATAGACTGGATAATGAAGGAAACAACGTCAGGAAAGAGAAAAGGGATTCAATGGGACCCTGTGAACCAACTAGACGATTTGGACATTGCTGATGATCTTGCACTCCTGTCACACACCCATGAACAGATGCAAGAAAAAACTTCAATCCTAGAGACGAACGCAGCAAAGACAGGACTCCACATAAACAAGGGTAAAACAAAGGTCATGAAAATAAACACCAGAAGCACAGACAACATACATATTGAAAATCTTGAACTGGAAAACATCACATTGTTTACATACCTTGGAAGTATAGTGAATAATCTGGGCGGAACAGAAGAAGACGTAAGAGCTAGGATTGAAAAAGCCAGAGTAGCATTCTCCATGTTGAAAAAAGTATGGAAATCAAAGGAACTAACAACAAAGACGAAAATAAGAATATTCAACAACAACGTAAAATCAGTATTGCTATATGGAGCAGAAACGTGGAGCTTTACTGATGCAAATGAAAAGAAAATCCAGGCGTTCACCAATAGATGCCTGTGGAACATCCTAAGAATATGGTGGCCAAACAAAATTACGAACGAACAGCTATGGGAAGAAAAGGCCAGGTCCCAATAACACCAGAAATAAAGAATTGGAAGTGGAAGTGGCTAGGGCATACCCTCAGGAAAGAATCAACATCACTTGCCAAACCCTAAGATGGACACCTCAGGGAAAGAGGAAAAGAGGACGACCAAGGCTTAACTGGAGGAGAGTGCTGGAACAGGAAATACTGAATGGGGCTACACCTGGAACATCTTGCAACAACTTGCCAGGAACAGAGTTAGATAGAGAAAAATTGTCTGTGGCCTATGCTCCACAAGGGGGTATTAAAGGCTTAAGTCAAGTTAGTCAGTAAAACATTTTAAATTTTCACGTGTCAGATTTTTTTCTCATGAATTCTGGATTTTTTGGCCGAAAAGGCATAGTTACCATTTCGTACAAAGGAATGTATACGATAAACCAATTTACTCAGTTCCATTTGTTTATTGTGTCAAACTCTTTGTTGCCTAAAAATTCAAACAACTATTAGAAAACACCATTATCTTAGTTAAGAGTAGTTCTAGGGGAAGTATTTAACGATTAAAAACATTTACTAATAAAATTGATATTCTGGGCTTATATGGAAACCGAAACATGGGTCTAATTACTTTCCGATTATCTTCCGATCATCGTGTCTGCCGATGTACTGAAAAAGTATTTGGTGCTGACTGAATAAGTAAACAGTGATGTAATCGGTCTGTTTCAGCATCTTATTTTATTGTTTTTTTTAGCAAATAAATAAAATTAATAAAGTACCCGGAAGACTGAATTTATCTAAAACACGTTCAATTGTATTCTATTGTATACCTGGAAATTTTCGTCCCTGGTTATATTTCCCTTTTACGACAGAAAACATATTCGTCTCGTCTTAAATTCACCTTAAATCACCATTATTAGTTGAAGATTCGCCTTCCATGGACTTGATCAAGCCGACATAATCCCGTGGACGTTCAGTTCTAAATCTAATAACTGTTTTATTTTGTCGAGGACCATATTACATTTAGGAAAATTCTGTAAATGCCACTGTACACAGAATTGTGTTTCGTATCATCCGCCATTGCCTCTATTTTTTGCTACAGACTGTCCACAGAAATATGGACGACAGCCACGTGATTATTTGTATCCAATGAAATGGCGAACAAAGTCTCATTGATGGTGTATATATCCGTCCTTCAATTATTTAGGCTGAAAGTTTCGCTTTCATTTTAAATTAGTTTCGCTTTCATTTTAAATTCGGCTGGAAGGCAGAACCTTCAGAATGACCCCTGTCCTGGAAGGCTTATCACTGTTTCAACTTCTGAAATGGTCACTAAAGTCCATGATACTGTTGTGGGTGACAGACGAGTTACAGAGAGATAGCCTGTACTGCCGGAATTTCTCAGGAAAGAGTTCATTACATTCTCAAGGAAGATCTTGTTGAGATGAGAAACCTCTCAGCACGTTGGGTACCAAGATTGCTTATCTGTGTTCTTTTTGTGTTAATTTCCTGTCACGCGCCACTCATGTGAAGATTGCTTATAATTGATCAGAAGTGCTCGAGGCAGAGCATATCGCGTGCTAATCCGAAACTTTTAGAGGGATATCCTGCAAACGTTCTGCGGAGGTTTGTAGCTATGGATGAAACATGGGTTCATTTCACACAGATGACGAACAACAATCTAAACAATGGAAGCACCTTGGTTCTCCTCTGTCAAAGAAGACAAATTTTGTTCTATCAGGTTCTGACTCGGCTTTCTGGCCAGCTGATGGTATTCTTATGTTAGACTATCTCCAAAAGGGACAAACGATTAATTGAACATAATGCACCACTTCTAAGGCAATGAAAAGAAACAAATAATATCAAGCTCCGTGAAAAGTTCAGTAAAGAACTCTTGTTTCACTAGGAGAATGTTCCCGCTCCTGTCCCCTGTTTCCTGTCATACCCGCCTTAAGACAACAATCAAATCCAAATGGAATAAACTTTTGATGAATAAATCCTCGTCACACTTGGTGTCGAACATATTAAATGGTATAGCTTAAAGATGATAAAAATTCCCGTATTTTTAAACCTGCCTCTACTTTTGGTATGATCTTGAGCATGACCGTAGCTTGGATGTCAATATAATCGACACATGACTCTGGATAAAATAGTATAAAAGAATAAACAATGAAATAAACATTTTGCTTCCAAATATTTGTTTTGGAATAACTTGAATCCATTGTGATTCATAGTTGAAACTTTTTAAACAGAACCGCGGTCTTATTCCAACATTCACACGAATTTTTTTACCGAGGTTGCCTCGGTTGCTTTAGTGGAAATTACGCAAATGTCCACCTTTCTACATAGAGAAATCACCTCTCCATCTAGAGACCTCATGGCAATGTTATACTGACAATTGCCATTGAAGTGCTCAATGTGTCTGGATGACGTTCGGATTACTGGACTGACCAACTCTGATTTCTACAAATAAATACACTTGTCACTTCGAATTTTAAAAGACGAATAACTTTTCATTCTTTACATCGTTTATTATACAAGAATGTGACCATATAAATGAACTTATTTAGACGTATAATTTAGCATTGAACGCTAAAACATCTTCCCTGTTCTGATGCATTCGTCTGAATGTCATAAGTTAGTAAAAAAGTGCGGGAAAACTCATACAAAACTTGCTTGACCACTCTCATACTTGGACATAACAACTCTCGACCAACAAAATACGAATACGTAACATCACATGACATAACAATTTAGACAAAAGAGCACATAACATACAGAGACGGACCAACAACAAGTAGACAATAATTTACTACGGAATTAAATGGAGACGAATACTGACCGACAAATTAATTACAAAATATTAAAATCAATAAGTAAATTTAATTAATATTTTGCCCCTATGACACACTGAAAGGAAAAAAAAAGATGCCGGAATTTCTACTAGACAATATATGTGTTGTGTTTGGAGATACGCGAGATCTTTCAGCAAGCTGTCGGCATGCCCAAGAGAACCAACTGTGTTTCTTTGTTAGACGACCTGTTCCTTTATTCATATGAAACATACTTCATTCACAAACTTTTGAATTAGAATAAAAAGCTAGTGCCTGTATATATCGTCAATTTTTTTTATTTATTTATTTATTTATTTATTTTTGTTAATTAATAGTGACAAATTACATACATTTGCAATTGTATTAAAAAATCAAAAGTTTTCCCCGTCATAACCGGAAAGTCAGTAGAATCATCCGTATGCTAATCAAAAAGTTACTCCGCCCCGCAATCTTATATGACTCGGACAATACATAACAATCCAACAAACGGGAATTCCCCAACTTTGGCACGCTCGGCGTTCTCATCAACGCTGTCTAAATCTATATCTAGCAACAAGGAAGTGCAAGGAGATTGTAAACAAACCTTTTCCTTTTACCACAGTTGACGATGATGGTGTCCAAACATTATTGAAAGAGAAGGATTCTAACATTACCAGATGTGCAACACATTTAGCTGTTTAAAACTGTTGTGTTTTAGTTGTTCGTCCTTAATAAGATGACAATACGTGGCTAGACGGTCATGGTCATACCTTACGGATATTTGCGAGATTTACACATTGGCATCGGTGTCAAACTGATTAAATTCCATGCAATAAAATAATTAACGACCTTCTTTTTGGTTAATATATGGACTTATCAACCCAAGAAAGTGATATTTTCCTTCGGCCTTCGGTCTCTGAAAACTATCACTTTCATGAGTTGATAACACCATGTATTTACCTGAAATGAGATCGATAATTGTTTAATGTTATGTTCCCACTTTTTGAATTACCAGGGGTTTACCAAAATGTGGGAACCCCTGGTAAATCAAAAAGTGGAAACATGAAAGGAACGATTACTCTAGCCTGTGTAATTGTAATGTAATTAAGCTTTTGACCTAGAATTTAAACTCGCCGAGGTCAAAACATAGTTCACGAGACTCCATCCCGCTAGCTTATATGGATTTTACTTTACTATACTAATTCATTTATCATGGATTTTTAGTGCAGTCCCTAATTAACGTCAACGGATTTTACCTTTAGACTCACCTCTATCAATAACAGTAACTGGTAATATTGAATACTTTATAAAAAAAATTGTTGTCGTTCAATGTTTCCGCATTAAATTTTCAATTTCCGTAATCTAGGAGAAGCGCCCTTCAAATAATTTGTTATTGTGAAAATTATGAAATTAATAGGCTAAAATGAACTTAAAAGCAATATGCTTTAAATAGATTGTTTTCGGAAATGAAATGATACTTGGAAAATCCTGAATTAGTTTATCCACCAAATAACAGATGCACAATAGATGTGGTATAGCTTGGTGACGGGTTTAAACATCATCTCAACGACGAACATATAGTTCTGTAATGTATTGAGAGCTTCAAAAACCTTTTACCAACCCAACAGAAAATACACGTCAGGTGTGATTAACTTTGACATCATCTACATTCATGGAATATCAACAACAACAGCAGAAAAACGCAAATGTGTGATCATCAAATGTTTTCGTGCTTATTGTTCATAATACGTTAAAGCTACAGAACCGTTCAAAAGTATTTACACAGTTACTGTCATTTGTTATTTTATTCCAATTTCACATCGATACAGATGGTATTGATGGTAGGAGAGGTATCTAAAGTGAGATATTAATATTACTGTACAATCAGAGACCGTGACATGAGGAAGCGACGGTAGAAACAGGATGTTTTCGTTTTAAAATCAGAAATCATTTAAGCTGTAAAATATTGCGTTTTAGAGAGAGAAAGACATATATATTGCCATTATAAAACCAAAGTTCTGATAAGGATATACAATTGATTGGCGCTACGTGAATTTTGATAATGGCGACAAATGCATCGAATACACTAGTGACACTGTCAAGTGAACAGCATAATATTAGCAGTGTTTTTACCACACAAACCTCAACTATATACTCGGGTATAACGAAGATCCCTGATACAACAGGTACTTACAATTATGTTGCATTATTTATCCAATAGATTATTGTCAGGTTTATTTTCGTCATGAATGGTCATGAATTAACTTTAAGTTATGAAACCATCGACTTGATTTGATTTGATTTGATTTTTTGGTTTACGACATACTCAACAATCTTTCAGTCATATGACGGCGTCCAGTTTTTATTGGTGGGTGAGAAACCCCGGTTGCCCGGGTATAGACCACCGACCTTCCGCAAGTAAACTGGCAAACTTCCCCACATAATTCGAAACGACCCTAGCGGGATTCGAACCAGAGGTGAGAGGTGAAACCATCGACAAAAGTTAATGATGTATATAGATAATAGATATTCTTTCCTTTTTACTACTTAGATTGATATACAATAACAAAAAAGAGATATACATAGGCATAAAAATTCTTAAATTCCTATATATTTTGTAAAAATTACTTGAGAAACCCAGTTTGGCTATTGTTCACTTGCAAGTGATTACTTCCACCTTACTATTTGTATAGGTATACGACTTCCACCTTACTATTTGTATAGGTATACGGCACTTGACCTGTCGTTATTTTTACAAAATATATAGGAATTGAAGATGTTTATGGCAGTGTATAGCTCTTATTAGTTATTTTACACAAGTAATTCTTTTGGTAAACACAGCTAATATTCCTTTAAAGGGGCATTAACTGTGTTTAACACCCCCCCCCAAAAAAAAAATATTTCAATTTGTTCTACATTAGTTGATGTACGATAACAAATAAGAGTTATACACAGTTTTAAAAAATATTATATTCTTAGTTTTAGGCAATATTTTCTCATATACATCCGAAATACATCTCAAGATGGTTAAAAAATAATCATAAAACAAACAAAAAACCGTAACACGTATCATTATAATAAACTTAACAAAAGTAGTGCGTGCTAACTGAAAGCTGGAATCTTACGACGATAATCGAGTTTCAAGGAAGCACGTGCTATTCGTAGAGGGGGCCGGATATAATCAAGTGGTAGTGTTAATTTTATATTCATGCGCTCGAAAAAAATACTATATGCAGGGTTTTCCCTGACGCAATAATTCTGCGTATTTACGCGTAAAAATCCTAAATGACGCCTAAAATAAGATCCATTGCGTCCTAGTGGACGCGTTAAATACTTGATGTCTTTCAAGATCGTTTGGGTAAATAAACCAAGCATGCGACCTATTTCTACCAGTTTGCTTCTGTTTTATGTCCATTTTTAATTCTTATCTTCTAGTGCAATTCCACAAGAAAACCAAGAAACTTAATTCATCATTTTATTTACAATAAAACAGGGAAATTTACCTGTAATATAGATCTAGAATCAACAAGACAACATCGATCATCACATTATGGGTACTTCCGGAAGTATAAATTAAAGAAGGGATACCAAACCCAACTTTCATTTGAATTATGGAAATTAAAAAATAATATTGAAAGTACTAACGATGGTTATATAAAATGATTTATTTACACAAATGTTTATGTAAATCTTACATATGATAAAGTACTTTAATACTTGAAATGGATAAAATAGATATAATTTTCAAATAAATAAATTTGAGGCATCAATTAGTAAGCTACATGCATTTAGTAACTTTTCAGTTTTGCATCTATATTTCTAAAATCATGTAACTGTATTACAATTTATAGATTTTTTTTATATAAATTTCCATATGATTTCAAATATAGTTAGAACAACTATATTTTATTTAATTTCATGTTTATAGGTTTATAGGGATGTCTATAATTATCATCAAAAGTGCACATTTGACATTCAGTTTAATTCTGATCGAATTGAAGTGGACTGCAAATGGACTCCTAAATTACAAAATAGACTTCTAATTTTGTAGTTGTGGGAGTCCATGGACTCCTGATTTGAAAATCCCAGGGAAAACCCTGATATGTGTGAATTAGGCCATTCCAAGTTGGTTTTTTTATTGATAAGCGTCCGTTGATAGATAGGTTTTGAGATCATAAAAAAAAACAAAAAAACAAAAAACAACAACAACAACAAAAAACAAAAAACAACAACAACACAAAGTAATATCTAAGGACAAATTGAACTTACCCCTAAGATGAATTCGTACAGTTACACATGAAAATGTATTTTCATTATTGTGAAAATTAACATTTCATAGGTTATTTATTAGTATGTGCCAAAGGTATGGATTTTACAAGTTTCATTTTGTTTTTCTTTTGTTAAAGTACAGGGATTAAATGTGCAGAGAATTGCATTTGTTCTCCTAAGAATGTCTTGTGTTTTTTCTGTCGTTTTGTGATTTTTACCTGATAGAAAGAAATTTCTTTTTTACTTTACGGTGGACACTAAACTTAAACTTGGCATTGACTAATTAAACCGATACTGATTCAGATTTGACCCTCCGAGTGTGTGACCTAGAGGTCACTTGCATATTACGATTACGTCAGAGAATTACTGTATTGCAATACAGTGTTTATTTCATGCCAGGAAAATAAGTGGACGGGATTAAAACGTAATTTCGTGTTCAGGGATATTTTAATTGTACCAAAGCGGTTAAGCGTGAAGCGGGTCTTTCATTCTTAAAGATAATATCTGATGCTTTTATAGATAACACAACATCTTTTGTGAGGGATATTTTAAAACTAAAGAAAATCCTGAAATCGTTTTAAAGTATATCAAACTTTTAAACCATAGCACATAAAAGTATATTCGTCAAATTCCTGGGAAGGGAATACATTTTGTTTTGTACGTCTACAGGTCTTTAGCGCAATAAAGTTTATAAGTGCATTGTAAAATCCAATTCATAAATTCTGTGCAAATATATTATGGACTGGGTCATCGTCTCTGTCTCTACTTCCGATATGCACTCTCAACTCATTGATAATCTTCATATACGGAAGTAATCACACAAAATATTGTTTAATATATACATACAGAGAACTAGATTTACTTTTCTGTAAGAAGTGATAATACAAACATTTGTCTAAAATTAAAATTCAGAAAACTCAATTTACTTTCCTGAAAACTAATTCATTTCTTTCTTTTTTTGTAATAAACATTAAGTATAGATTTGTTGGGCGTTTTCACTGTAACGAATCAACGCTGTATTTTACAACACCACGTGTCAAGAGCCCTAATTAATGATACATCTGCAACAAGGAAGCTTTTAGGATTAAAATCGGATAAAACTTTTATTTAGTTCGTATCTAACTAAACACTGTTTGATGTGATATAATATGTAATGGACTTTGATAAAAAGAAAAAAAATATATAGCCCGCGATTGTACCTAAACTTTGATTTAAAAAACTGGAAAGATGTATCGTCGTAGAAGTTTTAAGCATATCATGCATACACAAGTATTACCTACAATGAATGAAATACGCTGGTAATTGATATTCATTCCATCCATGAAGGAATCACATTCACATTCGATATCATTTTTTAAATTACGATATTATAACAAGTTTTTTTTTCAATCCGAGATTTCTATGATCATTTTATTGGTATAAAACATGGTATATCTGAAACTTTCAATACCAACAAAAATCCATTTTGATAGCTTATATGCCTTTAAATTTTACTGCACTCAACAATTTCTGAGTTACAAGATGGCGGCGTCGTGTAATAATCGGTCCGACCTCAAAATGTGTCCGGCCGGACACATAATGTTGTCAGGTTCGGTCTGGTCTCCGTCTTTATTTTTCTGTCCGGGTAGCAGAATATCATTATCATAGAAATTAAAAACTGAATTTGATAAAAATAATTGGAACTTAATTAATTATCAACTCCCATTGAGTTTAAAGGGGCATTAACTGTGTTTACCAATATATATATATATATATGTCACAGAGACAAATAACTGTCTCTGCTGGGAATCGAACCTAGGGCCCCTGGATTATAAATCTGGTGCCCTACCAATTGAGCTAAAGGGGTAACCCCACTAGCCAAGCTAGTAGGAACACCATTTAACCACTGCTACATTATCCCCTCCATTTTGAAAGAGACGTCCCGACTCTTCATTCGGAGGTAACAATCACTTATTGTGAAATAAGTGATGGATAATTGTATTCTATCCAGGAAGAAACATAGTCCCAACGTGGGCTCCAAATGTCACAGAGACAAATAACTGTCTCTGCTGGGAATCGAACCTAGGGCCCCTGGATTATAAATCTGGTGCTCTACCAATTGAGCTAAAGGGGTAACCCCACTAGCCAAGCTAGTAGGAACACCATTTAACCACTGCTACATATATATATATCGATTTTTTTTACATTAATTCCTTGTGCTTGATGTACAATAGCTATACATCAACATAAAAATATCATATTCCTACATTTTTTGTGATTATAAGGTCAGATTTAGTGTGGTCTCAAATAGTCAAATAGTAAGGTTGAGTTAATTGCAGTGAAAAAGTGGCAAACCCGAGTTTCTCATGCAATTTTCACAAAATATTTAGGGATTTAATAATTTTCATGATTTCTATATCTCTTTTTGCTATTTTATATCACTCTAAGAAGTAAAAAAGAAAAGAAAATTTTTAAACAACAACAACAACAAAAAATACAGTTAATAATCCTTTAAACGTGTTAGTTGTATTATAGTGCTGTTTATACAATCGAGAGGGGTAGTAAAACCATAGATTATATTCATGCAGCTTTAATATCATGTTATATCTTTGACATATTTCAATGCTTTATTATTTTTTATGGAAGATGATATAACGAAATTAAAATCTCCTTTTGCGGGAGTATGCAGGTCTATAACATCCATATCACCTGTTGAAAGACTTAAAGCCCAATTTACTGTTTCATCATAGTTGTTACCACACTATTCAATATATGAGTAAATGTTATAATAGTTTACATTGTTTACACACCTCTCTTAAAAATCTGCAATATAAAGTTAGATGTCACAGTCAGTTTTGTTTCTTATCCATGCACCACATTACAAATTGATATCAAATGAAAAAGATTATGAACTTTATGCCTCATCTACGTACGAAAGCCGATTAGTATAAAAAAATAAAATTATCTCGTAATTACGGGATAGTTGTCTCGTAATTACGAGAAAAGATCTCGTACTAACGAGAAAATCATGTCGTAATTACGAGAAAAGATCTCGTAATTACGAGATAATTATGTCGTAATAACGAGAAAAGATCTCGTAATTACGAGATGATTATGTCGTTATCTTTTCTCGTAATAACGACATGATTTTCTCGTCATAACGAGATAACTATCTCGTAATTACGAGATAATTTTATTTTTTTCTTTGATGATAATAGGCTTTCGGACTCATCTCTATCTTGACCATGCATATAATTTATGATTATGTTGATACTTGCTTTCACACGCCATTTGCTGGTATGAAGACTGAAATTTTAATCAAATTAAATTTACAAATTAAAAGATATCAAATGACACATACCTTCTGCAGAAATGGCAGTGATAGAAAAATATATATACACGTTGAAAACAAAGCATTCGATACGACTATAGACGTCCACCAACATGGAGCTGTTTCCTGTCTATTATCCTTATCGGGTATCGGGTATACTCGGCCCCTATAGTAAAATCCATATAATCTGGCGGGATGGAGTCTTGTTAACCCATTCTTGACCTGGACGAGTTTAAATTCTAGGTAATAAAGCATAAGATTAAAATTAAACTGACTTGGGAAATCGTTCCTTCTTGTCACCAAACATAAGAAAGTATCCAGTGAGGAATAAAACCTTTTTCCCGGGCAGCTTGTCATACCCAACAAGTGAATAGAATCATCCGTATGATAAGCGAAAGGTTACTCCGTCCCGCCATCTTATGTGAATCGGCCCCTACCTACCATAAACTATCAATTCTATTTAATAATAAAAATATTCAAAACAGACGTCTTTACATCCTATCTATTTTGGTAAATTGATACTGTTTAATATAGTCTATGATTTTGAAAACTTTCAGTACTTTCAGTAGTTAACAACGGTTATATTATTAATAATATTTCACCCTATTTAACTTTCTCTTATTTCGAAATTTTCCCGGACCAAAAATGTTAATATTTTCGGTACGGCCGGACACATTATCTCAGTGGCCGGGCCGATTCGTATACGGTGGAAGGGGAACAGAAAATTATAAAGACCCGGACCAAACACATTAACTTTTCGGTCCGGACAGAACCATTTTGTGGCCGAACCGATTATCGTACAAAAGCGATCAGTCACTTTTGTTGGAGCAGGAGAAAAACTGATTACATTGTATCCAGGAAATGACTCTTGACTCTTCCGCGGGGTTACTGGCAAACTTCCCACGATAAATAATCCATGCTCTAAATAGACTTATGGTCAATGGCTAGATTTGAGAAACGCATTAAAACCATCATTTCATAATCACATTTTGTAATGTAGATATGCATGAATATAGTTTTACCAAGGTAAATTGGTATATGTTTATAAACACAACGAGTCTAAATTAAATTATAACAGGGGTGACAGGCTACTTGTCGACACAAACATAATAGAGCTTCAGTAATGCATGATAATATGTTTTATCTGTACACCCTGTACACCTATTTTGTTGAATAAAGTCATTGTTGTTTTGATTTTTCACAGAACCCGGATGTGCCACTTTATCTTGATAGGCCGTTACCACCTGTAAAACATATTAATAGCGATACTTGTTTTATATTTCTTATCCGTTTGAAGTATTTGACATTGTGTAATCTTATTTTTTTATTTTTGCAGATCAAATGCAGAGGAATAATCATAGTAACACGTCTGCACCAGTTTACACGAGATTGGAATTTATCATTGGCAAGTATATTACAAATTGGAAACTTACAACTCGAAAAATTAAATAAATTCTAAAAATACAGCGATAATTTTAATTTCTTCTTGAAGAGGTTGTGTGAATGAGTTTCTAGAATATCTGAAATATATTATTTATTCTATCATTATAGCTAGAGTCCATAAAACATTTAAGTAAATATCAAATAAATTTATCTAAACAACCATTACGAGAAAGTTAATGAGACAAGACATGTTATTGCCTGTGAAACCATTATTTGAAAGTGAATGGTCATCAATAACTACGAAACTTTAACCAGACGTACTCGCTAAGAATAAGACTGAAAGACGCAGGCAAATTTGAAAACCTCCCAGTTTCATAGGTAGTGAAGTCCACAAGATACAAATCAAATCTGTAAGTATTGGACAGACACAGTCCTCTGGAACATTCAGGAATGGGATCAGGAGTCAGGGATGAGTTAGCTAACTTTTAGACCGGTCAAGCAAGTGCAATGGAAAGTACTTAGTATGTATTAAATGTAAACGTGTCATAGAATAATATACATTATTTTATGACGTGCATTTATGCATTACAGAGGTTACGTTTGTTCCTTAGTTCAGTAAGCCTCCAACTCAAAATGGCAGATCGCCTAATTACTGCAATTTTCTATAAATTTTCTTAGATATAGTGAATCCTCCAAACTCATCTCTCTCTCCAGACAATGAAAGAGAACTTCAATACAATGAGATGTGATATGAAATATACCTTTATCATACTGCAAATTCAGGTTGAAATTTGGTTGTCTTTTCTTTGTTTACTTTTATTCATGCGCTCGAAAAAAAAGACTCCACAGGAGATTGTTACGTTGTCTTTCGGTTCGATGCCAATCATAAAATTACCAAATAAGTCAGATTTCTACATTTAAAAAAATTATTATCGTTTAATAATATTGTAATTTACAACAACAACAAAAATAACAGTCAGTGCGAGTTTGAGTCCCGCTCCAACCTAAACTGATTTTGTGAGAAAGTTTGCTAGTTTACTTACGGAAGCCGGTTGGTATCTTCCCGGGTACGTTGTAACCGAGTTCTCTCCTCAGCCAATACAAACTGGCCGCCATCAAATGACTGAAAAATTGATTCCTTATAGTGTAACAACATTCAAAACTAACACACACAACTTTTAAGGTATAAAATTTCGTTACAATCCAAAGCTTCGTAATTTGAGAATTCCTCTCGCCTCGTTCTGATATCTTATTTCAACTAATCTCTCTTTTGCAGGCGTTCCGATATCTCTGTTACTTGTGATCCTTTTTATTATACTGGTTATCATTCACGTCAAAAGAAAACGGTCTTTATTCTTGGAGAGACGAAGGTATGTCCAGTGTCTTAATTGTTGATATGATTTATTAGTTCTTACAGGGGCATTAGCTGTGTTTACCAAAAAAAAAAAAATATTTAATTTTTTTCTACTTTTACTGGTGTACCTGACGTACAATAACAAATAAGAGCTACACACAGGCAAAACGAATCTTATATTCCTATATTTTTGTGAAAATAAGGTCAAGTCCAATGTGGTATGCATATACAAATAGTAAGGTTTAGTTAATCATTTACTAGTGAATAATTGCCTAAATAAGGATTCAAGAATTAGTGTGCTTAAGTATCTCTCTCTCTCTCTCTCTCTCTCTCTCTCTCTCTCTCTCTCTCTCTCTCTCTCTCTTTTGTTATTGTATATTGATAGTAAAAAAAAGAAAGATGTTTTTTAGAAAAAAAAACACAGCTAATGTCCCTTTAATATCGTTATTACATTTGTACAAGTGTTACATGTACATCTTGTGTTGCATTTACTGTATTACATTAGGTCAATGTCATTTGATGTTGTGTGACTTAACAGAAACTGCAATTGTCCTGTAACAGTTTGCGTCATTTTCTTTTGCCAAAGTGTTCAATGGTTAATCTTCAAAATATTTATTTTCACAATCATAACATAGTCTATAATAAGGGTTTTCAAATTGCTATAACAATTTAATTGATAAAATCATATCGAATTCATTTGTAAATCAGGCATCTCACAGTTATATAGACTGTATAATAACATTCTATTGACAGTTTAAATGTTACCTTTTCAGTGCTAGTACTAATATGTTTAATATGCATTGAGACAGTGTAATTTAAATTTCGACAAGAAATTTAACACCATTAATTAATTAATGTTGGTATTCATAGGGTTGCCATCAAAACAATTCAGCTGATCAAAATTTTGAATTTCACTGACCATTGTTTGTTTATTCCGTCGACAGCCTCAATATCGTTGACCAATCCACCAATGTACATGATGTAATATTTATTTTATCAGATTTGTTTGATTTTGTTTTACATCTCGCCAAGAATTTTTCACTTATTTAACACCAGTTTTACGCTAAGTGCTACAAGTTTTGACCTGTGCTATAGACTGAAATCAACACAGTGGGATATGCCACACCTTACGTGAAACGTGAAAGGAAGTAACTATCATTTTCAAAGTCTATGGTATGACCCGGTACCGGGAGTCAAACCTTGGACCTTTCACTTGCAAGTCTAGTACTTGACCACTAGACAACTGCAAGCGGTCTATTTTATTAGATAACAATTTTGTATTAATGATTAATGATAGCCACATAATTTTATATATCGGATCACAGTTAAATTTCCCCTTACCATTCCCTGACTTTGCTTAAGTTATATTTTTCTTCACTTACCAATTTGCAAAATCAACTGACTTGAAAATAAATTCTCTGACTTTCCGAGATTTGTGGCAACTCTGATTTACATTTAAATTAAGAGGGTATTGAGTATCACTTGATCTTTTCGACACCAATGTATATGTAACATTTTTATTTTTGTGTTCCAGAAAGCGACAAGAGGCCACCAAAATGTTCTTCGAGACGAACGAGTTCGAATCTGCAAATTTAGAGTATACAAACGCCCATAGCAATCATAATTCAACCACCAGATTAAATGTGCAAAAAACAACAGAAGTACAACTACAACAACCGAATTAAAATCTAGTGTGACCAACAATTAATACAATGAAGTTCGTAAGATTTAACTCCTGTTGTAATATAAACGTGCAAATGTTCGCGTGGGATAAATCTTTGTTAAGTATTGGATGATATGTAATACGCATAATTAACAGCTAACCTGTATTTTTTTATCATTTTAAAGGTTTTCAGTAATAGATATCTTTATCATATTTTCTCTTTGATATACCACAGTGAGTTTTATCAACCATGAGTGTTTTAAATAATCATAAAATGATGTTTAAATTTACATTTAATTAGAATTATGAAATGAGAATATGACTTGTTATTATTTTTGTTACACTGTAAACGTGAAATGTTGGCGAGGGTTGATCTTTGTCAATTACGCGATGAGATCAAGTATCCTAGACATCCTGAATATTTATAATTGGGTATCTGAGATTTTTTATATACTTTACATTTTGTCAACACAAATACCTCGATATTCATACATCCTCAACCAAGTTGGGGACTGACTGGAATCAGCTTTTTCGTCCATCTATAGACACAACCATGTCCGGACAACTCCTCCTACTGTCTCCACCGGAATTCTACAGAACGTAACAGATATAGGCAAGTCACTCAGACGTTGTGTACCTTCGATTGAATTTTTTGTTTCGGCTATTTCTGAAAATGTTATACCCCTTTTCTATTTAACTCTTAAAACAGAAAACCTCATTATACTAGTACACAATCCTATTCCTTCTATACATGTAGTTACTTCCGGAAATTTATTTTCACAAATTTATTCAACTTACCCTGTAGATGCGCACTTGTCATTATTTTGCTGAGTTATGTCCTTTGTCTGTATATCTATTGTTTATAACATTAAAAAGTGCCAACTTATTATAGAAGTATAGGAAGACAATAGTACTTAAAACATATCAATGAAATATCACACAGTTGTTCCTTACTTCATATAGATCTAATCAAGCTGTGTTGACTGTCAACACCACCAAGGTCAACGTTGTTATTTTACAACAACTGTTCTTTAACCCTTTCAACCCTGAATATCTGAGTGGCATGCTCTTTTCTATTGTTTACGACCAGTCTATTGTGGTTTTTAGGGTTGAAAGGGTTAGTGGATTGTTTTTCTTTAGGTGGTGTGGCAATACCATATAACGTTGTGTTATGACCCTTTTGTCGGTGGATTAAAACAATTGTGTGAGTTAACAGTATTATATATATGAGGTTGTCCATCCTAACATTATTTGCATAAAGACCCTTTACAATCTTGCCGTAAGGTGGAATACCTGTCACCCCTTAGGTGTTGGCTCTACTTTATCACTACTTTATTTGCACACAAATTAACTCCATGCGAAATGTGTGGATGGGACAATCGCAAAATCAACCCCAGTGAAAGTATCAGCACTTATAGTACACAAGACTAGCTTTGTATCAAAAATGGTTTGGTAGGTACTGCAAAATGGTAAATGGCTTGCTCAAGCTGACAATCTATCACTGTTGTTCATGAAACCGTATGAGGATCTCAAATGTCGCCATGCCGAATTGTCTAGCATACAATAATATCTACAATAATATCAAGATATCTAGGACGACACTTTCATTCGAGACAATTAGAGGTTAGAGGAGATAGAGTCCAGCCAAATTTAAAGCGACTCTTCATACTGATAACACAGCCAGATGATCGATCAAAATAAAAAAATGAAGATTCAGAGAGTAGTTCACTCTCTGTGAAACCATTATTAAGTGAATGGTTAGTAATAGAAATCTTTAACCAAAACCTTAACAGAACGGATTCACAAACGGACACATACAAAACCTATAATCTCCTGCGGCCCGTTTATCACTTGTTCATCATTTAGGTGGAGGGGGAACTTAGTATATCTTGAAATACTTCTTGGCATATGCCTTCCAGAAGACGTAAACTGTCAAAATTTAAAGAAAATACCTTATTTACTATGAAACGAATTATGGGTAACATAAATGAATTATGGGTAGAAGACCAAAATATCTCTTTATTTCTTATTCTATATCAACCTAAGTAGTAAAAAATGAAAATGAAATTTGTTGAAAAAAAAAACCACCTATGCCCCTTTAAGCAATAAGTGTTGTTGGATATTATCAGTACTGTTATGTGTCTTATCTCTTTTTAGTTCCAGTTCTGTTAATCCTACATACATTACACACACAGCCCACATACAAAGGCAGGGAAGTATCACTATATCATGTTATTTTGATGCACCCATTTGAACACAATTATATGTATTGCAGGAACCAGCAAATGTTCTACCAGACCTTAACTCATCAACCTCAGTTGCTTCAAATAATTGGTTGAGTCTACTTTAAAAATCCAGGGGTGCATAATTGCATAATTTCGAATCTACATCTGATTACTGATTTGGAGGAGTCTAAATACGGAGTGACTGAGATGTGAATTCTAAAGAATTCTAAATCATTGTTGGAACATCTAAGGTCTCCAAATGTCAAACATATTATAACCATCAAGGCTTTTAATTTTTCGACCCGTAAACACAACTATTCCTCACCAGAAACTTAAAAACAGAATCACTTCTATTATACAAGACTCCTTTAAATACAAAAATGGAATCGTAGATCTAAATATATAGTGTTAGGTCATGAAGAACCATATTTTGTGAGGGAACACTCTGATTCCAATTTCAAGTACACTGAAGACGATTTGCGGGATCAGCAGATAGTCCGCATACCAGTAGGTATCATTTGTGCCATTCTCGTAGCCGACATTTTTTGTATTCGTATGAAACGGAATTTATGCAGTCTCTGCTCTCCATAAGAGGAAACAGTTACTAGCATATCTGCCCATTTTTACTCACAGGTACATCGACGATGTCTTTTTCTATAAATAATCCAGAATTTCAGAATTACCTCTGACCGATGTATACTGTTGAACTTGATATCAATGAGACGATAGAGAACAACACCAATGAGACTATCGAGACAACGCATCTGTCTCTTACCTAGATTTACTCATTTCTATTGGGAAGGACGGTGTACTTCAAACCTATCTTTATGACAAACGTGACGATTTCAATTTCCATATCACGAATTTCCCCGTTTCTGAGTAGTAATATTCCGTCTCCTCCTGTCTATGGCGATTTCATTTCTCAACTTATACGTTATGCCGGGGCATGTTTTATTCTGAGAGACCAAAGACTCGCCAGTAAACTACTCACACAGCTATACTTTGTTGAAATCTCTAAGAAAGTTTTGAAGTCGATACGGAGATCTTGTTAAACAATATGAAGTCCACCTCGCGAGAATGTTAGAAAGTATTCTGTAGCACGACCATATACAATACCCTTTTGCCAATCGGATCTAAAACTAACCGATGACCTTTTCACCGTGCTTGACCTTTTCGCCGAACTCGAGAGGTTTCCAGGGGACATTTGCGACGCCTGTGGCATGCTAACAGAGGACGATGACCCCTTTCGGAAACATGGCCCCATCCTGTTTGGGATTCGCAATTGTTCTTCGTTTTAAGACTGCTGTTATATAT
This sequence comes from Atrina japonica, assembly GCA_030159075.1. Classification (NCBI taxonomy): domain Eukaryota; kingdom Metazoa; phylum Mollusca; class Bivalvia; order Pterioida; family Pinnidae; genus Atrina; species Atrina japonica. The sequence goes on from BROG01000001.1 coordinate 5,257,576, forward strand.
AATTTGTCGTATTCTAATGGACTTGGAGTTTCCAATATCCATTGGGACTTCTTTTTTATACTTTAAGGAAACATTGGAATTCCATCCTTAAGACGTAGAGATCAAATAAAAGTTTAAGTTTTGTCCAACACCAATCTTCCTTTAAACATAAGACTGATACATTTTTACACAGAAGTGTAAAATATTTCCTTTATATGAATGATAAATCATAAGAGAACTCTTCAAACACCTTTCCTGAATATTTCAGCTGTTTGATCGACCAATCGTGTTTTTTTTTGTTTTTGTTTTTTTATTATTATTATTATTATTATTTTTTTTTTATTTTTTTATTATTATTATTATTTTTATTATTTTGACAATTATCATGCAAAACGAATATACCAATAAACATACACATTTTCTATCTATGCATATATTGTCTTCCAAGACAAAAGTTTTTCAGCAATCGTCGTCATTTCCATGAGTACCAAATGTACCCCTTTATTAGTCGACCTGTTCTTTTACTCATCTGCAGCACCCAGACTTCATTCAGAAGCTTCCTAAACAGATGTAAAAGCTACGTGATGTACGCGACATTGTCTTCTTGAAAACGATATCATGGTTTGACACTGAAGTGACTGGATATAGCCTGGAGTATATTCAATATGTCCCAGATCAAATTTCCCCACATTGTTTGCCAATTTGATCCAATATCTGTTTTGATTAATTTGTTCCAACCTGTCCAAATGTTGGAAATACCGGTATATGGCAGTGGCGTAGGACGCAAATCAAAAGTGGGAGACCATTTTTTTTTCTTTTTAATGATTATCCAATAAAACATTATGTGCCCTTTGTTTATGCAATTATTATATACAACAGTGGTGAATCAATAGAAAAATTTAAAAGGTTGGTGATTTTTAGGCTGGTGACATAGAATTTTACCTATTTGTGATGCAATGCATACATCATCAAAAAGCGGACTGATGATTCAAAGTCTGAGTAGGTGTAAATTTAAAATTTATTGGGAAAGTTTTAACTTCCGACTTTTTATAGAAAAATTAAACGTTTCACAACTATTTTATCAACTTTAGGGGCACGCTCTTACTGGTTATTTCACATAATTTTAAGTGTTGGATTAATTGTGAGGCAATATTTCATTAGGGTCGTGTTTCACGCATCTAATAAAAACAATATTTCTTTAAATTTGGAAGCCCGTAGAAGCATTTTCTGCGCCCAAGCGCGAAAATACGCCTAGTAATCTGCTAGTAAATCGCATTGTTTATTACCCTTCTTAAAAGAGTGTTGGATCATAAAACATTTCTGCCTAGTATCCTCCAGACATTGAATTATAACCTCTTTATCGTTAAAAATATTTCTTTGATAGATTAATTCGGAAGCCCGATGAGGTATTCTCTAGCTTCCAGACACAAAATCATATGGTTCTCACCATGATCCGGCTGGGTATGGTTCCCAGAAAGTTCAATTATTAAAGCACAGAGAGTTAATTATCACATTGCGACTCGTAAACTAACAGACTTATAAGTGACAGATCAATGAATTTTCAAAAGGCGGGCGTAAAGTTTTGGTTTTTTTTTTGGGGGGGGGGGGGCGACAAGATGCCGTACACATGAAAAAGGTGCGTTCATTGTGTGTAAAGAATTGGATACCATCGATGATTAAATTTTCAGATCTTTAACTGATAATAACACAAGGGAAAGTCGTATACATTTTGATCCTATGCAAATTTTGTTTACAAATAAATTTTCATATTAATACATGCTGAGAATTTTGAACGGTGTTTTACAACATTTTTTCAGTTATATGGTGGCGGGCAGTTTTTATTGGTGGGGGAAATAACCCAGTTACAATGTTCTCGGGATGAAACCATCGGTCGCAAGTAAACTGTTCACAAAAGGTAGCTTAGGTTTCGCCGAACATAGCGAGGCGCGAACATTTTGGTAGGCCTAATTTAAAACTCTAGGAAGCCTTTTTCTGGATTTCAGACGTGATGATAATAAAAAATAAAATTTGTATGTTAAAAATTGGGGGCGGGGCACCCTCACCCTGGATCCTACGCCTATGCAAACGAAAATATATTTACCGATATGTAGGGCAAACACAGCACATAATACAAAGCCGGTAGTCCAAATCCATGAAATCCAAGATATACATACAAAGCCTGATTTTGAGTTAGACGGGCAGAAAAGTATAATTATAATTGTATTCGCGGAGCGTAGCGAGGCGCCAAAATTTTGGTAGGCCTAATTTAAAACTCTGGGAAGCCTTTTTCTGGATTCCAGAATTGATGATAATATAAAATAAAATTTGTATGGGAAAAAAGTGGGAAATAGGACATACTTTGTCTCAACATTTATTACATGTATTTTATTTTTAAAAAACGAATCATGTTCAGTGCAGTGTTTTACAATGACAGCCGAAGTGTTAAACCTTTATTGGTTTCCGTGTTTGTCAACCCCATGGTCTTGCAGCAAACGTATTTGCTGCTGGTTTTCCTCTGGTACCTTCTCCGTTGTTATAGTGTCCGCATGGAAAATGTATACGTGCAATTATTCTTTGACGATGTACCTTTCTTTACCATTTAAGCACTGGTTCTAATTTGTCACTACGTGGTATTGATCTCTTTAAAATTATGAATTTGTCCTTAGATCTTGTAGTCTGAACAACATCCTACTATAGTAAAACTAGCATTTATGCAACGGTTTCAGAGATAAAATCCTTATATTTGAATAATTCGCATCTTGTTGTCTACCTTTGTGCCATGTACAGGAATTATAGATGAGGCAATAATGTATGGTATAAGAATCTTATTATGGTCATCCTGACATGTACAGTAGGAATCTTATTGCATCCATGTGCTTATAAGAATATTTTGTATTCATGTACTGTAAGAATCATATTTCTATCTATCTGCAATAGGAATAATATTGTATCCATGTGCACTAGAATAATATTTGTATCGAAATGCTGTAAGAATCTTATAGTAAACATTTGTCATAGGAATCTTATTTATCCATTTGCTACAGCAATCTTTTTTTATCCATTAGCCATCTTTTTACAGTGGTTACCTTAGACGGATTTTGATTATACGTTTAGATTTATCATTTGGCCTCGTCTTATACCACTTTTAGTTTAGAAAAAAATTCTATTTAAAATTGGAGCTCAACTGATGAAGTCTAATTGACAGAAACGATCGTCTTGACCATTATAATTTAAGTATTATGATTTTAATATACATAGCAATCTTATTGGAATCTCATACCAGTCTGTTCTGTCTTCTGCAAGTCTCTTTTGTGACACGTTCTCGAACGACTTGCTGAATTCTAAATGGCAAATTACAGCTGTTCACCTATTTTATCAATGATAAACAATGGACCAAGTCTTGAGCGGAACCACTCCATATAGATATTGGGGATCTATTGGGATGCCAACGGGCAGTATATTGGTTTGCTTCTATTCTGACCCATATGGTTGTGCAAATGCTTTATCACAGTAAATTGTTTGGTTTTGAAAATGTTTATATTTGGCTACTAACTCGTCAGACTATTCAGTGATGGTCGATTTCATTTGGTTTGGTCTTAGGCAGGTCTACATGTTGTTTGTTATGTCAGTAGAATATTCTATAATGGACCACTTCCGGCTCTTTAAATTTGCCATTTGGGCTATAGGTATAATGTTGCGCGTTTATTCCGCTTGCACAGTGTTCTTCCTAGGCCAATATTAAGTCTTCATTTATTGGGTGTATTTTATATAGAACTAATGTCAGCGACTAAGGATGTGGAATGTTGGGTCATTATTGAACCATCATTATTTGGTTATAGGTGGTCCTTATATTGGTCACGCAGTCTGCAAAATGTTGGGCCACTATTGGTCCATTGTTATTTTGGATGGCTATTCTGTCTTTTCGTTAGTCAGAGTTATCTCCCACGTCTGCAGGTATCGATTGTGACGTCATGTCTTTACGTGAGAAAACAACGTCATTTTCACACAAACATATGACGTCACAATTGATAACTTTTCTCATTTTACGCACACTGAAACAATCGACACCTGCTACAAGGGGTGGTAACTCTGGATAACGAAAATACCTAATAGGTAGGCCTTACTGGTCATGCAGTCAGATGAATGATCTATGTTAGGTCGATATTGCTCCATTGCTATTTTCTCTCTCTCTCTCTCTCTCTCTCTCTCTCTCTCTCTCTCTCTCTCTCTCTCTCTCTCTCTCTCTCTCTCTCTTTCTCTCTCTCAGATGCCACTAAATTATAACAACATAGTTTTGATGTATATGAAATGTTAGGCAGTAAAATCAACCATGGTCAGTATTGCATCTCCTGTGTTAATGATGATTGGAGTTGATTTAACGTGCGGCGAGACTACTCAAAAATATTTCTAGATTGTTACCCCCGTAGCTCCGTAGAGGCTCCTTGGTGTTTAACGTGCAACATGATGGAATTTGTTACACGTTTTCGCCCTTGAGCTGAGGATTTTTGTTAGTGGCATTGGCCGGTTTAGGGTCTTCTTCTCCCTGGGTTGGTGTCGGCCCTTGGCTCTCCCGATTTGGGGAGGGGCCTGGGTAGTGTAGATTCTTTCGATCGGCTCTTCTGTATCTTGTGGCTCTGATCCGACTGCCTGTGGAGACCCCGGGTCCGACTTAGATGGAGAGTGAGGCCACCTTTTTAGTAAAAACGGCAATAGAATTTTTAATTTAGAAGATTTACGCCACAGTCTACGGACAGTTGACGGACAGTCTAAATAAGATATTTATTTCTCCATACTAGAAATGCAGTATGATTTAACGAGTGAATTAACCGAGTGACATAACCAAAGATAACATTTAACGTTTTACGGAGTTGTTTGCCTTGCTCGCACGTCTGTTTACTTTATTTTTCAGGTTATTACAGGAATGATGTACATTTGCCAACATTAAGGTATTTTAAATGCTATTAAGTTCGTTTTCTTAGGCATTAATGTATTTTGTTTTTACTTTGATAGGTATTTTTTAGTTTCTTAAATTTCTATTTAAGGGAGCGGTTCTAATCCGCTGAATGTTGGGTAATTTTTTTTTTTATTTTGTGTGTGGTGCAAGTAGGTAACTTTGGTATCCTGTGTTAATGTCGCACTTGTCCACAGCTATAGACTTTTCTTCTTAGGATGCGCTTGAAGAATAGTTTCTAGATTGTTCCGCGAAAGATCGTATTCGGCAAAGAGATCTACAATAGGACGTTTTTTATACCAAGTTTTGTTTTGTTTTTTTTTTTTGTGGACATGGCGGGGATCCGGTGTTAAAAATTGTTATGGCAATTTTTATGAGACATTTCGGCACCTGATTGGGTATTTCTTGGGTATCACACTTTTTCCTTAGATCGATTAGATCAAAGACTATTTATCCCTGTAAGCTTAAGACGTGTCGGACTTAGATATGACTGATGTTTTGGGACCTTTTTTAAAACTTCTTTAAATAGTTTACTTTATCTGTCTTACTTCTAGATAACTAAAATAATTAAAACCTGCTCCGTTTCCGATTCTCTCCATACTACAAGGTTAATGCAGTGAACGGGATTTAACGAGTGAATTATTCGAGTTAACTTCTAGAAGGTTTAGATACATGTTTTACGTTTTCGGCTTAGTTTTTTGCCTTGTCTCGCACTTTTATTTTTCTTTCTTTTTTATTTTATTACGGAACTATTTATTTATTTTAAGGGTCGGTATTTTAAATCAACTGATGAAGTTTTAGAAACGATTTTCTTGGGCATTAATTACCTCCTGTTTTTATTTTATATGTATTTTGTTTCTATTTCTTTTTATTCCTTCCTTCCTTTCTTTATTTTTTTTTGGGGGGGGGGTTGCAAGCCTAGATAACTTTGGTATTATATATAATGCCACAGCGGGTGGACGTTTTAAACAGGATGGTCGCTTTAACGTTAGTCTGTATTTAGACCGCGAATAATTTTATTCGGGATCGAGATACACAATTGTTCGTATACAAGTTTTGTTATTACATCCATTTCCGGTTTGGACATGGCGGTGAGAAAACCTTACCATTATTTTTCAATTTTTATGCATATACACCCGTCTGACTGAAAATTTTACGTCTGCTTTATCTTTTTATTCTCGAAGATGTTTCACACTATTTATCCCATAAGCTTACAATTGTTCGTGTATTTCCCGAATATGTTGCATAATAGCGTAATATTCGTCATCATGCTCAAGTTTCAGTATACTAGGCCCTGGTACAATGACGTATGTAAAATAACCGATATTGCCAACTCATTCACCGAAATGACGATGTATTTCCCGTAATGAACGAAAATACACCGAAATGACACTTATTTGATAAAGATTAGGTTAATTTCAAGTACTGGATGTCATAATAAACAAAAGTAATAAAGTTAAATATATGATTATTTTAGTTTATACAAAAAAAAAAAAATAGTATAGCATGAATGTCCCTTTGTGTTTTTCATTCTACACTAGTGTTATTTTTCTTTCTAAATCGAATGGAACGCAAATTGATGCTATTACTTGTGATTCTCATTAATGGTGCTTTTTTATTTTCAGTTTACTTATGGTATCAAAGCATCATTTCGGTTAATACCCTGTTATTTTGGTTAATACCCCGCATTTCTGTCATTATTGTTAATGAGGTGTATGAGGAAATTCAGCATTATTTTTCTTCTCAAAATTAACAAAATGTATATAAAAATGGTCTTTTAAGCTCAAATTGAACATGAAATTCTATTTTATTGACTTATTCCATCTTTTTTTTCCCACAGAATATTTTTGTTAATTAAGTTCTATCAAACACATCATTGTTTTTAGGTTTGCATCCCCATGTACGGTTATGAAAAAGGCTTTGACAACTAATGCGCTTTGTGACTTTCAAACATTTCTGGATCTCCAGGCCCTAATCCGTTTTGGGATTCTGTCGCGGCTGTTTTATCGTGTTGCCCCACCAGAATCCCTTGTCAAGCCTTCATAGTTTTATTCGGGGAAATCTTGGCTTCGATGACCGACACGCTTCTAGAGAAATTTAAATAATAAATACCTGGGTGGCAGTCAATTAGTAGGTCATCTATCATTTCTAGATATATTTTAGACTCTAGACATGGGACCTCGTTTTTTATTGTCTCATCTAAACTGAGTCAAGCCCTCTACCAACTGAGCCAGGCCGGCTCTGATACTACATGTAGTTTAGAACCATGTTTGCAAACATATTATATATATTGTATATTTTCATGCACAGTAAAACAAAAGTCAATTGTTGACTTTTTCGCCAAACATAAGTAGGCCTAATCTCTGATTAAATAAGTTGTGTAAATTAGAAATAACATAAAGTGTGTTTTCTTTTTTCTTCCTAGGAAAGTTCCTATTTAAATAGAATTTAGAGTTATTTTTGTTCTTAACAAATTGCATTGTAACCATTTAGCCCAATTCGCTATACATGTAACTGTATAACAAACTGTCCTTACAACAAAATGAAAAATAAGATCCCTTGAAATTTGCTATATGCGAGGTTTACTGTACATGAAATTCTAATGTTTATACAATGTACATGTACAAAGAATCAAATAAATACCCACATCTAAGAAAAATATACAAATGTACATGTATGATAAACGTTTTAATTCTTCAACTGTTTTCCAAGAGTTTTTTAAAAAATTATTTACTGTTGACTTTGAAAAAATGCAGTGAATGTGATGTTGCTATCATTAAAACATGAAAAAAGTACATTTATTGATTTAGGTGAGACAAAGTTGAGAATTACGTAATTTCTTAAAATAAAAATATCATAGCAATATTAAATTTTGTAAAATTTAAATATTAAAGTTTTGAAAAAAAAATTCTATCAAAAATATTAATAAAAAAATATTTTCAGTACATTTTTAACCTTGAGCTAGAAAGCATTCTAGTAGATAGAGATTGACATGATAGTACACCATTGCATTTCTGGTAATTTCTTATCAGTGATATTGCTTCATTGAAATTGGCCTCAAGCTGTACTCTCCATTATAAAACCATGCAGGAAAATATTAAATTACATTAATACTTGGGCAGGTAGAGGAGGAGTTACATTAAGATACCTGCCAGAAACAATTTACTGGTAAAAGATATTCATCATCATGAAATAGAGAATGTTTAGCCCACTTTCCAAGACATGTACAATTTCCATTAAACATACTCATTTATATAAACAGGATAAATGTATTACATTTTCACTAAATATTAACATGTTCTTTATCATTTACAGTGAAAACGTCCATGATGCGGAAACCGTCAACCATATGGTAATCAGATTTGAAATGAAAATGAAAACAAATCATGATCAGTGGTTGCTGTCCTTCTAAACATGCCATAACATTGTTACTATAGCAACTACAAACATGGATAGTGAGGATGAACACGATTCCATGGAGAGTTCCTCTACCATTTCATCTCTGACTGGGTTTCTGTTTGGTAACATTGATGAGAAGGGATCGTTAACTGAAGATTTTCTAGATGAGGTATATTAAGCTAATATACATGTACTTTTATGTATTTACAGAAATGTATTTACTGTATGTATATTTGTTTATGATGAAGCATTGTAAGGCTCAAAGAAAATGAATGAATAAACTCTACACCAACTTAATACTCACATACCGGCAGTACATGTATATTTTATACATAGACTGACATATAAAAGGCAATTATCATATTAATGTATTTATGTTTTACCTATTACACAAACTTAGATACATCATATATATGTACACTGAGTGACTGACTTTGTACACATCACACATGTATCCAGACCTTTCAATACATTTTGGAGAAGGATACAAAATACATGTATGTCAGGTAGCCAGCAAAAAGGTATCAGTGAACTTTGTGTGTACATGTAGATAGAAATCAAAATTTTTTTTCAAATAGAACAAATGCAGAAGAAAAATTAGCCAACAATTTGCACTGCTTTTCATAAAAAATAGCAGATAGAATTGGTCGGCTGTCAGGTTTTATTGAAAAAAATTGTGTAACCTACCTAATCAATACTCAATATAAAACATATGGTACACTTTGTTCATCAGGTACAAAAACACTAATTTGGCACACATACAATTAATACAAGAAAATATAATTTCAAGAACACTAACTTCTACACATATTGTATGCATGTATATTTATGAGGGAGATAAAGGAATCATAACACAATGTGTACATGTATATTACAGCAACGCTGCATCAGGTGAACAGACTATACATTATACTATTAATTTTCAATACAGATCTCCATTTATTTTAATACATAAATCTTAAATTATCAAAATGCAACCAGCACACTTTTCTTTAGATTGAGAATACCTTTAAAATAGAGGATTTTTACAATATTTAAATAATTATAAATAGTTGACCAGATATGCATAGAAATATGTATGTATATCTACATGGATAAGCTTGGTAATTTTGAAAACCTAATTGAATAATAAATAATATAATAATTTCTTTTTTTTTTCTTAGAAGATTATTCTTGAATAGTTTGTAATGTCTTAAATTCCGATTTTTATTATAATCTATTCTAGAGTTTATCCTTTACCTAATGATCTTAAAAATTCGTCTTTAGGAGTCCAAACGGCATTTAGGTTCACTTAGTGCACTTGGTGGAATTGGTTCTATGGTGAAAGAGATCACAGAAAATCAGAACTACGAGCAGAGTAATGAAAGGGGAGATGGTAAGTCTTACTAAAATAATATCAGCATTTAAAGCAATGTATAACATAAAGTAATAGACTGGTCTGAAAATACCTCCTCCATCAACTTTTCAGATATCTCAGAAAAAAAAATTACTGAGTTTTTGTGTGTCCTTAGGGACTCACTGATATTCATGTTTTGCATCCTGAAAAGATTTTATGCATCAGAGACACTGAAATCATGGAATTGTGGGAAAAAATCCAGAATCTGTCACTACAGTATTACATCATTGTCTGAAAACATAGTACTTGGTCAGAAAACAGTTGGTAAACCACTTACTAGATATTGACTGATTTGACAACCCTAATAATAATATGGTTTTTTTTGGTTTTTTTTTTTCAGAGGACTTCAGTGCAAAGTCTCCAACAGCTGTTGACTACTCTGACATCAATGAAGTCGTGGATGAAGAAACAGAGAAAGTGAAGGATGCCATGTCAAGTTTCCAACTGCATGGCCTTCACAGAGGTTAGTGTCATCTATTTATGCTACCTGAGCTCTATGAAACCAAGAATTACCCAAGTTTGATGATTTTGATGATAATTCTGAAATCTGTTTGGCCAATAATCAGAAGTTGTGAATTTGTTTTAGACTTGATTTAACTGGAGTTTTATGGAATGAGACCCTGTGGTATTTATTCAGTTTTTTATCCAAACCCAAATGAGCATGTTTAACTCAGATTTTTGAAAGACTCTCTGAATTAATTGATGTCTGTATTATCCATAACCCTCAATTGTGCGTGTACATACTTTTGACAAATCAATATTTTGAATACAATTCAGAAGAGATAGGTTTGAATGTCTGTCTTATACAGGTATTTTCCCTGGCCATTTTGGGGTCCAGTTACAGGGTCCATTTATCTATGGGAAAATGGCTAGTGTTTTCCCTCAAAAATAGCAAAAATTCCCAATTTGGAGCTTCAAAAAAAAGAATAAATTATTTTCAAACAGGTGTCTTATATTTTCACAATTTTTGAGGTAGGAAATCCCTGGTCTAGTTACAATATACTGAAGAATTATAATTTTAGTATGATATGGCAAAACTTTTATGTGCATCGACTCTTTGCTATTCTTTTCTCAGATGAAATTGAAGATAATTATGATGACGACGAAAGTGATGTCAAGCTAATGCCTCCTCCATCATGGCTGCCGAAACACTCCAGTAAATCAGAATCAGGCGATGAAACTGACATTGGCAGAATTCATAAAGGAGATAACTTGATGTCACCTGAGAAATTAGCTCACTCCGGCATAAAGGCAGCAATGTTATAACTTGATGTCACCTGAGAAATTTAAACAGCTCACTACAGGTGTTCAGTCCATAAAAAAAGACAAGATCAATAGCTGAGCACTACAGGTGTTCCACATCTAAAAAAGAAAGCTACATAATCAGGATATAGTTATAGAAATCACTACAGGTGTTCCACTGTTACTCAAGATTGAAAGCTGACATCTTTATAGGATAAGGTATAGGAATCACTACAGGTGTTCCAGTTTAAACATAAAAAGGCAATCAGGTATTATAGGAATCCCTACAGGTGTTCCACATTTTATTCATAAAAAAGCTACATGATCAGGTATAGGATAAGGTATAGGAATCACTACAGGTGTTCCACATTTTATTCATAAAAAGAAAGCTACATGATCAGGTATAGGATAAGGTATTTTATTCATAAAAAAGAAAGCTACTACAGGTGTTATAGGAATCCCCACATTTTACTCATAAAAAGAAAGCTACATAATCAGGTATAGGATAAGGTATAGAAATCACTACAGGTGTTCCACATTTTACTCATAAAAAGAAAGCTACATAATCAGGTATAGGATAAGGTATAGAAATCACTACAGATGTTCCACATTTTAAAAAGAAAGCTACATAAAAAGAAAGCTACATAATCAGGTATAGGATAAGGTATAGGAATCACTACAGGTGTTCCACATTTTATTCATAAAAAGAAAGCTACATAATCAGGTATTATAGGAATCCCTACAGGTGTTCCACATTTTACTCATTACTCATAAAAAGAAAGCTTCATGATCAGGTATAGGATAAGGTATAGGAATCACAACAGGTGTCCCAGGTTTTATTCAGAACAAGAGAGCTACATTTGGGGATTTTTATTGAGTCGACTGAATTTGCACCAGCAAAACGCACCACTTTCCATCAGCAGATATTCAGACTATAATGCAATTGTCTACTTAGTTATAAGATAATACTTTGATTTACTGGGTTTTCACTGGCTTATAAGTTTGGATTACGCCTTTAGATATACAGTCAGACTGCTTTATAGCCACCATCGTTTTTTTCCAACAATCTCACCTCCCAACAGGATTTTACCAAGAGTAACCATACATAATGTTATTCACTGTTGATATAATGGAATTTAGTTTCCAACATTGACAATATAATTTCAAATCAATAGTGCATTTTTAGTAGCAAAATCTCGCATTACAATGACACAAAGATATCCCATCCAAAATATTATTGGTAGTTTTTATTTGAATAATGTATGGAATTTATAAATGGTACCATAATTATGAGATTATGCAGACTAAAAATAATCAGTTTATTCTATGTATCGACTGTTTATAACAACATCAGTCTCTATTTTTAGCCATAGTTAGTCAATATGCTGTTTGCAACTTGTTTCTTTATAAGAGCAAATTCATTATGAGAAAGTCTCTAAAGAACAATCTTGGTCGTTATAAAAAGTAAAGATTGAACTGATCAGTCATCCTGCATGATGTACTTGGATATTACTGCCCAATAGACAGGGATAATTCTGTTTGTAAAGTAGGGATCACACTGGATGAATACATTGTTAAACTTCGAATTGGTTGATTCACATAAGATACCAGGGCGGAGTAACCTTTTGATTAACATATGGATGATTCTACTCGCTTTTCAGTTATGATAAACTGTATGGGAAAAACGTTTTATTCCTCACTAGATATTCTCTTATATGTCTGATGACAAGTAGGAACCATTATCCTAGTCAGTGTAATTTTAATGATATGCTTCATTACAAACAATTCAAACTCATCCAGGTCAAGGAAGGGTTCACAAGATTCCACCTCGCTAGGTTATATGGATTTTACTATATGTAGATGTATCTAAGGTAGTGTGAAACTTAAGTATGTATTTGAGGTATATACAGTGAAACCTAGACCACTGTCTTGAATGACCACCTGCCCTGAAAAGCCATATTCAGAAATCTGCTTGGTTAAATAATCCCTTTACCCTGACCTCTCATCAGGACCTACATTTTCATGGCAGAATGAATGGTCTCCGAAAATTGTTTTCATTATACCAGTTCATATTTTATAGGTGCAAATTTTCTTTACTTGATACAGGTTTTGAGATTCTCTCGCTTGTTTAAACCTCAATATCTCCACCACATTTACAAGAAGAAGAGAAAGAAAAAGCTAAGTGAGGAAGAACACAAAGAAAAAGAGAGAGGTAAAACCAGCATGCTAAATCATGTAAATGAAGGTTAACCATTCATATCGGCTGATAATGGTTGATTTGACTATTTTACTACAGCTCTGAAAACCAAGATTAACTGAGTATTTTACACAAGAATGTATTGTGTAGATGTGTATTTGAGTGTTTTGTAGTTTTATTTATACACAGAAGAGACAATGCTTTAAGTACCGTATACATATATATTTCACATACTGTGATTTTGGAATATGTGTACAATAAATTTCAAAAAAGTTCGTTATAGCAATAGTTTGACTACAGCATCTTACACAGAGTTTAAATAGTCATTTATACCCAAAAAATTCTTGCAATTACATGCTGTATGGACCAAAAGTCAATTCACCATTCAAAACTCAAGTTTTCAACTTTTTTTAGGTTGTCACTTGAACATCGATATATAGATACACACACACACACACACAGACAGACAGACACACACACACATGGTATATTTTGCAGAGGAAGTGAAAAAATAATTTTAGTGCTTTATATAATGTTTCATGACATCTACATGTATTTGCTTAGATCTGACACCCTAGGATATATAGTGTTGTGATTTTATATATATATATATATATATATACACACGCACACACACACACACACACATGGTATATTTTGCAGAGGAAGTAAAAAAGAAGATTGAAGAAGAGAGAAAGCAGACTTTGTCTCCTATGGAGCGAGTAATAGCAGAAGCAGAGACCCATGCCAAACAGACAGAGTTGGAATCGGAAAAACTGGACTCAGACTCCAACAAAGAGGAAGGTGGAGAAGATATTGATAGCGATGATTATTTACAACTCGAATTTGGCCGTCAAGCTCAGCCTGAAGAATGTATGTCGGATGATGAGGTAAGGCTATTTATATGTCATTGAAACATAACAGTCCAAATAGCCTGTAGTACTACAGAATACAGTAAAATCTGTATATAAATACCTTTAAGGGCACAATAAAACCAATCTTAATAGTGAGGTGGTGCTTTGTGCACAAATGGTACTATTGGGGACAGCAAAACAAAGTCTTTGTGACCAGGTGGTCTTTATACACAGGTGGTCGCTAAATCAGGTTTTACTGTATTTTTTTGTTTAACTGTATGACAGTGGTATGACTCTTTAAATTCTGTCATATTCTTTTCATTCATGGATTGCAGGAGAAGTTGATGAAGCCGTTGGAGTACAAGTCAGCCTCAGCAAAAGAGATGGAGGGGAAACAAATTGATAACCGCATTCAGATTGCTCCCTGGCGATATGGACCAGCCCAGTACTGGTATGATCTAATAGGAGTTGACGAATCAGGAGAGGATTTTGACTATGGATTCAAACTGAAATCGGTAATTGAAAAAGTAATGAAAAAATAGTACTATTCTTTTGACAGTGTAGGTAAACTTTCTGTATGCTGTTCAGTGTGATATTTTGTTATGCCAAAATACCAGGAGAGATAAGATCATATTTCTAATGTGCTTTAAGAGATAGCAGTGGTTAATTTTCTTGAAATCTGTGTGTTCAGATAATTATGGAATGTCAGATAACCACTTTTGATAAGTCAGCTGTAAATGGAAGATTTTTGGGGAATTTTCGGGAGTGGGTGTTCAGGCCAATTTTTGTCCATTAAAAGGAATCATTCCTTTTTGCTAATGATATCTTTTTTCCCCAGTATTTGAATGAAAATTCCCAGCTATGTATTTTTATGATTTTCTTCCAATTACCTGCATAAAATTGAATAAATCCTGAAAATATAATAGAATAATCATCATTCTGCACAAAAAAAATCATAGTAAAGAATTAACACTTTCTGAAATCTGATTGATACATTAAAAAATATGATATCATAGGAAATAAAATTGTAACTAGTTTATAGTAAGTCATAATGTTAAAACTTTCAGTTCAGATCCTCCCCCCGCCCCCAATGAGTACCAAAATCATGATATTTTTCACAATTGTAAGTTGTATTTTTTTTACTGGATTATATCGAAAGCCTGAACAACTGTTTTTAGTGTACTTGTGGAAGGATAATAGAATTTTATAGTGTATATTGTAACCACGCTTTTTCCACCATTAAAAACTGGCCACCACAGAAAAACTGTTGATTGTGGTGGAAAACAACACCAGTTTCTGGCATAAGATGTGAAATGTGTTGTTCTTTTGAATGAGACTTATAATCAGCCTTACCAAGTACTGTGTCACACTGTAGGTTATCCCTTGTTACTTTGACATAGTCCCGTAATGGCCATACATGTATTGTAGGACAGCATAAAATTAGTGTAAGTTTTAAATTAGCTTGAACAAGATCTTTGAATAAAAAAATTATTACAGGTCTTAAATGATCCTGAAAACTGTCCTGATAACATTCTGAAGTTCTTTTCACTAATACAAAAAAACCAATTTGGTTGCATAAAGAAGAAAACTGAATAAGTTTACCTACTGGTACTGTGTGGCCAGCAAAAGGAAATAACCCATGTAAATATAAGCTGTGTGAAAACTCTATGTAGGTGATAGCATTTCCATATGTAAGTGAATAATTACTTATAAGGACAAAAAATGTTTTGAATAAACCAAAAAAAGATATAAGATTGATGACAGTATTTATTATTGAAATTGAAAAGAAGAATACCCATTTACAAAGCCTACAACAAAAGTGTTGTGTTATATGTACAGAAGGAAGGAATTGAAGATGATAAGAAATTGTCAGAAGACTTTGAGTACAATCCAGAGGTGTTCCTAATGGTAACTCAGCTAAACTGGGAAGATGATATCATATGGAATGGGGAGGATGTGAAACAGAAAATTCTTCAATCACAGAAGCAGAAGGCTTTATCTGCAGGCTGGATACCAAGCACTAATTACAGAACTGCAACTATGTTTACACAGCAAGGTTGGTGAAGATGATATCATAATAATTCATAATTTTGTCTGCTGCATGTGGACATTTAGGTATGATAGTATGATGGGGTATGTCCTAGACCATTGTAGGTATCACAAGTTTCTTAAAGATCTATTACCTGTATAAAATCCTGCAGAAATGGGATTTTGGTCTTTTGAATTGGGAATTTTAGCAACATTTCATTGAAATTCAGACATTGTTTGAAATTACAAGAATCTCTTCAAATTCATTGGCAAGAGACTTCAATTGAGTCATTTCAACTATAAATTTGGGGGGGGGGGATGCACCCATGAAGTATCACCTCTAGTAAGCACAGGTTTGAGTCCTACTGGAACCTAAGCTGATTTTATGAGAAAGGCCAGTGGTCTTGTGTTCTCTCCTCCACCGCTAAAAATTTGCCGCCATCAAATGACTGAAAAATTGTTGGGTGTGCCGTAAAACAAAATTTAAATTCTAATAAAAGATACGGGTTTTCACAAAAGTATAATTATTATTCTGAGAGTTAGCCTGTCTTCAGTGTTGAATTTTATAAACTGTTTGGTACTGTAAATTTGGATAATTCTGTGTGTTGTTAATAACACTATTATCGTTTGCAATCCACGCTCATGGTTTTTTTTTACATGATGTCAGCAACTTATTATGACCAGTCCTATATTAGATGATAATTCTAAGCACAATTGTGGAACTGATATGGAGTTGGAGGGGGGGGGGGTAATTTACCGGTACATGAAATACTTTTCATCGAGTTTTTAGTGTGAATTACCCCACTCTTAAATTTCCACGTTCAAAGTATAATCATCACTCTGTAGGGATTGTGATAAGTGCTTGCGATATCTATTATATACTGCTTCATACAGATGTAGGAGTAAATGTTTGTACAAAGAATTTGATGTATGTATTGTAAATACATGGTTCATACTGACCTCGAAAAGTCTTTGACATTTTTAATTGTCCTTGAAAAGTCCTAGAAAATAGTTATTTGAAAAATGTACTTGAAAAGTCCTCACGTTTTCAATAAATATTCTTGAATTTTAAATCTGATAAGTAAAATTTTATGCAGTATTGTAAATTTTGATACAGATATTTCAACATGATAATGGAATAATATTTTTTGCTTGTTCTGTTTTTCACTTATTTATTTAACATGTTGAAATTGACTGCATATGCATCCAATGCCATAAAGTGCTTACTTCTTAGACTTGAAGTAGGCAAGTTTTCTTGTTCAGTTATGAAAAATTTTTGTCCTAGAAAATGTATCGTGAGTTATTGAATTAGAATGCCAAATGCCTGAATAAACCATGAAATTCATAATTATAGAAAAACATTGCATTTGATCATTTCTGATTTTGAAATCAAATATTATCTTTAATTTCTTTTTAAGGTAAAGTAACTGATAGTTTTAGTGGACTTGCTCCTAAGATGAATCTTCCAAATCCAGGGTATTCCAAGACTCTTCCAGGAATTTCCCCCTTGTTTAAACCTGGACAAAATCCACCAGGTAAGTAAATTGTTCATTTTTGTATTGTTTTGATTAACTCTATTATCCTAGAATTTCAGTATAACTGATTACGAATACAGTGCTTTTCCAGGCTCCAAATCAGTGATCTTATTTATCCATATCTCTATACTCTATGTTGTGATTTTAGATACAGTGCCATCCTGGCTCCAGATCTCTGATCTAATTTTATCCATATCTTTATATCCTATATTGTGATTACAGATACAGTGTTTTCTCAGCTCCAGATTATCTGATCTAATTCATCCATATATTTATATTCTATTACCGTATTTTACACCTTATAGGTTCATATTTTTTTTCTCCAAAATTGTGACCTCGACCTATCCACAGCATCGACCTATCTTAGTCAAATATCTAACTTATATATCTGCATTTCCCCATTTTATCATCCTATTTTAACTTTCTTCATTGGATAATCTATGGGCCTACTCCAAACACCCATTTGTAATTACACTTAATAGAACTATTAAATGTGACCTTGTGTGTGCGTAATGCACTGTGTACCTAATCAAGTGGCAAATAATGATATTTCAAGTTACGATATCATTAGTATTTAAGACTGTGTCAGAAACTGCATGATAAACATAAATCATTTACATTATATCTATACCGTACAGTTTATACTTTTGAACTTCTGGATGCTACAAGCTGTGTTCACTAGAATGTGACCTTCATCTGTTAAGGGTCCCGTGGCAGTCTTCGAAGTTGTGAAAGTTTTTGAAAATGTGTTGCACAAGCAAATTGACACTCAACCTTGAGTGTTTAATTGTTTAATAACTGCATCTACAGAATAATTCAGGTGAATTTAAGGATAAGACAAGGATTGAGGTGGTTGGTGTTACAGTTATAAATATAACGGCATGATGAATTTAATGATGATTTGAGAGGTAACATAGTAGCGATGTATGTGTACATGATGTTAAATATGATAAAATGCAACACACACGCAAGTCTAAAGGATTTATAAGCTTTTTTAATCACAATCCTATCTAATAATATACAGTAAAATATTACTCTGATTAATTTGTACTATCGTTTTAGCAACAGTTATTAGACATAAACAATGTATTTTTGTGTTCTCTCATCCATGTTTTCATCTTTGTCGACATCGACATATCTGATATTTAAACCTGGAATTTTGCCAAAAACCAGCCATTTGACCTATTTCCTATAGACCATAAAATATGGTAGTATATTTTGATTACTGGTACAATGCTATCCTGGCTCCAGATCTCTGATCTAATTCATCCATATCTTTATATTCTATATTGTAATTTCAGATACAGTGACATTCTGGCTCCAGATCTCTGATCTAATTCATCCATATCTTTATATTCTATATTGTAATTTCAGATACAGTGACATTCTGGCTCCAGATCTCTGATCTAATTCTTCCATATCTTTATATTCTACGAGTATATTGTGGTTATTGGTACAATGCTATCCTGGCTCCAGATCTCTGATTTAATTCATCCATATCTTTATATTCTATATTGTAATTTCAGATACAGTGACATTCTGGCTCCAGATCTCTGATCTAATTCTTCCATATCTTTATATTCTACGAGTATATTGTGGTTATTGGTACAAAGCTATCCTGGCTCCAGATCTCTGATCTAATTCTTCCATTCTTTATATTACGATTACTGGTACAATGCTATCCTGGCTCCAGATCTCTGATCTAATTCATCCATATCTTTATATTCTACGAGTATATTGTGATTACTGGTACAATGCTATCCTGGCTCCAGATCTCTGATCTAATTCATCCATATCTTTATATTCTACGAGTATATTGTGATTACTGGTACAATGCTATCCTGGCTCCAGATCTCTGATCTGATTCATCCATATCTTTATATTCTATAATTTCAGATACAGTGACATTCTGGCTCCAGATCTCTGATCTAATTCATCCATATCTTTCTATATTGTGATTACAGATATAGCACATTCTATGTCCAGATCTCTGATCTAATTCATCCATATCTTTATATCCTATATTGTGATTACAGATATAGCACATTCTATGTCCAGATCTTTGATCTAATTCATCCATATCTTTCTATATTGTTATTACAGGTACAGATATACCAGAACAGAAGGACAGTACTTGGTATTCTATATTTCCAATAGAAAATTATGACCTGATTTACAGGAGATGGGAAGATGATATTATCTGGGATGCAGAGGTATTTACTAAATCTCAGGGTTTGATAGTAGTTTTAGCAAGTGGCAAATTTCCTTCCAAAATTTTAGTTTTGTCATCAGCTTTAAGAATCAGTAACAAAAGTCTGCTGCCATACTTTGATAGGCAACTTTGATAAGTCTGCACTGTACATGTGTTTAAATAGCTTTAGACATCACTGATGAAACTTACCAACCATATATCAAATCTATAAAAACAATACACAAGGTATATTCTAAAATGACATGTAACATGTAATCCTTATATTTCGAGTTTGATCCTCATTTTAACTCTCTAACAGCAAACATTTGCCACTGATGAAAAATGTTAATTTTAATTTCTGAACCTGTATAAATGACATGTTAATATTAATATTGGAATTCACATAACACTTTTACATTTTGATGGTGATTGCAGATTTCCTTTTTTACTTATGCAATGGCCTGTAGATAAAATCAACATAAACTGATTCAAATCATGATCCAAGACATACTGAAATTTACATTATAGAACATGGACAGGATACCATCACCGCCAGTTCTTACACTGGACCCAAACGATGAAAACATTATTTTAGAGATCCCCGAGGACAAAGACCCTAATGAGAAAAATACTGAACCAGCTAAAAAGGAAAAGGTAAGAATTAGATATGTCAGATATTTGGTATATGTTTATGTACATCAGGAAAAGGTCAGAATTAGATATATCAGATATTTTGTATATGTTTATGTACATCAGGAAAAGGTCAGAATTAGATATATCAGATATTTGGTATATGTTTATGTATATCAGGAAAAGGTCAGAATTAGATATATCAGATATTTGGTATATGTTTATGTATATCAGGAAAAGGTCAGAATTAGATATATCAGATATTTGGTATATGTTTATGTATATCAGGAAAAGGTCAGAATTAGATATATCAGATATTTGGTATATGTTTATGTATATCAGGAAAAGGTCAGAATTAGATATATCAGATATTTTGTATATGTTTATGTATATCAGGAAAAGGTCGGAATTAGATATATCAGATATTTGGAATATATTTATGTATATCTGGTATATTACCTTTAGTTTATTATCATGTATCACCTGTTCATATGACAGTCTATTTTAGGGACGTGCTTGACAGATTTTGGTCAGGTGTATCCTCAGGGACAAGGCATTATCATACACAAAAAGAGATCTAAAAGTTGAGTGCATGAACTCTGGTGAATTTTAAGGTTTTTGGAAGCCTTGTGTTAGTCTATCAATACAATACTTTTAATATTGTTTCAGTTTTAGTTTTACATCTCAAAAGATGCTTCTACAGAAAGTTGTGAGCAGGTTTATTTGCATCACACAATGTCAAGGTCAGACACTACTAAATGTAGCACACAGTAACGTAAAAGATTACTGTGTTTACAATGTATTGTAATTGATTTTATATGAAAATTTTTATATTTTCAATGCAGCAAGAGATAAAGAAATCAAGACTCCTTCTGGGAAAAGCTGGAATCATCAAAGAAGAAGAGGAAGATGGTGATATGGTAAGATAATATAAAAACCTTCATCTCTTGTTATACATGGGGATATCAGTTCTTTGGTGATATAAAATTTTTCTTTATAAAAGAAAATCTATTCAAAAATGTTGAATGAAAATTATCTAACCTTCATGTTTTTGTTGAATAGGAAACAACTCCCTCAATGCAGTCAAAGGATCCGTTTAATTTTTCAAATGATGAATTCTACAATCCCAAGCTGATGGAAAATGCAATAAAAGGTGGCATTGGAGCAAGTTTGATTCAGGTAATACAGCATATACATTTTTAAAGATGTTTAACTTGAAGACCTTTAAAGTATTGTACAGAATTATTTTTTTCTTTTTACTTTTACTACAAATATTCCATCTATTGCATTGTTTTGAAAATTGCATGTATGGTGCACTAGGTCGGAAAAATAGCCATATCATCTGAAATGCATAGAAAGTTCCTTATACAGCATATTCTATCTATGCCGTATCTTGAATATTCAAATATTTGCTTTAATCCAATCAATATAGTTTGGTCCCATTGTAATTTAGTTTTTACTATTACTTGTATACCTACAGTAAAACTTGTATATAAAGACCTCTTAAGCGACATAAGAAAACCGGTCTTTATAGGGAAGTGGTCTTTATATAGAGGTTGATTTGTACACAAATGGTACTATTGGGGACAGCAAAAAGTGGTCTTTGTGACTAGGTGGTCTTTATACGCAGGTGGTTGCTAAAGCAGGTTTTACTGTATATCAGGTATTCTGAATCTTTTGCTTCCTGAATTCGGAACATAAAATTTGTCCCCATATCACGTAATTACTTAATTGGACACCTTGTATTCCGATTGATACTTGTGTTATAAAACCCAACCCAAGTCTATGACCACGTTTATTGTTGTTGTGTCAAAAAGTGGGGGGAAAAGTAAGGGATTGGAACCTGCTCATAGTATCTCATTTTTCACTTGGTCAGTTAGACTGGTAGTGGGTTTTGGCATATATCTATGCCCGTTCTGTTTAACAGAAAATTCTCCACAATTCGAACTCTGTCTATTCTGAATATTTCCATCAGTCCCACTGCAGTTTGGATTAGATAGATTATACTCTACATTTGTAACCTGTAAAACACATGCAGAAAATTACAGGTGTTGTGGTTATTTCTGGTATATTATTTATTTTTGTGGATGTAGCTATGACAAAATATGAAGGTACCAAGAACACGACATGTACAAGTATAATCAAACCTCGTTTTCTCGAAGTCATCAGGACCATGCAAAAAAAATCGAGATAAACAGGTCTTCAAGTTAAAAGGTCTGTCACTAAATACAATCCTAATTGCTCTCATGAGCATCTTGGTAGTTGCTAGAATTCTTGTAGGCCTACATGTATATTGGTTGTTTCTTATCGCCAGTATATGTACACACTGACGGTTACAAATATTTTATGTTTTGTCAAACTATATTTAAAGCAAATTAAAGGGAATTAATTACATTTGAGTATTTATTTCTTAATACACAACTGTATTGGCAAGTAAAGCTCACTCATATTTTAACAGGAACATCCCATGCTCCGTTTTAGATCACGGAAGTGACTATCTTAATGATTCTACATTAAAGAACAGAAAGTCTAAAAACGAATTATAGAAAGTAACATTAAACATATAGATTTAAGAATGGAGAGCAAAATAAAGGAATTTTTGTGAAGATATTTATTTATTGTATGTACTCAAAAGGATATAGAAAGCGTATTTATTCAGCACTAGTTATATAATCACAATGATTTAATGATGATTTACAATAATTTAACTTCGAGATAACTGGTCTTTTATTAGTAAGATATTGCCAGGACCGGCACTTGATTTCGAGATAACTGGGTAAATGGAGATTACCGATCTTGACATAATGAGTTTCGACTGTATATTTGAAAATGGAAAAATTTACTTCACACTTGGCTATCTGTGAAAGAGCACTTTTTAGTAGGAAGAATCTTTTTTTTCGTAATACTGTGTAAAGTTTCAATTTTAACACATTGTGGGAACCTCCATGGCTGAGTGATTAGAGCATTGCCCTTTAAACAATGAAGTATCCCACCACTGTTCAGAGTGGGTTTAAGTCTCAGTGTAATCTAAGCTGATTTTACGAGTATGTTTGCCTGTTTACATGCTGAAAGCTGGTGGTCTCTTCTTTCGTACAACCAGGTTCTGTCATCCCCTAAAAGCCATATAACTGAAAAATTGTTGAGTGTAGCATAAAGCATTAAAAACAAAAATCAACACATTGTCAACATTTAAAAATTTCATCTTTGAATATAATAATGTAATTATTTGTTAAAAGTTATGTTACTTTTCATCCACTGTTTCTTGTAGAATGACATACTTTTCTGGGGACCTAATACTGGCATTGTGTGTTCTCTCAGATGAGCTTTTCAACAGACGAGCATCTTATTATTATATTTAGTGATTGCTGTCTTCCTTTTTATTTCACCTGAAAGAAATATTTCTCTTTAAATATGTTAACAGTGTGGTATAATGCTTCAAGTTTAAGACATTCCTAACTCCCGTATAATCTTCTTCAGCACTCTACACCAGTTGTGGAGCTGAGACAACCATTTTTCCCAACACATATGGGACCCGTCAAACTGCGTAGTTTCCATAGGCCGACTCTAAAGAAGTATTCACATGGGGCCATGTCTACACCAGGGCCACATCATGTCTTACCACTGCTGAAGCAGATTAAGAGAAAAGCCAGGGTAAGAATTGAGAACATTTTTATTTCTAATGAAATATCAAATTATTGGGTATGTTGCAGGAAGAAAATCCAGGATGACAGATGTTCTGGGCGTGGTCCGTGATATGTCTCAAGGGAAATTTTTTTACATGGCATATAATATGTAAATATTATTTATGATTTATTGCCAATAACAGATGATTTTTATTAAGAGGAGAGGTGAAAGCAATCAAACATTCATATACGAATGCTTAAAAACAATCAGCAGAAGTTGAACAGAAAAAAGTATCACCATTTCTCAGGTGCTTGCATGACACCAGAAATGCATTTTCAGATGACGACGTAGTTGTCAATACAAATAATTTATTTACAGATGACGTAATAGAAAGCCCAAACATAACCTATTGCTTTCAAATCACACAAACTGATGTCTTCAAAAGTTGCATTTTCTGAATTTATTTTTCACAAAATACAGATCCTCTTACAACAGTCTGTGTTGCACTGTAGATTCAAAAATCCTCCAGAGCCAACATTGTTACTTACAACATTATTTTTGGTTTCATATTACATTTTACTTAATGTTCATTTTTACACATTGCCTAATTCATGTACTTGTTTTTACATTTGCTATTTTGATAGTTACGAGAACAAGAGCGACTAGCTTATGGCGGAGGGGACATGTTCTTTATGAGGACCCCACAAGATCTGACTGGGATGGATGGAGACCTTGTAATGGCAGAATACTCGGAAGAGTACCCACCTTTACTTATGCAAGTTGGAATGGCTACAAAGATAAAGAATTACTATAAAAGGGTAATTTATTTTCTGCTGAGTTTTGACACAACATTGTGTATCATTTTTATTTTGACACAAAAAGGGATATACCATCGTGTATTGCAGCGTTTGTACCATTGTCGGTATTAGTAATCCCCGCACAGAAATAACGATGTGAATTGATATTTGATCACCAAGCTGAACATTTCTTTGACATCTATCCCTGAGTATTGATAGTCAGGCTAGTGATACATTTATTCAAGAATTTAAAACCATGATTCCTGACAAAAATAGCAGATGATTAGTTTATTGAAAAGAAATTTTGTTTCGTTTTTAGTGAATTACTTTGAAAAAGAAATTATTATATTTCAAGCAGATGAAAAAAATAGGAAAGAGTTCTTTTTGGACCCCCAACTAATTCTAAAAAATATTTCACCTATCCAAGTGTGTAAAAGGGTTCATATAAGGGGCTTATCAGAAAATGGGGTATGACTTTTTGGGAGTAAACATTTAAAAAAATAATAAAAAAAATTTACTATATGATAAATCTTTGTAAGATATTTTTGACGGTCTTTGTGGTATCTGCCATATATTTCAGAAAAAGATAAAACATGAGATATCCAACTTACAAAAAAAAAAGTGATTTAAATATAATATACATGTATTATCTACTTATTTGTATGCTAGGAATCACTTAGAGGGATTCAGTTCTTAGAGATTATATCATCTGTGCATTTTGTCTGCTGTTGGACAGATTTTTTTTGCATTTGGGAGGTCATATCTGAGACTTATTTTAAAACATGAAGTAAGTTTTACCCCATCAAATTCTTCCCATAAAACAGTACAGTCTAGAGATGCTAGTTTTACGGATTTTTACGGAATTCCGGATTTTTAATTCCCATCCCCATACATTCTGGATTTGATTACTATTCCAATATTTAGTATAACCAAATTCTGGAGTTTGATCACTATTCCGTTATTTAGTTTAACCTAATTTCTCTGGTTCTTTTCGGTAATTAGGCAGACCACTGAGATACATTTCCGGTTCATCTGACTACTTTTGCTATCTGTTTATTCATTCGTTGATTGTAACCTAATTGACTAATCAGCATCGATGTTGCTTTGACTCATTGCTAAAGCGAGGTTGACAGTTTAAAGCACATGGCATGCATGGTGTCAGAGCGAAATTTGAAAATCTAACATGAGTGTTTTAGATCGATTGGCTGATATAAAAATGATTAACCAAGGCCAGGGATTATGAACAAGTTGCTGGAGGAAAGGGACGCCATGGGTATCTTCAAGACATGTCAGATTATGTCCGTACATTTGATGTAAAGGGGCAGTGTTTATGTATTGTGTGCAATGATCAAATCATTTTATATTTACACCTTTTCCCTAAGCAGAACAAGCCTTCAATTTATATTACATAGTGGTTGGTTTTCACCTTGCTTCAAATAAATATGAAATTTATATTGAAAAAAAAGCATAAAACAGTCATTATTTAAGTCCTTTATTGTAGTCAAACACCAGAAAGTATGCCAGAATCAATCTCAGAGCATCTTTACTTTCAGAGCTTCCAGGGGCCTAAGTGGCCTCCGGACCCCCGGCCCATATTGGCTCAGTTAGTAACTTCAGGAATTTTTCCAGTAAGCCACTAGCATCTCTAACAGTCACAGCTCATTCAGAGGAGACTTTTAAATAAGGTCTTTTGTCACTGGAGGTACCACATATTAAAGATCTCTTAATGTAAAAGCAATAAAAGTCCATAACACGGGTCAAAATTTGTGGCACTTAAATCCATAACACAGGTCTAAATTTGTTGGTTACACTATATACATTGTAGATTGTAATTATACAGGATTCTTGTAATCATCCTCAACTAGATGACTTAGTTAAGACTGAAGGTGACCAATCTTGACTGTTAAATGACTTCATTTATTTTGTGGAGGAAGCATTTTTCCTTAAAACAAATTCTTGTGTTGTTTTTCCAGAAACCTGGGAAAGGTTCCCAGCCTCCATCATACACTTATGGAGAACTTGCATATGCACACACTTCACCATTTCTGGGTACTTTGGCTCCTGGACAGTCATTGCAGGCCTTTGAAAACAACATGTTTCGTGCACCAGTATATGAACATAAAATACCGGATACTGATTTTCTCATCATCAGGAATCGTCAAAAGTAAGTTGAAATACTTCTGAGTCCCACAGGAGAAATTTAATTTAATCTTATATATGACTGGTATCGAGAGTTCCCAGGTTGAGTCCAAATTTTATTTTCGCTTAAATTTATGGGTTTTTTTTTGTCATTACTTGGTGAGTTGATCATAACTACAAATGTACATCATTTTAAACCCTTTTAACACTACAGACCATAGTAGACCAGTCTGTCAACAATTTCACTCTTGCACTTAGCTCCATTTTGGAAAGACCATTGATGATATCTACATGTATTTGAAACTTCACATGGCCATAGAATTTGATGTGAACTAACAATTGTCATTTTTGTTTTTGGCCTTGACCTGAAACATTTCTTGTCTCAAGGTCAAATGTATATTGGAGTTTATTTCAGTTACAGAAAGACCATACAGATTTGGCCTTTCAAATTTTGCGTGTAGATGTACCTTAATGAACACCGTCTCCTGCAATCTTGACATACTGTCTTTAGTGGTTTCTTGTTTTAAGATCAATACAATGAATGATATTTTTTTCAATTAATAGAAATATTTTTTCATGTTTTTGTAAAGAAAATAAATAGAATTTAGTGAAAGAGTAACTGTTTTCTTTTTTTGTTAGTTTTTTTTTGCTGTAAAATTAATTGTCTTAAAAAAAATTGCAATACATGGACATTTGATTGTGCCACCCAAGTTATTTGATTATAACTATCTGGTACGTTATACCTGACAGTGATGTTACTTGGATTTACAATGTTATGAGACAAATTATACTGTGTTTAATTATTTACAGCTACTTCATTCGAGATATCTCAACTATTTATACGGTTGGACAAGAAAATCCGCTGTATGAAGTACCTGGTCCTAACTCTAAACGTGCAAACAACTTTATACGAGATTTTCTTCAGGTAAGTTTATACAGATATGACATTGTGTTCTGGTAATTTGAATATTGTCTAAAGTAGGCATAATATTATAGTTAAACTAAAGGTAAAAAACAATGGGAATTGAAACTTTATTCTCATACATGTACTTTCCATGTCAGGTTATTATAAAGACATGAAATTCTAAATGGTCTACTTCAGCCAACATCAAATGTGTTAATTAGAGCACCCAAAACTAAAGTCAGTATGACTATTTCATAGCAAAAAATCTCAATTCAAATTTAATGTTTAACTCACAGAATGATGATCTTCAAAATCCTGAGGCTGTCCTTTTTCACATAAGTATGATCTAAATGTTGGAATGGCCTCTGCCATGGCTTTTCTGGTATTTTTAGCATCCCTTTCCTCTAAAATTCTTGAGAATTCAAACTGATTCGTTCCCTTAACATCTGCCATGATGGTAAACAATGACTACAAGGGACAGTTAAATGAGAGCCGATTTTTAATTGATTTATTCAATGTGATTAATCCAGTCATATATGCTTATACAGATCAGAAAAGAACGGAAGTAGGAGAGGGCAATATAACAATCCATGGCCCTCGTGACTGTCCAAGTAGCGCTTCTACAATTGCTATTCGGATTTATCAATACAAATTGCCATTGTTATGACCAATCAGTCAGTTATTGACTTTCGTTGAGGGTGACAATGAATTATTAGTCCAAAGATACATGATATTGACCAAGGTTGTCAGCGATCTAAAAAATCATGAATCATAAAATAATATACAATTATTGACTTTAATTAATGGTGACATAATGATTTATCAGTCCAAAGACTCATGATATTGACCATGTTGGCAGTCAGAAAATTCATGAGTCATATAATAAATCATTTTCTGATGATATGACATGTCGTATTTTGATTGATTGACAGCAGTCACAACATGACAATATTTTGGGTTGTGAGCTGCTTGTAATGCTTTATATCGATACTAATCAAAAAGATTTCTAATGTCTTCCTGGAGGTTTATTTTTAAGTGTTAACCATTGTTAACTTACGTGGCTGTTATGAAGGTCTTGGAGTGCAAGTGGTGCTGTGATAAACAAACTTAACTTAAAAATACCAAATGCATCCAAGGTTTGATCACCTGAACTGCCAGGGAAGTATTTGAGTTGGTATGATGGTGTGCTCAACTATATGGATTTTCTCTGTGTAATCCAGTTTCCTCCTGAAATAAGCACCCCTACACCAATACTTTTAGGTTCTACCTACAAGAGATAAAAATAGTTGTAAAATTGTAAAACTTTTTTGTTAATTGTTGTGAAATTGATAAAGTATATTTTTCATGTAGGTCTTCATTTACCGTCTGTTTTGGAAAAGCAAAGATAATCCTCGGAGGATCAAAATGGATGACATAAAGAAAGCATTTCCCTCGCATTCGGAAAGCAGCATAAGAAAAAGACTGAAGCAGTGTGCTGATTTTAAGAGAACAGGTAAATACAGTAATACCTGCTATAGCGACCACCTTTATATATGGATTATCTGTGTATAAAGGCCAGTTTTTTCAAGTCCCTTGATTGCATACTTCAACTAAATTGAACCTGTGTATAAGGGTCACCTTCACATAAAGGTCAATGTTTTCTGGTCCCTTGGGTGGCCCCTATTTAGAGGTTTCACTGTATAGATATTTGTTTACTTAAATTACAAGTAAAGATGATATGTTTCATATTTTACAAATGTATGCAATAAAACAAGTATGTATAAGCAAAATGCACACTTATATGGTAGTTTACAAATATGGTAGTTTTTTTTCTTTCGATATATTCAATACAGTGCCAGGGTTTTCCTAAAGGTCTTATTTTAGTGGTGTAAAAGGAACTTTATATATTCCATTGATACACATACAGTGGAACTTATATCTATAGACCCCCTTAGGGACACAACAAAACCAGTCTTAAGAGGGAGGTGGTCTTTATCTAGAGATTGATTTGTACACAAATGGTACTATTGGTGACAGCAAAAACTGTTTTTGTGACCAGGTGGTCTTTATACACAGTTGGGCGCTAAAGCAGACTGTATTTTGAATCAGATACCACAACCAATTCATATATACACCATTTTTCTCACAGTAATGTGACTGCAGCCTACATGAAATATATGATATTTAAGGTAATATAAAAACAAAAGCTTTAATTTTCAGTCTCAGATTCAAAATCAATTCAAATTTACAGAGTTATAGTGCATCCTAAGGGACTCAGTTATATTTATTTTGTGTGTTTTAAAAAAAATTACGCATTTATAGATATGCAGAGATCATGTGTAAGGAAAAACCGTGTAGTACAGGTTCAAAATACAAACAGCCACTTGCTTTCCTAGTTTCATTTCCAGTGTTTACACTCTTACAGGCATGGACTCCAACTGGTGGGTACTAAAACCAGAACCAGAATTCCGTTTGCCGACAGAAGAGGAAATTAGAGCCATGGTATCACCTGAACAGTGCTGTGGTTACTACAGTATGTTGGCGGCAGAACAAAGACTGAAGGTATATCTATCTGTCTGCAGTCTTCTGTCAAGCAACTCCAGATTTTCTTTATTTTTCCTGATTTTGAGCAGTTCCTGATTTTTTCCTGAATTTTTCAGATAAAATCCAGATAACTCTTTATTTGTTACTTTTTCCCACAAAAAATAATATGACAATGAATTGAAATTATTTTAGGGTAAAACTATGTTGTAGGTATTAAGATATGAGGCTAGGTTGCTGTTTAACATGTTTAATATTTAAATTGTGACTTTTTATCTGTAGATGTCGCATCATGTAGGCAACTACATTAGTTATTTTCTTGAAAACTTTTACATAAAGGGTAGGAAGGTGGCCATTTTCTTTTTTTTTTCTTTTTTTGTGAATGGTTTTATTACCTTTGGGTATAAAAAACATCCTGTGCAGAACAAACATACTTAGTGGTAGCACATGGTAAAATGACTATATATAGCAACATACTTAGTGGTAGAGAATGGTAAAATGATAATTACAACATACAGGCCAGTAATTATGTAAACTTCTGAACATAAACAAAATTCTGCAGGCTAGGAAAACTTGACCTGACCAGTCATTTTGTGAGAAAGTTTATGCTCTTGTGAAATTGAAAAGAAATCCAATGAATGTTTTTCAGCTTAACTTTATATTTGTAAAAGAAGCTGTGCTCACTTTCAAGACATTTCTATAGTTTGTATTAAGAGTAAAATGTTTTATATAAAATAGGCACAACATGATCTAGTCACTGTTGAAATTGAAACATGTTAAATGAATATAGAGCTAATACAAGATATTGTAGTGTGGTATGATGTACTTCAGAACTCTTCAAGAGTCTTTGATAAAGTCAGAGAAATATGCAAATTAATTCCTTCATAACTTATTTGTATCATTTGGGCAAAAATTAATTTGATATGTACATTACAGGATGCTGGATATGGGGAGAAATCATTATTTGCACCAGAAGACGACAATGACGAGGAAACACAAATGAAAATTGATGATGAGGTAACAAGGGACTTTACTCACTTGTCTTCCCAGAAACTGATCATAAACATGATAAACACTAATTGATGATGTGATGATCATATTTCTCCTCTTCAACTCATCAACCCCTGAAAGACAATGGACTTTTTTTGTAAATCAGTAACTTAGACCAGTCTAAATGTGTCTTTAGGGGTGAACAAGAGAAAAGATAAGTACATGTACCCAAATGTTGTTAGTTATTTTTCCTTATTTGTCATGTTTGTGAAGATGAAGTATGATAATGAACAAAAACATTGTTCATGTATTTAGAATGTGTGATAGCTATAAGGACTACAAAAGTTTGTTAGGATAGTGCAAAGCAGGGTAGATTACTATTCCTACTTAATCAGCATTGTACCGCTGAGAGCATCCATCAAGTCTCTGTTGCTGCTGTGTTAATTTTTAAGTTGGGATGATTGGGAGGATGTTTTTGTATGATGATATGATGATGAATAGTGATGTAATGGATGTGGATGATATGTATGTATGTGATTTGAAGATAATAGGTGGTATGGATGATGATGGTATGGATTGATGTATTGAATGGATTGATATGATGATGGGTGAATTGATGATATGATGATGTTATAGATGGATGTGATGAGATGGATAATGGATGATGATGGAGTGAATTGTGGATGGATGATGATATGTGGTGGAATGGATGGATGTGGGTATATGATGGATGATGAATGAAGGAATGGATGATATATGGTGATTGGTGTTGGATTTTTATAAGATGGGTATGTGAAGATTATGATGATGGGTGAATGATGGATGAATGATGATGTGATGTAATGAATATGTATGGATGATGTGTGATGGATGATATAATGGATGTGTTGTTTATATGGGATGATTGATGTGTGTGATGATGATGATGATGGTAATGATGGATGATGGATAGTCGATGAAGTGTTGTGGAATGTAATATGGTGATGATGTATAATGATGTATGTTATGATGGTATAATAACGATGGTTTATTTTATGCCCTCGAGATTAAAGATCTGGGACTGGCACCACAAAACTTAAGAATTACTTAAATTTAATAATTTTACTCAACTCTGGCAAATCCTGAAATTTAATTGGCTGAGCAGGTCAAGTTGAGAATATTCTCAAACTTGAATAAATTCTCAAATTCTAGGGTTTACGAAGCAATTCCATTGTTGCAAAATATCCCGTTCAAATCTGCATCCCGCACCAGGTCCTCGTTCACCCCCCCCCCAACCCCAACCTACCCCAAAACACCAAAACCACCCCACATGCCCACCATCCCAAACAACAGTGCATCGCCGTCCCGTGTCGCCAAAATACTTCCCATGGACTACCATCACCCCAACACCTATGTATTCCGCCTCCCAACCATTGTAGCCCCCCTCACCCTTCAAATTCTTGTCTTCATTTTGATTGCTTGCATGAGCTTTAGATGATTTACATAATGCTGTGTACATATGATTGAATTTGTACATTTCTCACAAATCTTTAGGTCAAAACAGCTCCTTGGAACACAACCAGAGCCTTTATATCGGCAGTAAAAGGGAAATGTTTATTGGATCTTACCGGACCGGCAGATCCCACTGGATGTGGGGAAGGTTTCTCTTATGTCAAAGTTCCTAACAAACCTCAGCCGAAAGAAGAGGGCAAAGAGCAGACACCAGTAAAGAAAACGGTGACTGGAACAGATGCTGATCTACGAAAACTCAGTCTTAAGGATGCAAAACAGTTGCTGCGTAAATTTGGAGTGCCTGATTCTGAGGTTTTCTATCATTTTTCAATGTCTTTTTATAAACACAAAGAGTATTTTAAATGCAATATATAGTTGAATTTAATGTTGAACTATAGAAATAATGATATATTAAATTTTCAATTATCAGCCTTCAGCAGTTATTTTTATTGTTGATTTTAATTTTCATTTTTGTTTCATGTTACTTGTTTTGGTAATACACAATCTTATACTGTATGTGTATATAAATTAGTGCACTCATATTTTAGTGCTCTCAGGGGGTATAGACTTATTAGCGCAATCTTGAATTCGCGCAATTAATTTCATTGGTTTTGTTGTGTATACAGAATGACAGGATGGAGAAATTTTAGCGCTACTGTACCCTTGAATTAGCGCAGTGACTTGAGCGCAAAAGGCGCTAATATTAGAATACCGCTAAAATAAGTACACATACAGTATACAGTAAAACTCTGATATAACGAATTCCTGAGGACGTTCTATAAAACTTTGTTATAAGCATACTTCATTATACATTTATAGCGAATTCATAACTCAAATATAACGAATTTGTTATAAAATTGCTAAATCACTTCCCATAAGAAAACTCCACTGAATCATGTATTGCTACACTTGCGTTATCTTAAAGAATAATGATGTCTATTTCAGAGATAAATGTTTTATTGAATTCATTTTATATAATTATTTATATTTATTGTTAAAAAACGAGTATTATTAGATCTATCTTATAAAAGATAGTGCCGCTGCCAGGAACTATCAAAAATTTTGTATTTGATGTAACTTTTAGCTTGTATGACAAAGAAAATCAATTAGATATTTAAAAGAAATTAAAAATAAAATAATTGTATAGAGTATTAAGGAATCCACCAGGGAAATCACTTTCACTTCGCTAAAGCCATAAATTCGCAAAACCTGTGATTGCTATATTTGAGTTTAATTGTATATATAAGTATATGTATATATATATATATATATATATATATATATATATATATATATATATATATATATATATATATATATATATATATATACACACACACACACACATACATGTACACTGTTTTTTGTGGTCTTTCAGATACGTAAACTCACACGTTGGGAAGTAATTGATGTTGTGAGGACAATGTCCACAGAACAGGCTAAAGCTGGACAAGAGGGCAAAGGTCAGTTGATCAGTATATTTATGTTGTTATGTTTATTTCATTTTCACTTCAGCATGTTGAGCAATCAGCGAGAGGAAATAGATTTTCAGTCATAAATAAAATGATTAACAAATAAATATGGAATAGATGGTGAGTGTCTTAAGGACAAGGATATATGTATTTGGACAAGGGTTAAGAAAAACAACACTTGTCTCCCCAGTGTTGTATTGCTGACCCAAGTTCAGATGCAACCTTCATTTTAAGACACAAACCTCCTGTTTGTTTGTTTGTTTATTGTTATTTAACGTCCCACTCAAGAACCTTTCACTCATATGGAGATGTCACCAAATGCCTATGCTTGGCATGCTATGGACATTGAGCAGTGAGGGTTCTTTAACATGCTGACTCCTACTGTGACACGGGACCTCGGTTTTAACTGTCTCATCCGAAGGACAGGAAACTAACCTGCTGCTGGCTGGACTCGAACTCACGAACCCGACACCTACTGTGACACGGGACCTCGGTTTTTACTGTCTCATCCGAAGGACAGGAAACCAACCTGCTGCCAGCTGGACTCGAACTCACGAAACCCGACACCTACTGTGACACGGGATCTCAGTTTTTACTGTCTCATCCGAACGACAGGAAACCAACCTGCCACCAGCTGGACTCGAACTCACGATCAAGAGTCGAGCGCTTTACTGACTGAGCCAGATCGGCTCCACCAACCTTCTGTAACTGTAAATATTGCTATTGAATTAATTCATACCACAATATCAATGTATTGAAAACAATATGGGAGCCACCATTTAACAAATACCATAATCAGCCTTGTATAATCCGCACTCTTTTCACTCTACATTTTGTCTCAGGGATGGGGTGCGGATAATACAGAACAACAGGTTCTTCGGGCATTTTTTTCCATGGGACTATTGTAAAAAAATAAAAAGTGCAGAAGATTTGACGTTGGATGGTAAACTTGCCTTTATTTGGCCAAGTTTTTTCGTATCGTAATCATGATGTTCGAGTCAATTTATTTCTCCATTGCTTTCTGTATGTGTTTATTGTCTACGGTGATGGTGAATAAATGTATGGTAAATGAATCTGGTCTTCAGTGTGTGTACCGGTATTTCAGTTTACAAATCGCCTATAAATAGCTCATTGCAAAGTTGGTCAGCTAGTGAAACTCAGACTGTCACACTCTCTGATTGCCGATTGGTAACCGGGCATGATTTTAATCATAGATTATCTATGGGAAACAGAATAGTACAGTACCTGTGTGTCCTGTTAACCTTCCTCGTAGAGTTTTATGCTATTATTGGAAATATGAACAATCACAACTCGAATTCTAGTGATTATTTCGCGCTTGTAGATGACAAAGTGAACCGCCATACTGTAACTGTAAATAAGGGAGTTCACAGAACAGCATATGTAGTATCTTGTAGTTTCATACTTCAGATTCCCATTTTGTAGTTTTACATTTATTTTAAATCTCATAGTATCATATTTTCTTTTATTTAATAAATATTTATCTATTTCTGTCAAATACCGATCTTAGGATTGATATTTAAAACTAGTCTGATTTTCGGTCATACTAATGCCCCAGTAATGGCCAAGTACGAACACCTTTTTTTCTCAGAGATCTGATGCTGAAACGGGGGGTGCAGATAATACATAAATGCGGATTATACACTGCCGATTACGGTATGTAAGATGCTCTAAGATGTCTGACATTATTCCAACTATAAACTTCAACTTCAAGGACACCAGACACATTTAGAGCAAAAACACATGTTTCACTGACCGTATACAGTTGTGTTGTATTTGGTAACTTATATACAACATTTTCGGTCTTAGTTACTAGATAAATACTGTTAAATAAACAGTTGTGTCATGTGATTGAGTATCAAGATAACTTTATGTCCTCTTTTGTAATGATTTTGTCTTTATTTTGTAGCGGGTATGAGCAAATTTGCCAGAGGAAATAGATTCTCTGTTGCAGAACATCAAGAACGATACAAAGAAGAATGTCAGCGTATATTTGATTTACAAAACAGGTGTGTTCATTGTCACATAATGGAAAGGAGATTATCAGAAATATAGGACAAGTAAAGAGTTGACTCGAATATTTCAACCACTTGTGAAATAATCAAGTTTAGTATGACTATATGATATGTTTTGTGTCGGTCAGGCCATCTGTCCATCATGCCAGATAATGTTATATTATTCTCCATTCACTTAATGGTATCATTGGTAGGGAACATGTAGTATTGATTCATCAGTACTCTTAGAATGCCTCTTTCTTTTGGACCTGTTAATTAAAATTTTGAACTTTGAACTCTCGTTTTTCAGAGTTTTACTTTCATCTGAAGTTTTATCAACTGATGAAGATTCTAGCTCGGCTGAAGATTCAGATTTTGAAGAAATGGGAAAAAATTTGGAGAGTATGTTATCAGACAAGAAAACAAGCTCGCAGGTAATCCTAGCTCATAAAACATTTTAAAATACCTTAACAAGTAAATTGTGGATATAATCCTTGCTCATGATAAAAAGATACCCTCACGTAATGGACCTCATTTATAGGGCATTGTTAATTGAAGAGACTATGGAATAACCTTCTACTGACAGGTGTAAATGGAAATTTTATGTTTCATACTGGTATAAATAAGTTCTCACTGGCAGATTTACTTCATGTAATATTGGAGATTACAATGATGTGACATCACATACAATGTTTATCAAGTAAAAGATGTTTTTTTCAGTAATTAGATTTCTTTACTCTTTTTCTTTATATTTGAAAATGTGAATTTGAATAAATATCAATGACTAACAGTATTTTGAAAATCAATTACTGTCCTGATATTACCAAGTGAAGTTATTATTAATGATATTTTTTAATTCTTCAATACAGTTTAAAAGTTTTCCATATTGGTAAACTCCATATTGGTAAACTGGTTTTGAATATGCAGCTACATTGAGATCAAAATCATTTCAGTTGAGCCATGAGAAAGAGGAAGCAGAAAGAAGAGAATTACAGAAAATGTTGATGGATGAAGACAGTAAAGGAGAGAGGTCCAGCAAGTCAAACAAAAAACAAGAGGAGATAACTCCAGTGGTAAGTTCTGTTGTTATTTTTTGTTTAAATATCATTTGTGAAATAGAAACTTAACATATTCAATATATTATGTGCACAATCAACGCATTTTTTGTTTCCATCATTTTTTAATTGAATTTCTGTTAATATATTTTTTTATTTCTTTGTACTAAAGATTATAGTAAGGGATATCGTTTTTGGTTTGTCTGTTTGCAATATTCTGTCAAATAACTTGAATTTTCTTTTTCTCAATTTTTTATCAAATTTGCCGTATACCAATGAAATCTAGATTTTGATTATAGTGACATTCAAGGGTATTTATCAAAGTTATGAGACTTCAAAATCTCTATCAATGAATTAGCCCCAGGATAGGGATGGGGGATTTTGTTTCTCAAACACATATAGTACTTTTTTCATTTTTTCGAATATAAATCTGTCAAAGCCTTTTTTATTTTAACTACAGAAATAGTCGTATGACAGTTGTATGGTGATTGTATCTTTTAACAATATGTTTAGAGTGTTGACCTTTAAATGAGCTCAAGGTCAAATATTTTGTTACAAGTATGAGAATTGTGCTGTAATTTAAGAAACAGTTGTACTTTACAGTAGAATGTCAAATAAAAGTCTAGGGAAATAGTGACAATGTATTAAATGTCACTTATATTTAACTGTGGGATAACGATGCTTATTTGTGTTTTTACAGGGTGGTAGAAAATTAAAGATTACTCGTACATTTAAAGATGATAATGGAAAAACATACACAAGAACAGAATGGGTTTTGAAACCAGCTGTAATTGACACCTATGTCCGTATCAGGGACAAAAAAGAGCCAGGATTTATGTAAGTTACTGCAAGAATTGAATTAATGAAATGTTTTTAACAAGAAATTCAAGTGACAGTTAAGCATGTTTATTTTTCATATGAAATATTATGTTTTCTGGTGGGTTTGATGTAAAAATGTTACTTTTCTAAACAATTTAACATACTTAAGATTTAAAATGACACAAAATGTACCCCCATTATCAACACATCATCAAAACTATATCATGTATATTTGAACTTGCGGTTCTCATAGGATTTCAAAACTTGATGGGCATGTACATTACATTTAGCAGGTGTATTGCGCATAAAAGTTAGGTCACTGTTATCTTGACCCCGTCATGTTAGTTTGTGTGTGTTGTGTTGTGTGTTTGCACACATGTGGTGTATGTGTGTTGTGGTGTGTGTATGTATGTGTGTTGTGTTGTGTGTTTGCACATGTGTGGTGTATGTGTGTTGTGGTGTGTGTATGTATGTGTGTTGTGTTGTGTGTTTGCACCCATGCGGTGTATGTGTGTTGTGGTGTGTGTATGTATGTGTGTTGTGGTGTGTGTATGTATGTGTGTTATGGAGTGTGTATGTATGTGTGTTGTGTGTGTATGTATGTGTGTTGTGGAGTGTGTATGTATGTGTGTTGTGGAGTGTGTATGTATGTGTGTTGTGATGTGTGTTGTGTTGTGTGTTTGCACACATGTGGTGTTTGGGTGTTGTGGTGTATGTATGTGTGTTGTGGTGTGTGTATGTATGTGTGTTATGGTGTGTATGTATGTGTGTTGTGGAGTGTGTATGTATGTGTGTTGTGGAGTGTGTATGTATGTGTGTTGTGTGTGTATGTATGTGTGTAATATAAATGCTATCTTTGATCACTAACTTTGATGTCTTTTGTGAATATTTCTGTATGTGTCATATATACAGATTGAGTAGTATACAAAGAATTACATGTACATGTAGCAGGTTTGTACGTCATATGTAGAGGTTGTGTTATCATACGTTTAAGTCTGTATACTACTGTCTTGTTTTTATTGTTGTGTCATCAGTAATAATGAAAGAGCTGTCAACTCTCCGATCTTGGTGTAATCCTCCAGATTTCTGTAGTTGAACAAAGACTTTTATATTGTGGTTAAAAAATTGGGGTTTTCAGTGACCCGGACTCCTGGCCTTGTACTTTTTCCTTCCCGCATGACCTTACTCTACTTTAAATTCAAATGATGGCAGATCTGTAATGTCAATGTTTGTAATACCTGTAATAGTTTGTATGATTAGGAAAATATTGTTAACCATGTAATGTGTTAATCAGAAGATTGTACGGAAATGGGAAATGATGTCTACTGGTAAAATGAGTTAGGACTGTTAATTACATCGTGAAATGATATATCAGATGATAAAGAAATTCCATTTTTTGTAGAAAACAGTTTGCATTGATTGACGAACAGTTGAAGGAAGAGATGAGAAGAGAAAAAAGAAGGTAAGTATTTTAAAGCACAATTTCAGTAGATTTATAGTCATCAGTAAAGTAGTTATCAGTCAGTTCAGCAACTATAAGTTAATTTTTGTTGATGATAAATAAAATCAATTATGTCTGTTACCTTGGAAATTTCTAACTGTACTATCTTGTTGTTGCTTCCTTGGGGCTCAGCACCATAAACCTGTAGAATTCACTCAAGTTTCAGAATTTCAGAATTATCCAGTGCGGAGTAAAATTTTAGACTTCAGTAATTCTTAAGTGTTAAGGTACCAGCCCCAGAACTTGCCAAGTATTTGTTACTTCAACCCCCACCTGTACATCAAAGGTGAAATATTACAACAGCATAATAGCAATTACTGTAACAAATAATTCAAAGTGTCTGAACATCCCACATTACAGAACTCTTCAATACTATATCACTTCATCCACACTGTTACTATGTGATACTGTAGAACCAGCTACCAGAAAGCAAAGTCCATATAGTCATTTAAGATAACTTTAGTGGATCGTTGTGAGATCAGGGGTCTCTCTGTACTGATACTCTATCACTCAGTATTGATATGCTAGATGTCCGATTTCTTTGTACATATTACTTTAATCCATTTAATCATAATTAACACATGTATAATTGAATTTTAACCTTGTGATGTTTGACGTACAGGTTACAGGAAAGACTGAGGAGAATAAAGAGAAATGAAGAGAAAGCACAGTTTGCTCCACCACCAATCAAAAAGAAGAAAAAACCAGAAACACCATTTAACAGCAAGGTTAGCTTTTTCTGATACCGTACTTTAATTGCAGCATAAATTACATACAACATGGTAATTATCTACAGTTACTGTTACATACATACAATATGGTAATTATCTACAGTTACTGTCACATACATACAACATGGTAATTATCTACAGTTACTGTCACATACATACAACATGGTAATTATCTACAGTTACTGTTACAAACATACAACATGGTAATTATCTACAATTACTGTCACATCCATACAACATGGTAATTATCCACAGTATCCTTTGCCCTTGTTATTATGTAAGTTTTACATAACATAATTTCAACATAAATCAGTTGTTTTACATTACTGCTATTATAAACTAGATATACATATATAGACCACATGTTACAACATAATGTCATTGTATATTTATTATGTTGCTTTATCTTAGGAAGATCCAGGGTGGCAATGTATATCTTGGGAAGATCCAGGGTGGCAATGTATATCTTGGGAAGATACAGGGTGGCAATGTATATCTTGGGAAGATACAGGGTGGCAATGTATATCTTGGGAAGATCCAGAGTGGCAATGTATATCTTAGGAAAATACAGGATGGCAATTTATATCTTGGGAAGATCCAGAGTGGCAATGTATATCTTAGGAAGATCCAGGGTGGCAATTTATATCTTAGGAAGATCCAGAGGCAATGTATATCTTTGGAAGATCCAGAGTGGCAATGTATATCTTAGGAAGATCCAGGGTGGCAATGTATATCTTGGGAAGATCCAGGGTGGCAATGTATATGTTTATAAATTGCTTATTTCTAAGACACATATTGTCGCATCTTGTTTGTTTTAATACAGTTGAAGTGTGGAGCTTGTGGTCAGATAGGTCACATCTTGTTTGTTTTGTTACAGCTGAAGTGTGGAGCTTGTGGTCAGATAGGTCACATGAGGACAAATAAAGAATGTCCAATGTACAACAAAGCCAGTAATGTTGCCCCGGTACAGGTCGCCATGACGGAAGAACAGGAAGAAGAGGAGGAAAAGAGCTTGCTGACAAACGATGACCTCATTAATGTGGAGGGTACTCGTATCAAGTTCTCCAAAAATCTTGTAGAGCAGTAAGTTAAATAAACATGTTCATTAATTTCCAAACTAACTTGAAATTCTGAGATTCAAAAGGCTGATTTTACTTGGAAATCCTGTTCATAATCTGTATTCCATATCTTACCATACAGGAAAACTTGGGGCCTCCATGGTCGACTGGTTAGAGCACCTTTTAAAATGGAAAACATATTCGCCCCATCTTAAATTCACCCTAAATCAACATAGTTTCATGAATGGCATGCATGTACATGCTTCAGTTATTTAGCACATATTTCACCTTTATTTTAAATTTGCCCTCTGATCTAAGGGCAAAAATGGTGAAAATTAAACAGGGGCGAAATTTTCCAGGTATACAGTATAAAGGTATGTACAGTTGATAACATTGATCACTTGTACATTACAGTGCGGAACAAGTCAAGAGAAAATCATTGGTATTGAAGTTTCCAAAGCAGGCTGTCAAACCTGAGAAGAAGAAACGATTTGGAACAACTATACACTGTGACTACCTCAAGGTATGTATTTATATCTATAGTAACAAATTATTTATCTCAGGTTAATAGATTAACAGATTATTTGAGTTTTTCAATGTCTGTATATCATAATGAAATAATCTTTATAAACTATTTCAGAGACCAAAACAGAGTTCAAACCGTCGCCGTACGGACCCAGTTGTCACACTTTCCACTATATTTGAACACATCCTTAATGAGATGAGAGATTTACCAAATGTAAGTATACATATAGATATAAACATTAGCTTGTTTACATATATCTCAAAATAAGATCCTTGATGAGGTGAGATTTCTCAAATGTAAGTGTACTTACTTATAGAGATACACTTTGCATACGTATACAAATATCTGTGGTCGAGTGGTTAGAGCATAGTGCTTTAAATCATGCAGTCTCTCAGTTCTTGTCATCACAAGTACGAGTCCCGCTGGAACATATGCTGATATTGTGAGAAAGTTTACCAGTTTACTTGCGGAAGGCCTGTGGTCTCGTCCCAGGTACATTGTAACTTGGTTCATTCCTTTGAAACTGAAAAATTGTTGAGTGTGGCGTATAACACTATCAAAAAAAAAATCTATATAAAGGGATAAGCCAAAGAGAAATGTGAAGTATCTAATTTCGTAAATCTCTCTTACCTACTATCACATTCAAGATTTATTCTTTTCACATATCATTGTGTTGCTTTTGTTACATGTTTTGGGAGATACAAATGAACATGGATTTAGATATAGATAATACTCAGTGTTCTACATCAAGTAATCACTCTAAACATATTGCATATTTACATTAATTTTGTTCTGTTAGTATTATGATACTAGTATGTGACAATTTAAATTTTATTTTGTTTTTCAGACACAACCGTTTTTATTTCCTGTAAGTGCCAAAGAGGTTCCTGATTATCACAGAGTTATCAAGACTCCAATGGATTTACAGTCAATAAGAGAGGTATGTACAAGACTGATAGGTATTTGTATTCTTTAACATTTACATACTGACTGTTATTTCCTTCATTGTAAATAGGGCCTGTACAGACTGGTTGCATTTTTAATCAATGCTTGACACACAGCTGTTCAGTGGTTATGTCATATGAAAACCTCCCCCGATAAGTCAATTATATAGAATGAATTTTGTATCCAGCTGACTACAGATTCACAGAAAATTGTAATATATATAAATATAAGGATTGTTTTTCATTTTTTGAAAAACATGAATATATATGCAATGACTCATGGAAAAAATTCAATGTGCAGCACACATTTTTTTTTTCCATGAGCCATTGAATGTATTTTCCATGTTTTTCACCCCTAAATACACATTTGGACTGGTCTAAGTCATTCATTTATAGAAGAGTCCATTGTTTTTCAGGGGTTGATGAGTTAAAGATTTCAGTTGGACAGTTGATTAAACTTTAAAGGGGCATTAGCTGTTTTTACCAAAAATATTATTTCAATTTTTTCTACTTCTACTACTTGAACTTGAT
The DNA here is from genome assembly GCA_030159075.1 of Atrina japonica. NCBI lineage: Eukaryota > Metazoa > Mollusca > Bivalvia > Pterioida > Pinnidae > Atrina > Atrina japonica. The sequence goes on from BROG01000001.1 coordinate 5,301,092, forward strand.
ATACAATAACAAAAAGAGCTATACACAGGCTTAAAAATATTACATTCCTATATATTTTGTGAAAATTTGCATAAAACAGCTAATGTCCCTTTAAAATGGGGTACTAAAGGTTTTACCTCCATCTGTCTGTCTGGTTAAAGTTTTGAAGTTTTGTAATTGCTTACCATTCACCTAATAACAGTTTCACAGACAGGGGGAATACTCTCAGAATGCTTGTTTGTGATTTATATATCTTTTATTGATTTAACTTTGGTATTCAATAAGAATATCTCACCATAACTTTACATGGTGTAGTATATATACATTTATCAACAGTTATGTATGCATGTTGCTTGCTGTCACAACTGCCCAAAATAATGTTATATAAGATATTTGTAACAAAATTGATAAAAAACCTTCATAAAGTACTCTTTTATGGTTGTGACAGGTTTTTAAAATAATTAAAGATGCCAACTGTTCCAAATTTTCTGAAGTGTAACGTGTGAGTGGGGTGGGGGAGGGTGTAATGTTTGTAAATTTACATAAAATATTATGATGTTACAATTTTTGTTGACTGTCAGGTCCAAAATATGTTTACATACAAATAGGATTTTATATCCCATTTTTGTCAGTGTCAATATTGTTCTGTTAACTATGATTGCCTAAAGTACCAGGTACAATTTTCCTATGAATATTAAAATAAATGTTTGTATTTGATCGTCTTCACCATCTCAAACATGTTTCTGTGTATTTGCTAACTGTACATTTTGAATGCTTTGTTTTGGCATGTTTGGACAGAATGTACAAATGATATATTTAGGGATTAACAAAAGAACAGCTTTGATAGTAAGAGAAACAGCTATTTTATGATGTATCCCTGATTCTTTTTTTTCAGAATTTGCGCCAGAAGAAATACTTGGCACGTGAGCTGTTTTTGACAGATGTCAATCAGGTCGTAGAGAACTGCAAGATGTACAATGGTATTTACTATTTCAGATTTCTGTATCATTAACCCATTTATTACCCCTAAAGACACATTTGGACTGGTCTAGGTAATTGATTTACAGAAAAGTCAATATTTTTTCAAGGGTTGATGAGTTAAGATCAATTGTTTTCATTGTTCCTTGTTTTATGGTGACTCGTTGTCGAATGGTTAGAACAAATTGATTTAAACCATGAATAGAGAGGCCAATGTTTTTTTTTAGATTATTGATAGTGGTACAATTTTATTTAAAACAATCTTTAAACATGAAAGAAAATGATACCTCATTTGTTAAAATTGGTCAAGTAGTTTTCATACATCGGCAATATAAAATTTTCAGAATCTGCCATTTCACTTCCCAGTTTGCAGAAATTGGCAGTTTTGTGCATTTTCAAACCAAAATAAAAACAACAACTGATAACCAAGCTGGCTAATTTTTCACTAACTTTATAAATACCTGCTATTCAACAACTTAGATAAATTCCAGGACCAACAAAACATCGCAATTATTATTTTGACCTATCAAAAGTTGGCCATCATTCAATTTCAGCAGTAACGGCACAAATAGCAGATGGACCAGCACTTCAGTTGTTCAATATTTTTTTATCTCCAGACCGGTCCATGGTGGGGAAAAACAGTTGGTTTACATGCCATTACATTAATAATACATATTCATGAATTTTATTTCAATTAGTGACATGTTTACTTCTGCTTTAATTATTACTCAAGACACGCTGAAAAAATTTGTATACATGTATGGCCGGTCGTGTATGGCCTACTCATGTACTGATTGCTATACGGACAGAGCTACAAAACCACTGTTAATGTTCAACTTTTCACTTGAAAACCTGTCTCCATTCTATTTTTACATTCGTCTCCATTCCATTTTTACATTCGAGAAATCTCAAAATAATGTGAATTATTTACAGTTTGTCCGAAATTGGACATATGGTTTTTGCAAGGAGTTTTATTCATGAAAAATAACAACCTATTACGACATGAATGTCAACTAACCAGTAACCGCATCTGACGTGTAGTTTTTGCCTCAAATAGATATATGTTCCTGCCTCGATATTGATGTAAAAATTTGCATGAAGAAACTATACTCTCTAAATTAACAGGAAATCATTGGCAATTTACAAATTTTTAAAATAATCCTGTATTTCTAGGTCATATAACTTTTTGTTTTGATATTTTACCTTGATCAAAGCGGAAATCGGAAGTTTGCCAACCAGTATAGGCAAAATCAAAATCTTAATTTTCATTGGATGGTAAAATTATCATTGTATGACATCAAGAACATGTTCTAATTCTGGCTCAAAGATGAGCTATGATGGGATTTCCCGGTGCCGCGAAGCAGGTATTGACCGTGTTTGTATTAAAATTCCGATATTTACTACGTAAGTCAACAGATAAATGATCAGAAAGAAAAAGATTAATGTTTAATTAATGTATTTATCAAACTTAAATTGTGTAAAGTCCAAAATTACGATTGCAATATCATGAACAAAATCGGCCTCAACACACTATTATGCGAATAATAACATGGCGGACGACAGCGTCAAGTATTCTACCATGAAGTCTTTCACCTCTATTCATTGTCAGTTCAAGCATCACTGGAATATTAGCTGATTTTGTGAGAAAGTTTTCCACTTTACTTCCGTAATGCCACTGATCTCTTCCCAATACATTGTTAGTAGGTTCTCTCCTTTTCCTTTAAAAACATGGCCACCACCATATAACTGAAAATTGATTGATTGTAAATACATCAATTAAACAAAAAATTGAAACAAAATAAATTTTAAATGGACCTGTCCCTAATGATTATTAGAATCTTACATTATTGTTTATTCTGGACAAGGAAATGTTAAAACCAGAGGGAAGAATATGACTATCCAGGAAGAGGCTTTTCCAAGTTGCCAAGTTCTGGGTTGTCATGTTCTTTCCCTAGGGTTTTAAGATTTCCCTGTTCTTAACAAACAATGTTTGATTCTTTTTCTCCCACACTTCCAGTCTTTACAACAGGGCAAACACCAATAAAACCACATTCCTTGGTGCTAGATAGTGGGTCTGTGATGTTATAGAGCCTGTGAACTAGGGAAAGACAGAGTTTTCTTTTCACTGGTAATCATCGTCTTATTTGTGCAAGTGAAAATTAGGTCATACCTGCCAACTGATTTGTTTTATGCAGAATTGTTTTGATTTAATGTTGACTTACTGCATTCCAGGTTTGATCAGTTTTGTTCCACTTTAGATTTCCAACCATATTTGAAACATTCATTAACAGGTTTTGAAATTGATTTCTTTTTATTTCAAATCATACCTTTGAATTTTTTTAGTCCCCTAATGTTAAAGCAAGATGAGATAACTACAGGTTTTGTCTATATTCGTCAGACTGTGTGGTTAAAGTTCTGTGATTGCTCATAAATAATGGATTCACAATTAAGCAACATGCATAAAATTATCAATACTTTCAGAATGCTTTTTAAACTCATCAAGCCCTTTGGGGACAATTTAGACTCACCCAAGTCAATCAATTAATAAAATGGTCTACTGTCATCATGTAGGAGTGACCAATTTGACAGTGCACATGAAATTTTCATAGAATATAGATTCTAAATCATACACTCCAGTATTCTGACAGTGGACTTAACCATTTTTTTGAAATGGGTGATTCCAAATGTTGCTACAGGGGTCAGTGAGTTAAGATATTGAAATACATTGTAGGTCCAAAGAGTGCACTGACGTTGACAGCACAACAGATGATGGATTTGTGTCTTAAACGATTTGCTGAGGTAATGTTATGTAATCTGTTTTTACAAATTTATAGAACTTGATAATCTAAAGGTATAGTGAGAAAAAAATTTAAATAATCTTACCCAGTATATAACATGATGTAAAGAAGTTGTATTTTAAATGTCCTAATTTCCAATGTGATAGTTTATGTTGTGTAATGAAGATCATTGATTCATACAGTAAAACCATCTTTAGCGACCAGCTGTGTGTAAAGACCACCGGTCACAAAGACTGTCCCCAATAGTAACATATCTGTACAATCCAACCTCTGTATAAAAACAACCTCCCAGTAAAGATATGGGTGGTTATATACAAGTGTCACTGTATCAGATCGTTAGACATAAGTGGCAGATTATATGTAAATCATAGAGTAATAATAGTACATTTGCAATATATCGTTGACCATCATCTGTATAAAAATGTGTCTCTTACAGAAAGAAGACAAGCTTATGAGACTAGAGAAGGCTATAAATCCGTTACTGGATGATAACGATCAAGTCGCGTTCTCTTTCATCTTGGAAAGTATCATATCTCAGATGAAAGTGGTTGAAAATGTAAGTAAAATTCTGCTTGTGATTACTGTAACAGCAAGAATATATCTCTGTTTACTGTATTCTTCAATATTTCAATCAAGAATTGTGAATCTAAATTTGAAGATTGTGATTTTATAACAGTTGCTTTTGGGCAAAGTATTCTCAAACACATATTGTTGACTCCAATGTTTTCCAGAAAGATGTTAATTGGTATATCTCAAATATTATTTATCTCCTACAAAATGATTGTTGTGTATTTTCTTACAAAGGATACAGGATTTTTTTTCTGTTCTACCGTAGGGGCCAAAATAAGACCTTATTCTTAATGCGAATGTCCATTTTTTTTCGAATTTGCAGTCAAAATTTCCCAATTGAAGTCAAATAACAATAAATTTGAAGAGGTTCTTGTATTTTCAAACAGTTTTGTATATTTTTAGATTTCCCATTTTCAAGAAAATGTTTCTAAAATTCCCCTTTCAAAAGTCCCAGACCCCATTCCCACAGGAGTGTGTAAAATCCCTGGGAATTTTACAGTATGTCGTGGACTTCAGATTTATTGTGACAATTTTTCTTTGTTAGTCATGGCCCTTTCACCAACCAGTCAACAAGAAGATGGTCAAGGACTATTATGAAGTTATTAAACAGCCAATGGATCTCTGTACTTTACTTCAGGTAACATACTTAATGATTTTTAAACCTTTCACTCGTAAATATCTAATTGTATGCTCTATTCTGTTGTCTTAGACCAGTCTATAATGGTCTATAGTGTAGGGTAGTTTAAGAAGTGATCAGATAAACTTATTACAACAGGAAGGTAAGAAGATATGTAATTTCATTACAGTCAAGTCAATCAAGAGTCCAATAACCTTAAACAAAATATTTTGTACCAAGATGTTGTTGTAAAATAAGATAGATTTTCCTAATTGATGAATATGTAAGAGTATATTGCACCGTTCATCTTCTGTATTATGTTTTTTCTATCAAAATGTTTCTATTTACTGCAAAGCACCAGTCAATGCATTGATTTAAAAACTGCAATTCAAATACAGGAAGATAGGGGTGAAAAAAGCTATACTGTCCAAGATGCTCTGCATGTGCCTTATATAAACTATAAACTATATATTCCTGAAAAAAATGTTTGTTATTTATATTGCTTAACTCATTCACCCCTAAAGACACATTTGGACTGGTCTAAGATATTGGTTTACAGAAGAATCTATTGTTTTTCAGGGGTTGGTGAATTAATATCAATGAAGTTCAACTCATCATGTAATCACCAAAAATATAAGTTTACATAAAAAATAAAATGTTGACCGTACACAAAAACAAAACTGACATGTTTAAACAAATAGTAAATACTACTGGTAAACAAGTAGTAAATATTGCTGGTAAACATACGTATTCATATTACTTAGCAAGTGTATGATTCCTTTCAATTGTGTTAGAGAGTATGCTTACTGTATAGCCACCATATTCATAAGGGTAATAAACCCTTTACACTTTGGTTAGAGAGTATGTTATAGTAGATTGATGTTAGAGAGTATATAACATCAGGCATTTTAGAAATTTTAATTACTTATACATATTGTTTATAAATTTATTTCTAGAAAGTACAGAGTCACCGGTATCAAACAAGAGAACAGTTCATTGAGGATGTAGAACTTATCCATGTCAATTCAGAAAAGTATAATGGTCGCGATAGCAACTTCACAAAAACTGCACAAAAGATGGTGGAATTATGTAGAAATCTGTCGAATGAGGTAAATAGTATTTCATTGATTTACCATAGCACAGGTCAAAATTTGTAACACTTTACATAAAGCTTGTGACATCTCAATATAAGTGAAAAAAAATTGGCTGGATGTAAATCAACAATAAAACATGTACAATAACAAAAACATAACTTTACAAGAAAAAAAATGATTCGACCCTACACATGACAACAAAATATAATCATGATAAAATATACAGATAATTGTGTTATAATTTACACAGCGATACAACAATTGGTTCAATATATATTCATGATATTGTTAGAGTAAGTTTGCTGATGATATAAACATGATATGATTTACAGAGTGATGATCACCTGACACAGCTGGAGAACGACATACGGGCAGCTCAGGAGGCGGCATTAGAAGCTGTCGAAACCGACAGTATTATGACGGGGACCTCTGCTAACATGGATGACAGCAGTTTCCTAGGTATGATATTGTATACCTGGTTATTTTCACCCCTTTTATGGCAGAAGACATATTCACGGTCTTAAATTCGCCCTAAATAACAATAGTCTCATGAATGGCATGTATCATGTGTATGTCTGTGTTCCGTTGTTTAACTTGAAAATTTCATAATCAGTTTGCTGTTTCATCTATGGGCAAAAATGGTGAAAATTAAATAGGAGTGAAAACTTCCAGATACAAAATATAAAAATTTGAAGCAACTGATTTTTTACTCTAGAAATGTTATGACTATACCTTTGTTGAGAATGATGAAAAGACAATCTTTGACATTGTATATGTGTAAGAATTTGTTTTATATATTGTGTATTTGCTAATTCAGGTATTGATAATGAGAGTAATGAAGATTCAAGCTTTGGTGCCTCAAGAGAAAATATTACGATTGCAGAGGATATGAATGACGACAGCATGTTGATGAATACCTCAACACCTCACATGCAGTCAAGAGTAAGTCTTCAGATTTTTGTGGTACTGCATTTTCGCATCCTCAACAAGTCTAAACTAAATAATAACAGGGTGGACAGACTAGCTCTCAACATAAAGGATATAAGAGCTAAGCAGTATTGCGTGGAATTGAAAACTGACAAAGGCAAACCTGTACACAACTGTGTTTGAAAAATAGAAAGTATCGTTTTGGTTTTTGACAGAACTCAGATTTGTCATTTTATCTTCATAGACCTTTACATGCTACAGGGTCAGAATTTGATAAAGCCTATACATGCTACAGGCTCAAAATGGATATACCTCCTATACATGCTACAGGGTCAAAATATGATGCTACAGGGTCAAAATATGATAAGACCTATACATGCTACAGGGTCAAAATATGATGCTACAGGGTCAAAATATGATAAGACCTATACATGCTACAGGGTCAAAATGGATATACCTCCTATACATGCTACAGGGTCAAAATATGATGCTACAGGGTCAAAATATGATAAGACCTTACATGCCACAGGGTGAAAATATGATAAGGCCTATACATGCTACAGGTCAAAATGGATAGACGTATACATGCCACAGGATCAAAATTTGAATAGACCTTTCATGCTACAGCGTCAAAATTTGATACAACCTTACATGGTAAAGGTCCAACATTTGATAAGACCTATGCATGCTGCAGGGTCAAAATATGATGCTACAGGGTCAAAATATGATAAGACCTATACATGCTACAGGGTCAAAATGGATATACCTCCTATACATGCTACAGGGTCAAAATATGATGCTACAGGGTCAAAATATGATAAGACCTTACATGCCACAGGGTGAAAATATGATAAGGCCTATACATGCTACAGGTCAAAATGGATAGACGTATACATGCCACAGGATCAAAATTTGAATAGACCTTTCATGCTACAGCGTCAAAATTTGATACAACCTTACATGGTAAAGGTCCAACATTTGATAAGACCTATGCATGCTGCAGGGTCAAAATATGATGCTACAGGGTCAAAATATGATAAGACCTATACATGCTACAGGGTCAAAATGGATATACCTCCTATACATGCTACAGGGTCAAAATATGATGCTACAGGGTCAAAATATGATAAGACCTTACATGCCACAGGGTGAAAATATGATAAGGCCTATACATGCTACAGGTCAAAATGGATAGACGTATACATGCCACAGGATCAAAATTTGAATAGACCTTTCATGCTACAGCGTCAAAATTTGATACAACCTTACATGGTAAAGGTCCAACATTTGATAAGACCTATGCATGCTGCAGGGTAAGAATTTGATAAGATCTATGTAACATGCTACAGGATCAAAATTAGATTTTTTCCAAAATATGTTTTTGCTAAATACTTGATGATTTGAACATAATTACAGTGACATAAAACAGTACAGATAACAAAAAGACATTTAATGCAATAATTGTTTGACTGCATGGGTTTTATATAGTTAAATCAGGAACTCGCAAAGATCTTTTGATACTATAGACCTTTTTAAACCCTTATCTTGGTAAGTATATATCCCCCTGAACTGTATGCCTCATCATATTTAACATTTTATTCTGTATATCTTCAGAGACATCAAACAGGGCATGATGGATACGATTCTGAGTACGTAGACATTGAAGGTGATGATGAAAATGTTGAATACAGTCAAAGAAGTAGTGACATTGCAGACCAGGTAACTATATAGATATTTCATTACATTATGTTGTAGATAACACATCAAACCAGGGTAAATAGGACATCATTCAAGGTTGTAGATATCAAACCAGGGTAAATAGGACATCATTCCCGGTTGTAGATATCAAACCAGGGTAAATAGGACATCGTTCCAGGTTGTAGATATCAAACCAGGGTAAATAGGACATCGTTCCAGGTTGTAGATATCAAACCAGGGTAAATAGGACATCGTTCCAGGTTGTAAATATCAAACCAGGGTAAATAGGACATCGTTCCAGGTTGTAGATATCAAACCAGGGTAAATAGGATATCATTCCAGGTTGTAGATATCAAACCAGGGTAAATAGGACATCATTCCAGGTTGTAGATATCAAATCAGGGTAAATAGGACATCATTTCAGGTTGTAGATATTAAATCAGGGTGAATATTATACAATTATTGCACTATTTTTGGTTTGATATGAGAATTTTGGAGTACAAAAACAACATTGACTGAGGTTAAAAGTTAAGGTTTATATTATTTGTGTACTTGATAAATTCTCTTATCTAACCAAAAATAGTGCAAATATTGTTTTATTACATTTCACTTTAACAAATCATTGACCATTGAAAGAGCTATGCCAAGTTCTATCAATTTCTTTGGTTTTGTTTCTGCCTCCATATTGTATACAGTCAGAGAAATCAGTGCTGAATAAACACTATTTTTAGCTCGCTGGGACAAAAAGTACGGAGATCTAATGCCGTATCTCCTGCGGCTGTGTTGTCATCGCTGTCCGTGGACAAAACACTTAACCTGGCCTATAACTTTTTAACGGCAAGAGACAGGGCTCTGATATTTCACATATAGATTCCTTATGACAAGGGCTTTCATTTGGTATCTGACTTTTGACCTTGACCTTGAACTTTGACCTACTTTTCAAAAAATTTCATCTTGGCTATATCTTTTAAAACATTATGGATAGGGCTTTGATATTTCACATATAGATTTCTTATGACAAGTACTTTCATTTGGTACCTTGGCTTTTGACCTAGTGACCTTGGAATTTGACCTACTTTTCTAAATTTTTAACCTGAGCTGAAGGAATCAAAATTTTACCAGTATTTTGACCTTAAAACCTGACAACTGTGGATCAAATATTTATTTTGAAAATTTACATCCATTTGGCAAGCTTTGTTGTCTTCTGACAACTCTTGTTTGATCGGCTCAAAAAGTTTTGTGATATCAGAGAATTTCCTTTCCATTAACAATAGAACAAAGCAAACCAATATGATAAATTGTATGGTTTACAGTGCAATTTCATTTTAAATGGTTGAGTATGTTGCTGTTTCTACACAAATGAAATGAAAATGTAATAATACATCATGCCAGTTGTAGATATCACATGAAACCAGGTTGTAGATATCACATCCATTAAAGTAAATATTACATCATACCAGGTTGTAAATGTCACAGTAATCCAGCTGTAAACAGGACAACAAAGCATATGTAAATTTGTCATTAAACCAGGTTGTAGATACCGCCTAATAATAAATTTTTAACATTACATCATACCAGGTTGTAGATATCACACCAAACCAGGCTAAATATTACATCATACCAGGTTGTAGATATCACACCAAACCAGGCTAAATATTACATCATACCAGGTTGTAGATATCACACCAAACCAGCCAAACTATGTCTGCCATCAAACCAGGTTGTAAATATTACATTAATTCATGTGTCCAATGTGTTGAATTTTGACAGAGAGTGCAACATTCTGACACTTTAATAATCATATTGAAAAATGATATCAGGTGTAAATGATTACTTGTAGGTCAAACTTTTCCTCTGTATTCAATACTTACTGTATCATTTCACCTACATAAAAGAAATACCTATTACCAGACCTAAATATGTAATATATATTCAAATTTACAGGATACTGGCAACATTTCTGGAGGTGGTCAAGATGATGCTTTAGCACAGGATCTCCAGCTGACTCCAGAAAACTCGGACAACGAGGATGTTGGAGGTCAGTATTTACAACTGCTATCTTACATAAATGATTTTATCTCTCAGTTTTTAATGTTGTCCATGTCTTTAAAGAATAGATAGATAGGTAGGTGGATAGGTAAGCAGATTATGAGTTGTGAAATAGATTATAACATGTATAAATAGACTGGCAGGTAATTAGATAGATTATAACATGTATAAATAGACTGGCAGGTAATTAGATAGATTATAACATGTATAAATAGACTGGCAGGTAATTAGATAGATTATAACATGTATAAATAGACTGGCAGGTAATTAGATAGATTATACGTACTGTATACTTGGAAATTTTTGCTCCTGCTTATTTTCAACATTTTATGACAGAGAACATATTCACCCAATTTTAAATTGGCCCTTAGTAACCGTACCAATAATCTCATCATGCTCATGCCCTTAGTAACCATACCAATAATATCATCATGCTCATGCCCTTAGTAACCGTACCAATAGTCTCATCATGCTCATGCCCTTAGTAACCGTACCGATAATCTCATCATGCTCATGGATGGCATGAATCTCTGTGCTTCATTATTTAGCTTTAAAATTTCTCTTCCATTTTAAAGTCGCCCTCTTATCATAGGTCGAACATGGCAAGAAATAAATGGAAGCAAAATTTTCCAGATATACAGCAGTTAGGAATATCAAAAGAAAAATGCATAAAAGTATTTGTTTTATAATACAGCCATTTTGTTTTCTAGTCTCCTGTAATGATATGTACATATATTTCCAGGTAAAATGAGTGACGAAGAAGGTGGTCCAACTGGACAGGTGTATGGAAGTGATGGTCAGTTTTACCAGTTCCAGGTCCCTGCAGTGCAGGAAGAGGATGAGAATAGTTTTGATCCAGCAGATTTCTTCTTACATAGTTCTCTGGCCAGTGAGGCAGTGGCTAATCAGCTTCAACAGCAAGGACAGATGGATGAGGACAGTGGACAGGTTGTAATGGGAACAGACATTGACAAGGACTTGCAGGTGTCCGAGTCTGAGGAGAGTGATCAAGATGACATTACTGATCAAAGAAATGTAAGGAATGTTGAAATGGATCAGGCGAACGATGGCTTTGATATTGACGAGTTCTTTCAGTGATATTTCGACAAGTGTTGTTCCTTAAGGAACTGTTAGTAAAAGAAAATGCCTGGTAATACCTGGAACCAAATTATCAGTAGATCTGAAACAAAAAGTTGCAAATTTTGTGAAGCACACTCACAAGTGGTTGTTCATGTTGATTCTCTCACAAGTGTTGATACAAGTAAACACAGAGTATGTTTTCCTGAAGCATCATCAAGATTGTAGAGCATGGATAATGCAAGCTTTTGTGTGAAACAGATTTTATCATTCCAGTGTGAGCATGAATGAATGTACGTCTGCAAGAGTACTTTGAGAGGTTCAGAGAGGTTGAACTGTGATCTCCCTCATAAATATCCCATGTCGTTCCAGTGTGAACATATCATTGGCAGCTAAAGCTAGATCACATGTAACATGATTTTATGCCCCTGCTATATTGCTAAGGTTTGATAGGTCTGTTGTGGACTCCATCACTCTATCCTTCTAGATATGAAGCATCACCACATAACAGTTAATTCTGATATTAAGCCACAACCCAAAATTCAAGCCAATTTTTCCAGTGTCATTTTGAAATCAAATTCTGTGCGAATTTTGGACACAATATTCAAACTAGTTAAAACGTCTTTGTGAATAGACCAACATATATGTTTAGTGCCGTAAGATCTAGTCTGGCATTTGTGTTACCATAGCAATAGGTGATGTATTGTTTACCTGCATTATTTTACATTTTAACAATAAATGATTGGATAATGGTTTACACATAGATGTTCTTGATGTAAATGTACAACATTTGATTGATAGTCATATTTGTGTATCATTATTATTGGTGTCTTGTCAAGATGATGTTTTGTTAAATATTGTGATCTCTATGGCAGTTATGAATTAGAGCATTATACTTTCAACCACAGAGTCCCTTGCCTCTAGTCAGTGCAGATTAACCCCCACCCATATCCCTGGAACCAAAGGAGAAGGCTGGTGTTTTATTCTCTGGTACATCATAAATGGGTTCTCTCTTCCATTAAAAATTGGCCAATACCATTTAACAGGATAACAGTTGAGTGTGGCGTAAAACGCCATTTAAACAAACAAAAAGTTGTTGAACATTAGTGCTATCAGAGATTTCATTACCGTTTTCATTGTTTATCATTCATTTGACTGTATAAGATGGCAAAATACAAATTTTACTCGACCTATTTGATCTCGTAAGTGTGTCCTATTTGACTAATGAAAATGCTACTTTGGTGATTTGTAAGTTTATTGAATGGTAAAGGGATGTAACTTTATAAACAACACTGAATACACAAAATTTAGAAGTGGAGAGTTCCTTTCATCATTTTGGGTAGGATAGAATCACCATAGATGCTCTGAATAAACTCTGCAGAGTGAAGAGTTCTTCATTATAAAAATGAGTTACTTCTCTTTGCAATTCCATAAACTTTCAAGGCCACTGAAGTTGTTTATTTTCAGGACACACCTTCAAGAGGTCACCTCATGTGACCCCTAGCCAGTTTGGTGTCGTTAGATCTCTCACCTGAGATGACAGAAAAATGGGAGTGATATGAGATGGATTTTTAACTAAATAGTAATTTTCCCAATCCTTTTTCCCAAAATAAGGTGTGAGAACCGTGCCTAAAATGAAATGTGTACAAAATTGCGATATGGGAAACCAACATTTAACTTAACCATCATGGTAGAGAGAGCTTTCAGTTTTGCTTTATGTTGAACTCAAGCTAGGTTGTATCTGTGGAGCTGATATCATTTATGTTCATGTACCAGATATGACAAACATAAAAGTATCATTGTATTATATCATCTGTTACCTAGATCATGTGACTATTATATAGCTATCACCAGCATGTCATTTGTCAAATTGTCATTTAATCAGTTAGTGGTTTTTGCTGGTGTAAATGCATTTGTGGTAACATAATTTAACTTTTTTTATTGATTTTCACACACACACACACACACATATATATATATCTGTGTGTGTGTAAAAACAAAATTTCTGTCTCCTAGTTTATTTGAAATAGATAACGAGACAATGAAAGAGAAAGAGAGTGAGGGAGAGAGAAAGTTGTAAAATTATTTGTAATTTCTATATTAGTGATTACTTGTAATAAAATATAAATGTTTCATATCTATATTTTTTACTGGAAGTTCCATCTATTAGTCACAACAAGGACCAGATATCGAGTCATACACATGTATCTATGGTAACAACAAGTATTAGCATAACAGTCATATTGATACATGTCTTGTTAAAGAGTATGGTAATGGTCAAATTGATACAGCTGTCTTGTTTAGGAATAAGGTAACAACCAGATTGATACAGGTGTCTTGTTGAAGAATAAGGTAACAGCCATATTGATACAGGTGTGTAGTTAAAGAATAAGGTAACAGCCATATTGATACAGGTGTGTAGTTAAAGAATAAGGTAACAGCCATTTTGATACAAATGTCTTGTTAAAGAATAAGGTAGTAGCCATATTGATACATATGCCTTGTCTAAGAATAAGGTAACAGCCAGAGTGGTACATATGTCTTGTTAAAACACATGTTAGCACCATTGATACAGATGTCTGGTCAAAACATGATAACAGCCAAATTGGTACAGTTGTCTTTTTCAAAACACATTATAACTGCCAGATTGGTACAGATGTCTGGTCAAAACACATGATCACATCCAGATTGGTACAGATGTCTGGTCACAACACATGATAACAGCCAGATTGGTACATATGTCTGGTCACAACACATGATAACAGCCAGATTGGTACATATGTCTGGTCACAACACATGATAACTGCCAGATTGGTACAGATATCTGGTCACAACACATGATCACATCCAGATTGGTACAGATGTCTGGTCACAACACATGATAACTGCCAGATTGGTACATATGTCTGGTCACAACACATGATAACTGCCAGATTGGTACAGATATCTGGTCACAACACATGATCACATCCAGATCGGTACAGGTACAGATGTCTGGTCAAAACACATGATAAAAGTCGGATTGGTACACAATGTCTGGTCACAACACATGATAACAGCGAGATTAGTACAGATGTCTGGTCAAAACACATGATAAAAGTCGGATTGGTACACAATGTCTGGTCACAACACATGATAACAGCGAGATTAGTACAGATGTCTGGTCAAAACACATGATAAAAGTCGGATTGGTACACAATGTCTGGTCACAACACATGATAACAGCGAGATTAGTACAGATGTCTGGTCAAAACACATGATAAAAGTCGGATTGGTACACAATGTCTGGTCACAACACATGATAACAGCGAGATTGGTACATATGTCTGGTCACAACACATGATAACAGCGAGATTAGTACATATGTCTGGTCACAACACATGATAACAGCCAGATTGGTACATATGTCTGGTCACAACACATGATAACAGCGAGATTAGTACATATGTCTGGTCACAACACATGATAACAGCCAGATTGGTATAGATAGATGTCTGGTCAAAACACATGATAACAGACAGATTGGTACAGATGTCTGTTCAAAACACATGATCACATCCAGATTGGTACAGATGTCTTTTCAACACACATGTTAATAGCCAGATCGGTACAGATGTCTGATTAAAACACATGGTAACAGCCAGATTGGTACAAACTACAAATGTTTACTCAACACAGATAGTAACAGACAGACTGGTACAAACGTGTAGTCAACACGATAGTAACAGATGGATTGGTACAAACATATACTCAACAGATAGTAACAGACAGACTTGTACAAATGTGTACTTAACACTGTAACAGACAGACTGGTACAAACGTGTACTCAACACAGATAGTAACAGATAGACTGGTACAAACGTATATGCCACTCAAGGTAACAGTGGTACAAACGTATACTCTCCACACGGTAAAAGACCGACTGGTACAAACATATACTTAACACACAGTAACAGACAGACTGGTACAAACGTATACTTAACACACAAATTGACAGACTGGTACAAACGTATACTCAACACAAAATGACAAAGTAAATAGTACAAACTTATACTCAACACACGGTTATAGACAGACTGGCACAAACGTAAATGTAACAGTTACAGACAGGTTGGTACAAACGTATAATCAACACACTGTAACAGAAAGACTGGTACAAAATGTATACTTAACACACGGTTACAGAAAGACTGGTACAAACATATACTCAATACACGAAAACAGACAGACTGGCACAAATGTACACTTAACACAAAGTTACAGACAGACTAGTACAAACGTATACTCAACACACGGTAACACCGTCGGTACAAACTTACAGTTAACACACGGTTACAGGCACTGGTACAAACGTACACTTGACACTCAGTTAACAGACAGACTGGTACAAACGTAACACAAGTAACAGACAGACTGGTACAAACGTAACACAAGTAACAGACAGACTGGTACAAACGTATACTCAACACACGGTAACAAATAGACTGGTACAAACGTACACTTAAAACAAGTAACAGACAAACTGGTACAAACGTACACTTAACACACGGTTACAAACAGACTGGTACATACATACTCAATACACAAAAACAGACAGACTGGTACAAACGTATACTTAACACGCAGTAACAGACAGGCTGGTACAAACGTATATTTAACACGGTTACAGACAGACTGGTACAAACGTATAGTTAACACACGATTACAGACAGACTGGTACAAATATATACTCCATACACGGTAACAGACAGGCTGGTACAAACGTATAGTTAACACACGGTTACAGACAGACTGGTACAAACATATATTCAACACTGATTGTAACAGACAGATTGGTACAAACGTGTAGTCAACACAGATAGTAACGATCACAGTGGTACAAACGTGTAGTCAACACAGATAATAACTGACAGACTGGTACAAACAACACACATGCTAACATCCAGATTGGTATAACGAGGCAAATGCAAAAGGTATGTTTGCATGAAAGTTGTCATCACGTAACTAGGTCAGCATGTGTGTCTTACATCTCAGGCTTGTTAAAATCAAGGAATGTTTAGTTTTCACACACGTGTATTGTTCATGAGCGTGGGTTATGCACGTTGTGTGCGACAAGAAAACAAAAACATTTTTGTCGATTCATCTGTTGCGTTTGTTTATTGTATCTATATCAGAGGGTCCGCTGAGGGAACGGCATCAAACAATATAAACTGTCAACATTGAACAAATTTTCATCAGCAACCATGTTATATGTCGACATATGTTTCCCCACCATATATTTTGTTTTTGTTAAAAAAAAAATAATTGAAATCGTGAAATCTGGTATTAAAATTCATTTAATACACTCAAATCTTTGTCGATTTAAGTCATTGACATGTATATTAAGTTGACAGTAAAGAAATATTTTTGAAAACATTTGCTAATGTTCAATTTGCTTGACCAATACATAAACAAAAATATTATAATCATTATTGTAGTCCTATTTATGAACATTATACCAATATATATATATATATATATATATATATATATATATATATATATATATATATATATATATATCTGATAACATTACTCCATTATTTTAGTCGGCTTATAACAACAAAAATAATAAAAATTGATATCAATCATTAATAACCAAATTTAAAGGCTGTTGGTGCAGCTTGGATACATTAAAACTTCAAGGTCTACAAAAATAAATATTTTACTTTTTCAAGAATATCATGACATTTTCATATCAAGACTGCATTATGACAATCAGTTTTAAAAGCACGTATATTTTCTGTTTTGAAATCCGGGAACAAGAGGGAAAAATTCGACCCTAGGGCGGTTTTTCCGCCCAGGGGGAACTCTGTACCGACTTCGTGTTTTGGGGAAAATAACATGCTGTAGCGCTTTTTCTTCCCGTGGGAGAAAGTCTAACCCGGGTCCGTTTTTCCGGGGGAAAAAACTATGCGGGTGAAAAGCATATTATACAACAACGGTTCTTTTACGTGCCACGCCTGCCGTAACACGGGACCTCGGTTTAAAAGTCTCCTTCTGAAGAACCACAAGTTTCACTTCGTGTGCTGACAGAGTGCTTTTCGACTACAGTCATAACCATTTTTAAAGTCTTTGGTATAACCCGAAGTTGAATAAGATTTTTAGCCTTAAATAATTCCAAAGTTACATGATGTTGTCTCAGATACCGGGAATCGTACCCGGACCCTTCCACTTTCAAGTCGAACGTTCTACCTCATGACCATTGCAAGCGGCAGCGGTCTACAATACTTAAAGGTTCTATAGCGATATCTCTTTAGCTATTTCATTCATTAACCATTTTTAACTATTGATTTATTTCATTTCTTTATTTCTTCCATCTCATTTTCACTATTCATTTACTAATTTACATATTAATTATTGGTATGCATATAAATTATTATTATTATTATTATCATTATTATTTTAACTCTATATTATTTATTAATAATGATACATCTTTTTTTTCATTAACTTTATTTTTGTAAACGAGAAAGTGATTATATATATATATATATATATATATATATATATATATATATATATATATATATATATATATATATATATATATATATATATATATATATATATATAATCTTCTTTTTGGTGAGGCTGTAAAAGAGATATGATGAAGCTGCTAACGCATGATACTATGGTTTATACAGGATCGTTTATACTATGCAGAATCACCCACATTAAGTCTGTTATCAAACAGAGATAAAATAGAAATCTACAGCCGTCTTCTTCTGGTCTGAAACATTACGTACAATACTGGTTCATTTACATATCGCTAAATGCATATAGGCCTATAGGCCTACTCCATTTTTGCTTCGTCGCTCATTAACAGAAGGCCATTTGGAATCCACGCATTTATGCATAACAATTAACACCTCGGCAAGGGACCATAAACAAATTTCCCTTTCTGTTATGAATTCCATGTCCATCTGTTCTTCGTCACATTCAGTATGTGCCTCTCCGAGACAGCTGAAGACGAGGTTATATTGGAGTTATTGATTTTCCCGTTCACTGGCGAACTAATGACTTCCCCCTACTTTTAATAATTCATACAAGAAGACACGCTGCGGCGATATAGCCAAGTCTGTTTACTGTTGTATCATCGCGTTTTAAAAACAGTAGACTTGCTATACAGTGGAAAATTCGCGCGTATGTTACAAGAAATAATGTTATCTGAAGTATCGGAAAGTTCGTTATTATTCTGTTAATTATTCATTTTAAGATTTAATCCTTTGACGCCATGTCGAGCTGGTTTTCATGTTTTGGAAAGAAAAGCAGAAGAAAGAAAACAGAAAAGGAACCGAAAAACAGAAAGGTAAGATACTGCAGACAGTGGCTGGGGGTTAAATATGTGATGATATCAACTGAGTAACGTTTGTATAAATATTTATACAAATCCTTTGTTATTTTGTGTGACCTTGACTCTAATGGAACAAAGCTGCCAATATTAGCTTTTTCTGACAAAACCGACAATTTTCTGTATTTCCGGAACTACTGATGCGCATAGGGAAGACAGATGAAAGGGGAAAATCTCAGAAAGATGCATAAATAACCCTGAACTTGTACTGTGAAATCTGCATAACTCGCTGGCTTATTTCACTGCTGTCGGTATATATAATCTCGATTATATGCGATTATTTACTATAGAAAAAAAGAGCTATTAATTTTAACTGTAGGAGGTTAAAAATAGCTTACGTGATGACATTATCAACAAAATACGAGAGTGTGATAGAAGTAGAAAGAAGCAAAACTACGTGTAGTTCTCGAAACACGACAGTGGACATAATGATGATATACATGTACCTAGAAATAAGATAATACGATCGCCAGGGAAACATATTAGTAACGATCAGATCATTCAGCATTTTATTTGATTTATATTGTACAAGTAGATATAATTCATAAACCAGGATCCATGTGGGTTTCTCTCCGAAATTTCCTAGAATTACGGGGAAATAATTCCAAATGTCGTGAAATTGTAACGGAAAGATTCTCTTTTATTTTCCACAAACTCGGATATTCTGGATTAGGTTTAAACATGTTTAAGACATCTTGTTTATATATGTTGTACAACATACACGTAAAATTATCGCTCTTAAGTGGATGATGGACACGTGCTGCTACAAGTTTGCCTGTGATAAACATAAGCTGATATCGTCAGCTGCTCCGAGTGTAACGTGCCGTAACATAACGATACACCTATAAATCGATGTCTATTGTGCTCCTTCCAAAAATTTTATTTTATTTTAAAATTAGACTTTGTATCATAATACAAAATTTTATTCAAAAATAAAATTAGATTTTGTTATGAGGGCACTATATTTAAGTAACTCCTGACCTGATACCCTTTTTCAATTAATTGCGTTCATATTATAAAAATATCTTCCTATTTTCCAGTAGACGTTCTTATTGTTAAGGTCAGATTAACCCGTGATTACCCACAGCTATAAGCTATTATCTTCGGGCTTTTCTTTCCTAGGTGACAATGGAGAATTATTTTCATTTTTTTTACCAATAGATAAAAATAACTTTAAAATCATTGACAGGGAATACTTAAGGCTATTTATCTGTAAGCTAAGAATACATTGTACACCTGTTGTTACCTGGCTGGCGCAGGTGCTCAGACACTTTGTTTTAACACATTTTATTTCATCTGAATAGGATTGGACATACATTTTTACAACATTATTTGTTCCCTCTCCTTAGCATTATGACAAAAAATGTCTCACAGATTACAGTATATACACTGTTTACCAGAAGAATAGTCTTTTCACAATAATAGCCTGAAGTATTCCCCAACACGGTTTACAACAATTACATTTTTATTTATTAGTAAAAGAGATGCCACTAATTATCCATTTCTACCCGTTAAAGAAAAGTCCGAAGACAATGATTAGCCTTTAGCTGTGTGTGAGTGTGGAATTACTTTTCATACGTAAACAATAGAATCTAGTAAAAAGAAGAACTAAATTTCAACTTTTATGTCTAATAGAAGATGGAAAGAATGAATAAAAAATTAATGTGCCGTCTTCATTAACTCTGGCCATTGACCGGAGATACCAATCATCATATCAATACCAGACGGTCTACTTCCCCCCCAAATCGTCTGTAGCGGTACATATAAAACTAAAGACATCCATTTACTGTTAAATTCGGCATTTTGTATGAAGATATAAAATTATCCCTATTTGTTGTAATTTTATTCTTATTTAACTGTAAACTGTGACCACGATAAGTCATAAGATAACATTTTAAATATCAACAATACAGAAGATTTAAAGTGGTGCATTTATCCGCAAGATTAGCGTCGTAGATATAGAAAAAGATAGGGACCCGAAGGCATGCACCCAGTTAGTTCAAGGTACAGGGAGAAGTAATTTATTGTTACAGAATAAATTGAGGATTATCTCCCCTTCTCATCAGAAGTAACATGATGTCAAGACATAAAATTACCTAACTACCAGAAAAGGCAAATTATGCAAGGAAGTAAAAGATGAACCTTTCTTCATATAGTCTGCGTGTAATGAATATTTACTAAGACACTTTCAAGAGACTATTATAATGCGAAGTGGTCTCCTAGGCGCGGTTCCACTATATTATTCTTCACTGTATTTTAGGCGAAGCACAACAAGAAGATTGATGGAGATTCTGTCAACAAAGAACCCGAAAAATTATCGGAGGCAAGTGCGCTGCTGGAAAAGGTATGACAAGTTTATCTTCATTGTCTGAAAATTGGATGTTATCAATTGTATGTGGGAAATAGATTAAGATACAGTGGTAACACTTAATTTGACAAAGGATTTTGGATTTATTGTTTTATCTGTAAAAATAATGAGGAAAGGGCGGAAAAGCCACGTGTGAGCCACTATAAGATTTTTGATTAATTGTAAATGATCCCAACAGGGTATCTGTTTCTATGGCATCTATGTTCTATACAGAACTGCATGTGTGAATACAAACAAACCACAGTGCATATTTAAATAAAATACATTGATATAATCAACAAAACATCACAAAAAGTGTATCTGTATCACAACTGTTAGATAAAACAAGGTATTTATTTTCACAATGAATTATTTATACGAAAATTTTATTCGTTATTTCTAGTTATTGAAACAATATGAGCTGTCGTTGGCTGAAATTTTACTTGCAAATTTTATGCAATATATATTATGCTTTATGTATGATTTATTTACGCAGATAGTATCATTTCTGATCCTAGGTCCATAGTAAATGATAATGTTGTAGTGATATTTGTGCTTTATATATATATATATATATATATATATATATATATATATATATATATATATATATATATATATATATATACATGCGCGGTAAAGGTCCGAGTTTTTGACCTAGGGGTCATTTGCTTACTACGATTACGTCAGAGAGATGCTGTATATTAATAGACCCTTTCATTTTAATTGCGTTATCTTGTATGCATACATGTATATATTTAACATGATTAACACATGTTGAAAAAATCCTATAAGCTGTACTGCTTTTGGAATAAAGTGAAAAAACGTAGACGTCGTTATAGTAACTGATTGTTTCTTGACGTCATTTTCCGGGAATCTATCATTTTTGCCACTCAAAGTCACAGGTCCGCAGTTAAAGTGAAAGGGTCTATTGCAATACAGTATTTATTTCAAGCCTGAAAACTGTATTTGCGAGTTTAAATCACGATTAATGTGGGTAAATTCGTGTTTAAATTAATTTTTGTTGTATCGTAATGGTTAAAATTAAATTGCTTTTTAAGATAACTATTACAGACATGTGCACTATGCTCAGTTTTCAGTTAACATTGACATCAGCCTTTATAGTTAGGAAATCATTGTCGTAAGCCCCGAAATCTCATGACAGATCACACACACACACACACACACACACACACACACACACACACACACACACACACACTATTACTGTATTATTGCATCTTGTCGTGTTTAATGCTAATTTTTGCTGCAATCTGAGCAGTAGATCGATTTAATACATAGCGTTATCACAGTCATACAAACATAAATCTCATTTCGATATTGTTTTATTTCATGACGTTGAACTGACGTAAGCAGTGAAATATGAGTATATATTGTCCAGCATGGAATGAACATACACTTGTTTGTTTTACACAAATGGTAGTCATAAGTTCAAAGTTTTTAGAGAACTCTTTTTTCCTGTTTGATCATTTATATTAAGAGGACATGTAAAATCAAGTCAGAGATTATAAAACTGCACATAATTACAAATATTTCTCTACTGTAGAGATATATTAAAATCCATATATTCTGGCTGGGTTGGGTCTCGTAAACCCTTTCTTTTGACCTGGGCAAGTTTCCTACTTGTCATTATACCCCATGTAGGCCTATCCAGTGCTCAATACAACACTTTTCCCATGGGGCCGGACATCATAAAATGAGTAAAATCATCCGTATGATAGTCAAAATGTTACTCTGCCCCGCCAAGTTATGTGAATCGGACAATATGCCTATTTAACATTTTAGCAAAATATGCTGAAATTGACATGAACGTAAATTTGTAGTTTGTAGTGTTTAAATCTAACATTATTCTGTCATGTCAGGGAATAGAGACGCCTAGACCTACTGTGGAGACAGCACAGGACACAAATGTCAAAGATATTGAAATTGAAGAGGAATCGACCAATCCACTTCTCCAAGAGCTACAAACCAAACTCATAGAAAGACGAGAAAAACAAAATAATGATGCCAAAGATGATACAGACCAAGGCCAACAAGAGAATATTACACGAGAATCTACCAAAGCACCTGTTTTAGAGAGAAATTCAACCTCCACAAATGTAATTGTGACAACATTGAATTCTTGCCCTACTGTAGTAAAGGCACACGAAACCCCAAGTAAATTAGATTTGATCAGTACTGAACTTGATTCGGTAAATGCGGAGTTAAAACGGACTCAGAAAGAAAATGAAGTACTTCGCCAGTCGATTGAGAAAGAGAGTCAAAATGCCCAGGATCTATACAATGATTTGAACCAGAGACATAATGACTTAAGAGGCAAATCTGAATCACTTCAAAATGAAATAAAGGAACTAACAGAATGCAATAAAGATTTGAAGGAAACCGAAAGAAAGCTCAAAGAAGAGAATGAAGAACAGAGATCTAAACATGAGCGGGAACATGCTAAACTGTTGGATGGTATTAGAGATAGAGAAAGTATATTGACAGATTTTGATGGTCTGAGTAAGTTATGTTGTGACTTGGCATTGCGTTTGGAGAGTCTTGAAACAAAGACGTGTGTCAACCACAACAACAATACTGAATTTAACAGTGTAGCTAGATTAACAGAACTGGGTGCTGAACATGAAAATCTAAATCAGAAAACCAAAGGTTTGTTGAAAAATATACAGGAAATTGAATGTCGGGTAATAAGACTTGAAGTCAGTAAAGATTCCTTAGAGTCTGTGGAGAGTAATTCAGTTCAAGAGTTGACAGAACTGCTTCGAAAAGCTGAAACTACAAATAAGAATTTGCAGGTTGACAATCAAAGTATGGCCAATAAACTTGCCGAAATGTCATACCTAATGGAAACTATTAAAGATGAAAAAGATAGCGCCTCACGGCACGTGGTTTGGTTGACCTCAGAAATGGAGTCGTGCAAACAAAAATTGAGTGATTTGCAAGATTCAGTTGCTAAAAAGGAGAGTGAGATAGAAAGCTTATTAAGGTCAAACACAAAGTCAGAAGAAGAACTGAAACTGCAGTCAATTCGATATCAGACTTTAGTATCTCAGCTGAGGGAGAAAGATGAAGAATACAGAAGGATGGCGCGGAACTTGATGGAGTCCCAGAAGAAAAGACAAGAGGAATCTGAGACTAGGTAAATTGGGTAATATTGAAGTCTACCAACTTGGTGATAAGTTTGTTTTTATTGAAAATAGAAATGTTTTGAAACTTAATACCATAATATTTTACAGACAAAATTCGTTTTTGTATATGGAATACTGTATGTAAATCACTTTTATTACTCGAGAGAATAACTTTTGCATAATTTCAATAATTCAAATATCCAGCAAATTTGTATAATAGTTTGTAATTATAAACCCGTGTTCTCATAAATAACATTACTGACTATCGAAATGTTTCTCAAAAAGTGAAGACTTCGCAACATTCCAAAACATATTCTTTATTCAAACGAGTTAACATTTGAAAATTGCAATGCATACATACTCTTAATACTATAATGATTAAAGCCATGCCGGAGAAATATATATATATATATATATATATATATATATATATATATATATATATATATATATATATATATGTGTATATATATATATATATATATATACGTACGTACGTCTGTCTGTCTGTCTGTATGATACTAAAGCTTGCAACGCACGAAAAATAAGATCTTTTACAGCATTAAACATTGTATTCGCGAAAATGTCTTAAAAAAGTTGAGTATGCCAAATAAAATCCTGGCGAAATGTCAATGATTTTTTGCAGTATACAACTGAAAATAGAAATAATAAACAACTGTTGCTGAGTTAATACAGATGAATTTATAGATCATGTTCTGTTGTCGAAATAAAATGTCTACTTGCTGCATATATTGCTTTTTCTTTAATAATGAGAATTTCTTTGCATATATTTTTCTTTAAGAATCGGCAAAGAGATTCCTGCTATAGCTTGTAATGGAGACAAGGCACCGGAAATACTTCAAGACAAAACCAACGCACCTGTTTTGATTTCAGGGCGCTTCCGATCAGAATTGTATCTTTCTGTATGGAAAGATGCATATTCAAAATTAACTGATGTTTGCAGACGAGACGAGAAGAAATCATTGCAAATTTTGATGGACTTTTGTACGGTGAGTTTATGTACAATAACATTACACATTTCATTATAGTGACTTCAATTGTAAATCTACAAAAATTACGAAAGATACTTTACCATTGAATCCCAAGTATCATGATGGTATAAACCGATTTGTTGTCTTGGACCAGTCCATTGTGATCTGTGGGGTTTAAAATAGGTTATCTCCATTTATTACAAAATTAATACATGAGAACAGAAAAAGGAATCAAATCCATATGTCAAGTACACATTTTAGTGGTACATCCCATATCATATACATGTATCCTAGTACTAAAATCAAGTGGTTATCGTGTGTGTGTGTGTGTGTAAAGTTGTTCAAATACTGTATTTCTAATTTATGGGAATTGTAATATGATTAGCTTCACTGTAGAAACTGTAGAAGTTGGAACCTTATGATGGTAGGGCAATTATATCAATCGCCTGGTTGTTAAAACAGATAGATATATCTCGTTTAACTGTAATATTTATACTTATTACAAAGTTCACAATTTGTATTTCAGGAAGTATATTTGCACTGTAGACGAATTGCCCGTAATGTTTGACAGACAATTACAGAATTTACAATTTGTATTTCAGGAAGCATATCTCCACTGTAGACGAACTGCCAGACAACAGATAGATACAGTGTGCTCCTTACTAGCAAATCCATCATCAGCTCACTCACGAGGAAGTATATCTCGTAGATCCATCGCTGGTGTAAGTAGTAAATAAGTTCCGGGCTTTATACAGTATCATATTCATAACTCTATTTTGTGAATTTGAATTACTATTCTGTATCTGTATGGACCTAATCAATCTCTGTATATGTATTGTCTGTTCAGGCCTTATTCTACAGTATTTACGGGGCTGATTTTCCGCCCCATTCTTAATAGAAAATGCATGTGTTTCCCCCAATTTGATAAAAAAAAATCCAAATTTGGTGATGAAAAAAGAATTATTGCTGAAGAAAATTCATTTTGAATAACGAATTTAATTACATTTAGATTTAAAAGTCGGAAAATTAGTTTTCAGAATTCGAAACAAATTCACATTAAAATTCGCAATTGCAGATTCCCAATTTGGCAGAAAAAAGTCTTCTGTTTTATCACAGTGATAATGAAAATGGACGCAAATCATGGTTTCTGTCGGCAGCAAAATTCTGAAAGTATATATCTATTCAAGACTCGTACTTTGTAGTTATGAAAATACATATATACATCACTAAAACATCTAACATTGAACACCCCGGAAATCTTAGTGAAAACTTTCATATTTGACTTTAGTCTTAGATTATTGCGTGATCCTTTGGCATGATCCGTTTGAATGGGGGCACACTCACACATAATAGATATTCATTGCCGTAAGTGTAAACAATTTTATGGTTGTAACACTCTGTGCTCTCACTTGAACTACAAATGTTTGATCAATAGTGTCTATTTTTTTCACCCAATTTGTTGAATCTGTTTTCATCTGTGGATGACCTTGTATCTTTTCAGAGACAAGAGTTGATTGAAATCATACCGGAAAGCCTTCGTAAACAAATTCTAGATTTTCGTAAATCGCCTTCAAAAGACTTTATGGATAATTTGTATGAGGTAAGTAGTTACAGGTAACAAGGTTAAAATACCAGTGTCTTTAATCACCCTGTGTACCAGGAAACACACACATACACACACACACACACACACAAACACACACACACACACACACACACACACACACACACACACACACACACACCGACCGCCCACATATATATATATATATATATATATATATATATATATATATATATATCTAGTAGTTACAGGTAACGAGGTTAAAATACCAGTGTCTTTAATCACCCTGTGTACCAGGAAACACACACATACACACACACATACACACACACACATACACACACACCGACCCCCCCACATATATATATAGAGAGTAGTTACAGGTAACGAGGTTAAAATACCAGTGTCTTTAATCACCCTGTGGTAACGAGGTTACAATACACACACACATACACACACACACCGACCCCCCCCACATATATATATATATATATGTAGTAGTTTAACGAGGTTAAAATACCCTTTAATGTGTACCAGGAAACACAAACACACACACACACACACACACATATATATATATATATATATATATATATATATATATATATATATATATATGTGTATGTGTATGTGTATATATATGGGTGGTAGTTAATATTATATGATACGTTTCTTTGTGGTGGATATATGCTTTGAAGTAATATAATTGTGCTTCTGTATAAGCATGAGAGGCAGGATAAAGTATTAAAAATTCAAATCACTAAATCTATTTATAGGACTTTTTGAGTCAACTGGATTTTCAAAAGTCACGCCATCTACGCAGTTTCCATATGAAAGAGATGAATGAAATCACCCCGTATATAATCAAATGTCTTGAGATCAGCTGGGAAATGGTTGTCCAGGATCCGCCAATGTATCTTCAGTTTAAGGTACGACATGGTACAGAAATCGACAGAGATAAGTTTGAGTGTTACTCCCACAAAGGGCGTATCGTTGATTACCTTGTCTGGCCTGCCCTGTTACGAGAGGAAAATGGACTGATTTTACAGAAAGGTGTGGTCCAGGCCGTCGCGACGGAGCGGACATAATCAATCGAGGGTGCATATTTGTATATAAATGTGATATACTTTCATTGTCTACAATGTTTTAGTGTACAGAGAGCTCAAATTTTTATCAATGTCTATTTCGTTTTAATCGTTTACAGTCATTTTAGATCAATGTGATTTATTCCGAATTTTATGGTAATTTTATTTTAAAGTGTTGAATTCAAATAAATGATCAAATTTCGCCACAAAATGAATAGTCTACTTTGTATGATTTTCATCACATAACACACAATATTGCTTGTTTCCTATATATAGTCGTTAAATAATTAATGGAATCGTTCATTTGTTAAAAGCAATGTCATTGCAGTAAAAAATTTCCCATAAATGGTTCAGAAATAATTTAAGAAGTAATTAGATTTCCGCCCCCAATCAGATTAGTTTTGAAGATTATGCTATTAATAATGAATTGATAATCGGATTTTAAATCCATAAGATTGTTGAGTAACAACCTTGTAGGCCGAGATTAAGCTAAATATTAAAATGTGATTAATTTTAATTTCATTAGCCAGTAATTTGGGGTGCTCTTGATTTGCTCTTTATGGCAGGTACTTGTTAACATGTTTGCAGTGGGTTAAATGACACGCAAATTTAGACACCAGGTTATTATTTGGTCAATGCGAAGACGCATAATTAAAGTTTTATTAGCCAATCATTAAGTTATCATTAGCTGAATCATTTCTACACAATGAAAAGTATTCCACGGTCTAGAAGTTGCTAAGTATTGTCTTCAAACAGACCGTACAACAAATTTTATTATATGTACATTTTTCATTTTCGGATTATTAAATTTGATATGTTCTGCGTAGAAAAATCGCAAATTAATCCCCAGTGAAAATATCCAAGTTTACAGAAATTCAGAGTCGAAGATAAAAATTTCAACAAATCCAGTAGTTCATTAAACGATGGAGATTGTTTTCAAACAAAAATATATAATTTATTGATAATGTATGTAATATATAAGATGTTTTGCCTGGTCAAATTCAATATGTTGAAAGAGATTAAGTTTTCCCTACGTACAATAATTCTAGTTTAATTTACAGTTTACCTGGATTTTTCCATTCTCTGACCAGATGTCATGTGTCCCCATATATATGACGGAAATGTATTAATTTTCCATTTGCTATGTATCCGCCATATCATTTTATGAAACATTAAATTATGTTGAAGTTATTATGTACATTTCTCGTGAACTATTTATAAATTTGTTGTGTATGTCGTTAATGGATGGTATAATTACTCTGGTGTGTATGTGAAGTTGAAGTAATCAGGGACTTTGTAATTACTGATCTCAAGTGACCCCGATAGAGCGATAAGTATCTGATGATATGTTAGTCAATCAAATAATATTTATCAAAACTGTGGGACCAAATGTAAATGAAATATTTATTCAAATCCAATTTTCCGCCGAATCAATGTTTTTTGTCGTATTGTGTGTGTATTATCATGTAATTAAATTACTCGTTGTTTATCAAAATAAGTATGACATCAAACAAGGATACAGCTCCTTATATATATATATATATATATATATATATATATATATATATATATATATATATATATATATATATATATATATATATATACAATACTCATTCACTGTCAGCTAATCGAGTTTTTGATTGGTTTAAAATGCAAGTAATTTTAAATTGGTGCATAAATCAGTTGTACAATGTAATTCGATTATTTTGCGATATTTTTGTAATGATTTTGAGAATCAAATCTTAGTTAGCATTGTCATTGTTGTTTATTTTGTGCCTTAAGGCAGCTATGGTTCACTGTTGTCATATCTTGTGTTGATTATAATTGTTGTAACTAGGTTTAATGTGGTTTGTTTTCAAATAAAGTCCTGGAAACACATATTTATATAATCTGTATTCATTTGGACAAATTCAAACGCATATACATTATATATATATATATATATATATATATATATATATATATATATATATATATATATATATATATATATCACTTTCAACAAGAATGTGTAAGCAAAGAGAAGTTCTGATGTGTATAGTTTGTGTCAGTTTTACGATACATTCAGCCGGTATTTTTCCGTTATAGAGTGCTACACGTTTGTGTTTTCATTGTAAATTACTGCACACCTAATAATTTTTAAGTTATAAGTTGACGACCAGTTTTTACTGTTGGAAGATTAATTGACTTTCCGCAAGTAAATGTACAAATTATCACTGAATCGGATAGGATCCAGCGGGACTCAACCTCGCGTAAACCAGAGATGAGAATGATCATGGTTTATGGCTAATATGCTAGATTGTAACGATGGATGAGAAAACCTTATAGTATTACACAATATACTCGGGGAAAGATTTTATTCAATAAGTTTTAAGGTATATATTATCGACCAATTTTATTTGTGGAGGAGAGAACCAGGATACAATGTACCCGGGAAGAGATCACCAGAAATGCTGCAAGTTAATTGGCAAGCTTTCTCATAAAATCAGCTTAGGTTCCAGTGGGATTCAGGAAAGGAAATCTGACCAACGTCCCTATATAACAACATTTATCATGATTTCGTACTAAAAAGTCAGAAACAAAATTACAGTAATTAGAGGACAGTTGTTGGTGTTTACTAATACCCACCAATTTCTTTTCACATTTGTCTGTACGAGTTATCGTGCCTGATTAACTAGAACCCTACTGTCACCATCACGTCGAGACCAAAGCCGTTTCTAACCTAATTCGAGTATCAGTATTTGACCATCAAATTATATGATAACGTGATTGTACATTTGCCATTAACATGTAAATTACGTATAAGACAAAATAATTTCCTCATAGTAAATGTTACTGGCAATACTAGATACGTTTGCTATATATGTCTCTGACAATATCGATGAGAAATGCTAATTAGAGCAATTATATGCACATATTAAGATTTATAAAACGGATTATTCAGAAATTGAAATTACAGGTCTGACAGTTAGGTTGCAATTTGTTTTTTTCTCCTACTTACTTCCGCCAAAGGAACTAAAACGCTTTCCGCATTGATCTACGAATTCAAAGTACCGGAAAATTAAATATGATTCATGTTTCTCATTTCATCTAATTTCATTTGTCAAGATCAATGTCGATATATACACATTGCTCTTCATGGGGATACAGTGGTCCGAGTCACCGATTTTCAATCGGGAATATATGTAAAAGTTTACTATTAAATACAAATTTCCCATAAATCTCGACCGACACAGCTATGTCCACATATAATACTGCTTGTAGTGATAAGCGTCACTTAACTAGTTCATCTAAACAAGCATACATTTACAACCACTATAAGAGAAAGATATTGTACAACCCATGGAGTAAAACATAAGGACATTTACAACCACTACAAGAGATAGATGTTGTTCAATCCATGGAGTAAGACATAAGGACATGAATTCACACTGGCAAAGGTAGTGGTTCTTGTCACCACGAGTATCCAGTGGGAATTTAATCGTTGTTCCCATGAATATTGCCATAACCGAAAAGTTAGTAGAATCATAAGGTTAATCCGCCCCGCCAAGTTGAATTAACAATGTGAATTGGACTACATGTGGCGACGGTTAGACATTGATGCAGCCACTTCAGTTTTAATTGGAATACATTGTTCGATTCTTATAAGATGGCGGGGCGGAATAACCTTTTGATTATAATAAGGCTGATTGTATTCACTTTTCGGTTATGATAAGCTGCGCGGGAAAAACGTTTTATTCCTCACTGGATACTCTCTTATGTATGGTGACAAATAGGAACGATCACTCTAGTCAGTGTAATTTTAATGTTATGCTTTATTACCTAAAATTTAAACTCGTCCGGGTCAAGAAACGGTTCATAAGACCCCACCCCGCCAGGTTGTATGTATTTTACTATAACATTTGTAATTCTAGTAATAGTTATGTCGTTCAAATCTATCATATGTTACAGAATGATATGTAGATGTAAATTTGTATGTTGTATTTTCTTTATACCATTGATTTGTTTGATGTGAAATAATTTGAACCTGAACTTGAACCATGCTTCACTTTTTATTAGTCATTTACTCTCGCTGATTTGCAAATTAGATCTAACTGCAAATAATTTTGGTAAATTTATAAAGACAAAAATTGATTTAATCTCTACTCAATCTACATTTCGTCAACTTTGATCTTTGAACATGGTAAGAGTTTTAGTCAGATAGATATTCCTCAAATATTAAATATAACGGCAAATAAATTATATTTAGTATCACTAATGGGCGTAAATATAAAAATATTGGGCAAGCACATAAAGCATTCAAATTTACATATTTAACACTTTATTTAACACTTTATCAACATTTGTTGTGAATAATATAAATATTTTAAACATAATACCGAAGTTAAAATGCTCGAGATGATCGTTTCTGTCAATAAGACTTCATCAGTTGAGCTACAATTTTAAATAATTTTTCGAAAGAGAAAGTGGTATCAGACAGGGCCAAATAATATAACAAAAACGAAGTTAAAACATGGTGGACCGTTTGAGTCCCCGACGGTATACATAATCTAGTACCTGGTATTTCGGTACCAGCTGATAATCTTATACTAAAGTAATATTTCGCACTGATAGCACCATTTAAAATTCTAAATTCCTCTGAAACTGAGCTAGCCACAAATCGAGTATTCATATAAACGCCAATGTTATTGAATAAATTTCAGAACATTGCGACTTTAACGGAGAAACATCAAGTACCTCAACCTGATGTGATAAACTGTTATATAAGTATACATAGACGTATCTATAAATTCACCCTTGCAGTGAAATTTCAGGATACCTATTTTTTATCATCTGATATTTACTCTTAATACCGTTTCTTGTTTCAGCTTCGTTTTACTTGTAAGTTACTAGTAAAACCATTCCCTATATCAGTAATTTGTAACACTCATCTTTATACGTATACATCAACGCTTTGACGTCTCTCGCATCTAATTAGCGCGGGTTTGAGTCCTGTTGGAACCTAAGCTGATTTTGTGAGAAATTTTGAGTTATCTTACAAAATGCCCGTGGTTCTCTCCTCCACCATTAAAACTTGCCGCCTCCATGTGACCGAAAAATTGTTGAGTGTGACGTAGAACAACATTCACCCATATGTATTCTGCTTTTCTTCCACTTATATGTTACAGGGTGTTACAGGTGATATTTTCCTTCCTCTAATGATAGAACCTGTTAGCGAAGACTTTGTTTCTTTCTCTAGTGGTAGAACCTGTTAACAACGACTTTGTTCCTTTATCTAGTGGTAGAACCTGTTAGCGACTACCTTTTCCCACGATTGGATTTGTTACAGGTCTACCAAGGTAAAGTGGTACATTTCTGTAAAAAAAACAATACGGTCTCTTTCCAAAAATAGGGATGCATAGGTTAAACGTGACTCAATGTATTACTGTATCTCTAATATTTTTGTTACCGAAAACAAATCTGTCTGTTGTGATTCAACTTAGACTCATTGTGTTTGTAAACATGTGCCTATCTATCTTAGTGGACCTAGTCTTCCGGTATCCTTGTTTTTTGTTGATTGGGTTTACCATGCGCAAAAAGCTATCTGACGGAATTAAAACTGGAATTCATACGAATAGAGGCGCGATCAAATTGAGATTTTTGTCATCCAGCACAATAAGTGAACGAGTCATCATTTTACATGTTTAGACCTCGAAATACAGAATGTTGTTCATATTTCTGAAAAGATACTTTACCGGCTATAAAAGAACATTCGGATTTACAGCATTTAACATAATATAAACATTTTTGATACGCTGACAGATTACATGCTTATAACTGTTTTTAAAAATGGAAGACAAAACCGTTTTATTGTATGGTTGCAATATACGAGAGTTATCTCCCATACCCTTCTTTTACAGAATTGGATGTATCCAAGTTTTGCCGGTCTTGATACCTTTCAAAAGCTTTTTTCCCTTTCAACAGCTATGGTAGTAGTCAACTAGAAGAAATCTTTTTCACATAGCTTATGATTTAATTTCTTTATGAAATGTGACATATATCTGCTGGACTTCACAACAAGTATGCAAGATTATTAGACCACGATGCATTATAAAATAATTTAAACAAGATACAATGAACTGATAAATGATGCTATAAAGCGTAACGATACTGGTATAATTCAAAGGCAAGTTCTATATTCAGCATTCATGGGAATTTCCGTGTCCAAATCCAGATTCAAGCACGACCTTTGCATCATAATTCATTTATCTGGATAATTTACCATTTTAGGTGTTTTCCGGGAGGAGACAACCGGCCTTCTCACAAAATTAGCTTAGGTTCCAGTGGGGCCCCAACCTGCGCTTACCAAATGTGAGATACTTCATGGTTCAAAGCGCGATGCTCTATCCACTCAGCCACGGAAGGCCCTATTAGAAATTCGTTATGAATAAAGTTTCTCAAAGACGGCTACTTCATACATAAAGCTTTATTACACAACTACCTCAATCAATATATAAAATATATCGTTAATATGAACAGTGTATATGTGCATTGACTTGATTACGTAAATCAGACATGAATTAACTTACAAGTAATATTCCACATACAACATCGACGTGTGCTTGTTACCACAAAATGTAACAAGCTTCAGAGGCGTTCGCCTTGGATGCAGTTGACGTAGGGTTTTAAATAAAGATTAGACTGCCTGAAATCCTTGTTTTACTGACTGTGTCCGTCTCTTGGTAAAATGTTGGTGTCAGAGTTGAAGCTATGTTTATTTGAAAGAGAATCAAATTGTTGATAGAGACAGGAAACCTCCAACTTTCCATAACAAAGGAAAGCTACGAACTCTATACAACACTGGTTGGCCAGGTAGTGCACAATTAGCGCACATTTGCGTCTACACCACTGCGATACCTGTCTGGTCAGGCAATGCACTATTAGCGCATTCGCTTGTACATGATACCTGAACTACAATAAAAAAGAAGAAAATAAAGTAAAATATTATTTAATTTTCTGTGTAACATTTATTTCTACTGAATACGGTTTACAAATGAGGAATCTAGAATGATGAATCCTTGAATTGTGTTAAATGAATTGCCCGGAGGATGAATGTGACTGGTGTGTATCAGACAAAGAAATTATTGACCTGCAAATTCCTATAGTTTTATTCGTATCAAAGCTTAGCTTCCTATATTTTACGATGCTGTTTTCCACGAACTCGGAAATATTGGAAAGAAGTACTAACTATACCGGTGTGCAAATATCACGCAAAAGCAGCATGTGCTTTAAGGTCATTGGGATTTCTGCTTCAGAAACGTATTTATCTAGGTCCTTACGGTGCATTTTACGAATATAGTTTCGACAAAGCACACCAAGGCTGCGAGGATTGCGTGAGTTATCAATTAACAGCGTTCGCACTTGTTCGCTCTTCGTGTGTTTGATCATCCATTTAACGCATTCGGAATCTTCTTCTTGTAAATCAAATCCCGCATACAACAATGTGATGGCAATTTTGGCGTGGCCTCTACAGACAGCATCACATAAGGCGCTGCGGTGACGTGGCATTGTGCGTGGATCTACTATCCAATCGTTGTGGTAAGTATCGGTTCCCCATAAAATCATAACTGGCCTTCGTATTTCCATATGGACATTCCTTCTCAACAAGAGTTTTACTAATTCCAAGTTTTCTTTCATAACACTTAACTGAAGCGGAGTGAAGAAACTAGGTTCTGAGCTTTGCCGATTCGGGTCTGCACCGTTGTGCAGTAACTGTCTTACAACCTCTACATCACCTCTACATATACTCTCATGAAGAGGGGTGAAGCCGGTCTCATCGAAAGCGTTAATGTCAAAGCCTTTTGACACAAGTTTAGAAATAAGTTTTGATTTGCAAATACCAGAAAGAGACAATATTGTCATAAAAGGATTTGTATCCGGTTTCAGATGTTTTGTCGATAACTTCCGCTTCTGGTGTTCTTCTTCTAGATACACAGCAATATTTGTAAAGTCCAGGATTCTTGCTATATCTAATGCTGTAAAACCATTGACACGTTTGCTAATGTCTGAGCTGTGTTGAATGAGAAGTTTGACCATTTGTAATTCACCACGAACAACTGCGTGTAGAAGTAAGTTCTCTTGTTGGATGTAAGGGTAGTCAGGTTGAAAAGCACTTTCTCGAAAACCGTTTTCTAGTAAAATCTTCAAAGTGCCCGTACGGCCTGAAAAGGAAAAAGAAAGTATTCATATTACGGTAATGCACGCACAAAACAAGAAATTTTATAGTAAAACATCTTAACGCTGCTGCACCTCTTTGAAAAAAAGATCATGTTTTATGTTATAACTGAAAATTCAAAAGATATCGATACATCAAAATTAACAATCCACAGAAATGTTTCTTAGCATCGTTTGATCTATAAGATCTTGACTTTTGAAAATCTCAAAAAAGCATTTATCAGAAAAATTGTCCCAAAGATTCCTTCATTTATTTCAAGTTATCAACAAACATTAGTACCATTTGCGATGGCTTTATAAAGAGAATCATACTGCTGGTGTGGAAGGAAGAAGTCGGAATCCCTCGTCTTCAAAATTTTCTCCAGTATTACATCATTCCCTGTGTTTTCTGCTGTTTGTAATGTGACAGGTGTTGCCGTAACCCCGAATTGAATCAACAAGTCGACTAATTTTTCAGAGTTTCTTTCTACTGCACAGCATAGAGC
Source organism: Atrina japonica (assembly GCA_030159075.1). Lineage (NCBI taxonomy): Eukaryota > Metazoa > Mollusca > Bivalvia > Pterioida > Pinnidae > Atrina > Atrina japonica. Next base: position 5,338,110 of record BROG01000001.1, read on the forward strand.
ACCTTTTTGTACGAAATTTACAAAGTTCTTCTGTAGTGTCTCAATTTTCAGTAATTTTTTCAAAATGTCCTCAGATTTTCCCGACACAGCCAACATAAGCGTCGAATATCTATCCGGGCCTCGACAGCACACATTTACATTAATGCGTTTGGAGACAAGAAAGTCAAACAACTGCAGGTTGCTGTTAATAATTGCTAGGTGTACAGGTGCAAAATGATGCACTTTTGTAACATCATCAATACTACAATTATGCTCATAGGCCAGAAATTTTATAACTCTCATTTGACCAAGAGCGCATGCGCAGTGCAAAAAGCTTGTTTCAGTTCGTTGTGTAGAATTTGAATCAGGCAGCACATGGGGACACTTCCCCTTCACAATCCAGTCACAGAATATATCCACCCTGAATACGTGCTCGTTGTGGCGTAGTTTTTCAAACATGTGTCCGCAAATGCACTCGTTTCTTCTGGCGTCAACTTCTGCAAAGATAAACCATGATTTGAAATACGCAAAGACAAAGGACGACGTATCATTTTGCCACAACTGACAGAAATTCTCAACATCCGTGTACCTCATCGTTGATATACGCAATTTTTAGAGGTGATGAGGTAGGAACTATGACCAAGTATCCAATATCTATTCAGTATCTATACAAGTATCCCCTGTGGACCGGTCATAATTGTCTTAAGGCCAGTCAAACTCAAATAAAACCAAATAAGAAACAACCATTGTAGACTATTCATATCAGTAATAAAACAATTGTTTGTTTGTTTGTTAATTGTTGTTTAACGTCCCACTCAAGAATATTTCACTCATATGGAGACGTCACCAAATGCCGGTGAAGGGCTTCAAATTTTGGCCTATGCTTGGCACTTACGGCCATTGAGCAGTGAGGGTTCTTTAACGTGCCGACACATACTGTGACACGGGACTACGGTTTTTACTGTCTCATCCGACAGACAGGAAACCAACCTGCCGCCGGCTGGACTTGAACTCACGACCTCACGATCAAGAGTCGAGCGCGCTACCGACTGAGCCAGGCCGGCTCAGTAATAAAACAGCAAACTCTACATAGAGAATATTAACATAATTATTTAACTCTGATTTTCTCTAAATTTCTGTAAAATATACAATAAAATATCTAAACCATTTTCAACACGGCAAAATACTTAAGTGAAAAGTGCTACCTTTGATCACACTGAATTATGAATAATTGCATACAATGATAATAAAGAAGACATATCATATTATTTTTTAAACATCCTTAGACCTGGCTTTCTAATTTTCACTTTGTCATTTCCTGTGTTTTCGTTTCCACGACTACACACACGAATGTTTAACCTTCTGATGAAGGAAACGCAGACATTTATTACAGCATACAGAACTCTTTATTGCGATTTTATATCGTATTTCAGTGTTTTTATATGTTTATCAATTTTATAAAGCCATTTTACAGGTTAGTTTACGGGTCAGGATAAAATGATAATAAATGATAAACATGTATATTAAAAAAATATATATATACGAAATAATACTCTGAATTCATGGTTTTACAATGTAAAGATGAATTTTTTATCATTTTCAGTATATTTATTATAAATTTACATTATAACAAAGTTAAAAAATATCTTTGTTATATTTCTGAAGCTAAGTATTCTAGGATTAATGTGTGTTTTTATATCTTATTGTCGTAGCATAATTCACACTTTAAGCATAATGGAGAAATGTGATACGCTGTCTTGTTTACAGAACGTAATCTCGCTAACACTCTACATTGAAGCGTATGTCTTTGTTAACAACAATGTCATTACCATTAGCAAGTAAAACGATGCACTCCTATTTATCAGTGTAAAATTACAATCTACAGATAGAAAACAAAAATATCCACAAGTCCTGAGTTCATACGTATGATAATGGATCGTTTTATTTAATCTCACTAACTTACGCAGATCAACTCAAATTAAGGAGTGTTATACTTATTTCATTTCTGTAAAAAAGAACTAAATTTGAAAATGGGGATGTAATTACAGACAAGACATGAGAAGACAACGCATTTGGCAGGACTCACATTCCTTTATATGTTTGCAATGACAGAATGTATTTAAAATGAAATTAAAAGACTCGTCATTGCTAATACTTCCTCTTTCTGAACCATTTTCTGGTTATCAGTTGATGGCGCCGAAGTTGGTGTAAACGTGTTGCGTTGGAAAGCAAAGAGGCACTTCAGTTTTCCATAGCAACAGTGTGAGTACCCACCTAAACAGGCACTAACAGCTTTAGTACATCACTGACTTAACCTTAGTTACTGTGCTATTTGCTTGTCCTCTACCGCCCTCTACAGAACAGTAAGTGATTCTGTTCACGAACGATAACTCAAGCAAAACGTGAAAGTTACTGGCTATTGCCTAAATAATACCGGACACCGGACAATATCGTTTCAGAGAGGCAGTGATGTTATACAGTTAAATTTCAACGATTTATCATGTGATGTACTAACGAATATTAACATTTTCTTAATATAACAGACCTAGAAATAGATACCAAACTGTTCAACATAAGAAACTGCATAAGGCAATATACAAAGACATGGGTTATGTAATAAATATAGACCACTGGGAAACATAGAGATGAGATTAGGTGGAGGAGTAAGCATTATGGAATGTCAGTTAACTTATTTATACTTTTGAAAACGAAACCAAGAATATGTATTTATTCTGTGTAGTTATTATTCTAATAAGAAAGAAACATTTTGTTTAAAATCAGAATCAGTTCTAGTATAGCTTACCAAATCCAAAATATTCCTTTATAAGATCTTTGTTTGATGACAGCTCCCATATTATACTCTCTTCGTCGTTATTAACCATGCATTTCAGAAGATCTGCAAACCGCTGTCTTTTCTCCTCTGTAGCCATTATTGCACGTGGGGTACAGGTATTCTTAATGTCAGTGCGCAATGCTCTGTCAATACAAACGACATCAGTTTTAGACACAAATTTGTAACCGCCCTTTGCATTCTACGGATCTCTATCGAGGGTAGTTACATGTCAGGAAAGCATTTAACAAAACTCGACTAAACGCATACCCTTCAAAGTGAAATGGGATGTGGGAATATAATTAAATCAGTTATGTATAAATTACTCAAAATTTTGAAACACTTAAAAATTACACTATAACCAAACGTAAAAATTAACCTATTACATTTATAATTCGATCGCATTTATCAGCCACTTTAAAGATATGTACTTCTCATAGGCGTCGGAACCGGGGGGGGGGGGTCTTAGCCCCCCCCCCCTTTTTTTGCAAAGATAGGCATAGGTGTTGAAAATTGGGGCTTAGCCCCCCAGACGTTTCTGGCGTGTGTGTGTTTTAAGTTGGTTTAGCCCCCCACTTTCAATTTGCTTCCGACGCCTATGCTTCTGACTGGTAAATTGAATCCCACATTGGTTTGAGCTAAATATGTATTACATGCCACATGTGTGTCCCTACTTTGTTCTGTATTATATTCGAACCTTACAACTTGGAGATAAGTGAATGACTTACAATTTAAGTTCTATAGAATGTGTTTGCTATGTCAATTAATAAATAGAACAAATACCCAAGGAACCTAAAGAAGGAGAAGTAAAAAAAAGAAGTCAGTAAACAAATAGAGTGGATATTGGATAAACACGGAACCCTGGAAAATCCGTTGTGGGATCAAGGCATCACCAAACTTTTAAATGTCTGCCAGTGGAATAATAAATCGGGGTTTTTTCAAAAGCATACTTTTTAAAAAGGAAAAACTTGTTTAAAAGTTATGATGACAGCTTTAAGCCTGAGAAATTCTCAACTTTGTTGGCTTAGCAAATCAGATTTCAGGATTTGCTTGTTTATACTTTAAGTAATGTTTATGTTTTATGATGCCGGACCCAGGTGTTTTGAAGGAGTAAGCACCCCATGTCGACCACTCACACCAGGAGTTAAGTTAAATCAAAATAATAATAAAAAAGAATTAAGAATATTTCCTTATCACAGCCCGTCTTTGTGCTTTTTTAAAGAATAAACTAAGCATTATACCTTATATTCATTACTTTCTGATATGTTGTGACCAGGTATGATACCTGTGTTTTAATATCGATTATAATATCAGGTATTCGAAGCTTGCTTCGCCTCTATATGCAACAGACGCTTAGTTTCCATACCCACCCAACCGCAATCTTACTGTATTGTAAGATCGAGAATCTTCATATATCTTATCATTTTTTGTAAAAAGTCTCTCTCTCTCTCTCTCTCTCTCTCTCTCTCTCTCTCTCTCTCTCTCTCTGACTCTCTCTCTCTCTCTCTCTGTTAAACACTATACTGTATAATCACAGATTGTATAATCATGTAGTAGGTCTGTTACACTCGCACTTGCGCGCTTATTCTAGTAGTTGTGTGTCTTACCGTGGTTGAATGTGGCGAATTAGAACACAGTGTGTAACTTGACTGAAGTGTAAATAACTCGAGTAGTGTAGTGTAGCCTTCCAAAAATATTGTTTTATCTGACATTGATTTATATGGGATTTTTAAAATGTATACATGTGTACATTTTTACGTAAGGCATGTACTCCTGTGTTGGAAAAATACGTTTAATTGTTAAGGTACATTCACAACCTATTCAACAATTCATCTAAATCTACTATACCTACCATTTACCCATACATATATGTTAATGCGGCTGCAAAATTACATATTTTGATATTTATAACCACTTCGTTTTACAAAGCATTTCGTCTCCGTTTGTGGTAGCTAAGCCTGTATTCCGAGATCTTTGTCAGTAGAACGTGTGTTCAGTGTTGTTATATTTTTACAATTATTCAAAACGTTCAAACTACCCCGACTCACAATCGATCGATCTATACGAGAAATCAATAGTTATACAATACATGAATTAAGTGTAGATTTAGCTGAAGTGTATTTAAATGTCTGAACTTTAAAAATTTTGTAAACTGATTATTTAGTGTTTGCTGGGGTGAATCAGATCGTGGAATTCTCGGTCTGCATACCTGAATTTATGAATAAATTATTTGTTTTCACCCTAGCTATTATGCAATTTTTTACAGAAGTTCACTGTTGTTACTGCAGTCGGTGCAATCACACACAAATATACATGTTGAACTTTATTTGATTTCAGTGAAAGAACTGGGTCGTGAAATATACTTTTGGAAGTTGGTAGAAAATAATTCTGTTGATTTAAACAGAACTACCATTAAACCTAGACTTGTTAAACAGTTTGTACACAGGTGTAGGCTATATGATGTAAAATTATTTTTAACAGGATGCTTTGTCCAGATTTTGGCATAATTAAAATAACTAAAAGAAAAACATCGTTTTTTATTTAACGGCCATTAGCTGTGTTTTTCTTCAAAATTTTGTTTCCCTTTTTATCACAGATGGATATATAATAACCAAAAACCGATGCAAAACGAAAACATACATTTACGATAGGAGGGAGCGTAAAATAACCGAAAAAAATATATATAATAAAAACATTGACGACAGGGGAATTAAGATTTTTTTTTGGGGGGGGGGGTGTATATCAACCGCAAAACAAACAAACATTTACCGTTAGAGGGATTCTTATTTATAATTTTAGCGCCGGTGTTGTAGCATAAACTTTCCCCGCCCGGAAAAACGGGCTCGGGTTAGCCCCCCCCCTACGGAAAATGGGCCCAGGTTAGAGCACCCTCCCGTCAAAATGGGCCTAGCATAGAATTTTCCCCTTAGAATGAATCAGCCCGGCCCCTAGGAAAAAAGCGCTCCAATAATGAATTTCTCCCAAAATGACAGCACGCTTTTTCTCAATCTTTTACACAGAGTTGTCGGTCCTTGCACTCCTGAGGAGTGTAAGGACCGATAATTCTGTGTAAACGATTGGCTTTTTCTTCCCGCTTACATTTTTAGCTATCAATCCATTTCCGGTTCTGTTATATAATTCTACCAATCCATATGTTCACAAGACTAACAAAACAAATTTAATTTTTTTTATTTAAAATAAAATAATTGAAATGCTATTATATTAGAATTCATTAGATACAGTCAAGTCTTTATTCAATTAATATAATAAGTTGATGAAATCTGGAAACAAGAGGGGAAATCATATCCCACGGCAGTTTTTCCGCTTAAGGGGAAACTCTGTACTGATTTTGGGATTTTGAAATTTCTGGGGCGCTTTTTTTCCCGATTGAAGAAAGTCTTACCCAGGGCCCGTTTTTTTTCGGGGAAAAACTGGGTGGGTGAGTCTATGCTACAACCCTGGTCCCATTCACATAAAATTTTACACAATTTCATCTGAAACGGCGAGGAGAGGACCCGGGAACTCTGACTACATATATTTAACAATAAGGATAAATTATATTATTAAGTAGGTGATCGGCAAATCATTTCTTCCCTCAAATCGTTAATTAAATAACATCCTCCATGTTTTCATTACGAAAAATTGACTGTAAACATGTTTACATTGATTTGTTTGTTTGATTACTGTTGTTTAACGTCCCACTCAAGAATCTTTCACTCATATGGAGACGTCACCAAGTGCCGGTGAAGGGCTTCAAATTTTGGCCTATGCTCGGCATTTACGGTATTGAGCAGTGGGGGTTCTTTAACGTGCCGACACCTACTGTGACACGGCACCTCGAATTTTACTGTCTTAGTCCGAAGGACAGGAAACCAACGTGTGGCCAGCTGGACTCGAACTCACGACTCACGATCAAGAGTCGAGCGCGCTACCGACTTGTTTACATTGAGGAAAAATCACCAGTGTTATAATTTGTCACATTGTCCATATTTATAATCTTGCGCTCGTATTTTGTCCAAGGCTATCTACAAAGTCTAGTAAACCCGCGTCGGTACAAATAATCATTAAAATTAAACTTTTTTTTACAGAATATCAAACATGGAATCGGGAATCTCTGTTGTTTGTGTGTCCTTAACAATATCTTTAGGAAAAATATTTTTATTGAAAACATTAATCAAGAATAAAGACACAAGAATTGATAGATCTACTAAGAGGAATAATTGATTATTTTTTTACTTTCTATAAATGTTCTGTTTAGATATACCGTATTAGTCTGTGGACAAATATGAATTGCGACACATTTTGCCCTCAGTCGGAAGTTGAATTACTATTTGTCTTATATATTTTGGTTATTGCGATAATTCCGTAACTGTAAACTATTTTGGGCGCAGAATTACTCAACTTTTATAAACTCATAAACTTATACGAAAAAACAGTAAAACAGTCAAAATTCACAAAATTTCGGCCACTTGGCCTTTATCAAGTGAAAGACGACAATATGTATATCAGTTACATAGTATTAAGTCTGCACAATACAAAGCTCTAGTGCAAATGTTTATCGATCCTTCTCTTTATCAAGTGAAAGTCGTCTTTCACTTGATAAAGGCCAAGTGGCCGAAAATTTGTGAATTCTGAGTGTTTTACTGGTTTTTTTTTCGCATACTGATACTTCCCTTTGGAGGACATTCAATTTTATTGAAATTACATAAACTTATAATTAGGTGGCGCTATTGTATGACATCGGGTTTTGATGACGTCATAGTACTTCATTTCTACGGACGTCGTCAAGACTTGATGACAAAGCTACACAACACGAGGACAATAATAAAATGTTCTCAGAAACACTGGGATATAAAAAGGAAAATAATGCGAGTCTACAGCTATATGATGCAAGAGAAGAGAATGGTTTTACGTCATTTCTGAACTTTCAAAAAGAAGCCAGAAAAAGATTTGAAAGTTTACTGAGAAAGCAACTGCATCGGTTTCATAAAAATTTCGACCAAGCTCTACTTTTGACGAGTAACGTCAACACACACGTAAAAGCGCCGTTAGTGGACTGGTACAGCCTAGGGGCATCAGATACGCCACCCACAGTAATACTACTTAAATTATTTTCCCGTGAAATCTCACAACTGTCTTATTCCGTTTACATCGAAGTAATGGAACATGGTCACACGTTTCGAGACGAAACACTTTGGGAAGGTAAGAAAATGGCTAGAAAATGAAGTTTTAGTTAGAGTCTGCCGTACCCTTGCAGTATGACGTTTGATAGAAAAAGCCTATGGTATAAGTACCCAAATTGACCAGTTTTAAAGGTTTTTCGTTTGCTGTAAATCTACTTCGTGTGTGTGGTGTCTGAGCTTTTCTTAACTTCTGATACGTAGAAATTGTATTATGTAGGGTAGGCCTAGAGTGGGGCAGAACGCCTATAAGGATAATGGCTTGTTATACCAAATGATAAATGGGGCAGAACGCTAGGAAAATGACTTGTTATACCAAATGATACATTGCCGAGTGACGATTTCTGACGTGTAGTTCCAAGACAGACTGACAAACATATATTTACTTAGTACTTTCAGCTATGCGGCAGATTTTGAGTTAAATAAGAAAAAATATTTTTTTTAAGATGGCGTTTTGTCCCACCCCTATGACTTAACTCCAAAAAGAGAGAGGTAAAACGTCCTAGGGATGGTGTTTTACCATGCATGCATCCTAGAAAACCGGATAAATGCCCACGGAATCTAAAGCGATTATACAACTATCAGTTTTATTCAAAGCATTAATTCAATTCAACAATGAACATGTATAATGTATTTCATTATGTTAAAATAACGTTTTACACAGAAAACTGTAGTTTATTTTATAGTGAAATCTTAGGTATTGTCAGACAATACAATATCTGGCTCGCAGTTTGGACAAAGAAAAGATAAAAGCCCGAGGTGCATTCTTCATAGGACCTTCTCTTTAAGTCTCGGTGATGGTGTTAGAATCACAGCCGATTCTTTGCCGTTCTCTGATCTTTATTGACAGACGTAATATCTGATGTTACGTCTGTAGTCCTAGTAGTAGTTAGATAATTATTATCAATTAACATGTCAGTACTCTTTTCTGTAGTAACGTCAGTAGTCATGCCCGTAGCAACGTCAGTGTCCATGTTAGTTAAATTTTAATAGTCTTGTCCATAGCAACGTCAACAGTATTGTCCGTAGTAACTTCAGGTATAGTCTTGTCCATAGTAACGTTAGTAATCTTGCCCGTAGTAACGCCAGTTATAGTTTTGTCCATAGCGACGTCAGTATTTTTGCCCATAGTAACGTCAGAAGTATTGTCCGTAGTAACGTCAGTTATAGTCTTGTCCATAGTAACGTCAGTAGTCTTGCCCGTTGTAACAACAGAAGTTTTGTCTGTAGTAACGTCAGTAGTCTTGCCTGTGAAAACGTCCGAAGTATTATCCGTAGTTATGTCAGTAGTCTTGTCCGTAGTAACATCAGAAGTCTTCTCCGCAGTAATGTCAGTAGTCTTGCCCGTAGTAACGACAGAAGTCTTGTTCGTTGTTATGTCAGTAGTCTTGTCCGTAGTAACCTCAGTAGTCTTGCCTGTGAAAACGTCAGAAGTATTGTCCGTAGTTATGTCAGTAGTTCTTGTCCGTAGTAACGTCAGAAGTCTTGTCCGTAATAACGTCAGAAGTATTGTCCGTAGTTATGTCAGTAGTCTTGTCCGTAGTAACGTCAGAAGTCTTGTCCGTAATAACGTCAGAAATATTATCCGTAGTTATGTCAGTAGTCTTGTCCGTAGTAACGTCAGAAGTCTTGTCCGCAGAAACGTCAGTAGTCTTGCCCGTAGTAACCTCAGTAGTGTTGCCTGTGGCAACGTCAGAAGTCTTGTCCGTAGTAACGTCAGATCTCTTGTCCGCAGTAACGTCAGTAGTCTTGCCCGTAGTAACCTCAGTAGTCTTGCCTGTGGCAACGTCAGAAGTCTTGTCCATGGCAACGATAGCAGTTTTGTAGCAACGTTAGTAGTCTTGTCTGTAGCATTGTCAGTACTATTTTATGTAACAACATTAGCAGTCTTGTCCGTACCATCTTTAGTAGTCTAACATCATTGTGTGACTGAAAGGGGTAAAAAGCTAAGTACCTTAGGCGTTTTACCCCTGCATGCCGTTTTGCTCCTACATACCCATGCATATTGAAATACCAAAATCCCCATGGACATGCCTTAACAAACGTGACTCGTTTCACCACAAAGCATGTTAACACAGTAGTGAAATATGAATGAAATTATCATCTTATTTTTACAATGTTACAAATCAACAAATGCCAAAATTACAATTTTCAAGTCATAAAAAGATTATTCCATTAAAATAATAACAAGTGTAAGTATTCAATAATTTGCGGCAGCCAATTTTTATCGTCATACGAAATTGTCAGAAACTGTCATAAGAGGTTCCGATCCGCGAAAAAAAAGCCATGGGCGTTTCACCCCGACTTGGCGACTTAGCGTAGTCCAACAACAAAAGTTAAAAATTGGTACTTCGAATGGAAAATTAAGTCAGTTTTAAGTTGTTCTACATTTCTGTCAATGTTCAGTTGATTATCCCTTCGGTGAATTATTGTTCCAGCCTATCGAACGACCGATCGATCGATTGGACCATCGAATCATATATGCCATAATTGTAATACAGCAACAAGTAATAACCGATACATAGACGATTGGTGGAACTTTAGTTTACCGGTCGCTATAGAAAAAGTAAGGAAAATTCCTCTAACCTGACCCTAAACCCTAAATCTAAATCTTAAACCTAAATCATAAACCTAAACCTAAACCATAGCCCTAGCATGACCGATGATGGAATTCAAGATCCGGACAGCGACCGGTACACCGCAGACAAATGTCACCCAAGTAACAAACAAACTGTTAGGGTAAAAAAAAGTTAAGTTAATCTACTAGTAGGACAAAAGTGAGTTCGCGAAAATGAATTTAACTTGTATATTTTCTTGGTTATTCTGCATTTCAATTATTTTGTCTTCCGAATTCGGTTATCTTTAAAAGATAAATGAAAAAATGGTACGCTCGAAGCGGCAGTCTGGGCCAAATTTTGATAATGATTTCATTGATTTCATCTATCAATTAAGTTGGTATCGATGGTTATATATTTGTGTTTATGAATTACGTCACATATCCACTCTGGCATCCATTACCTTTGTAATAATCATTGAAATATCGTCGCTAGAATTTTACCCTCACGAAGAATAATGTATTTCTCCTTCCAAAATGAGTTCTAAAACCTCAACTTTCTGTGAATACAGATGTGTAAAAATTGAATCAAAGGCAAATTCTGGAGGAATTGAAAACAAAAAACAACACGCAAATTTATTAAGAAAAAATTATGATATAACGACAAAATATAATGGGAACTCACTTTTGTCCTACCTCTATTTATGTTCATTACAGAATTCCGTGAAAAGTGCGGAAAATTAGACACGGACTTAGCCCACTACAACAAATATATTCTCTCTGATAAGCTAGAGGCAAAACAAAGAGATTTAGATAAACGGGAAGAGGATGTTCATAGTCTGCTAAAACACATAGAGACGTTTCCGGTGAGTTCATTTTCAATAATATCAGGAACAATTGTTAATGTCTGATAAACATAATGAATATGTTACATTGGCTGAACGATAACCGAAGACAATACTATACTTTTATATATAGTCATACAACTAACAAACCCAGGAGCCAGTGTAGTTAACATAACGTCCTAGAAGTGATCATTGTTATTCTGATGTTTGTCATTTAACACCAAATACAATGTACAAGTACGATGGTTGATTGATAAGTTTTGAGCCTTGTATTGAAGGAGTTAAACAGAATTACAGGGTGCCCATTTCAGCCCCACTGTTCTCCGGCTATTTAAGGTTGTGACATCAACGGAAGATGTCATTTGGTCATTTTTATTGAAAAGGCAATAGGGCAAGTGACTAGAAAAATGGACAAAATTGCCGAGAGAGCAGTGATTCTATATTTATTCAAGGAAGTTCATTCATGCTGTCATGGTAGCAACATTAGGAAAGGATGCCACTTCATATGCTACCGTAAAAAATGGGTGAGAGAATTTAAACGTGGCAGGCAAAGCCTTCAGGATGACCCCGTCCTGGAATGCCTATCACTGTGGCAACTCCTGAAATGGTCACTAAAGTCCAAAATATTGTTATGGGTAACAAACGAGCTACAGAGAGATATATATCCAGTACTGTCGGAGTTTCCCAAGAAAGAGTTCATATCATTCTTACGGAAAAGTTTGATAGGAGAATGTTCTCAGCACGTTGGGTACCAACACTGCTGACAATTGATCAGAAGCGCACAAGACGGAACATGTCGCCTAATGAACCATTTAGAGACAGACCCTGCTAAATTTCTGCGGATGTTTGTGACTATGGATGAAACATGGGTCCACATTTCACCCAGAAGCCAAACAACAGTCAAAACAATGGAAGTACCTTGGTTCACCTCTGTCAAAGAAGACAAAGAGTATTTCATCAGATTGGAAGGTTATGGCCTCTGTTTTCTGGACTAATGATAATATTCTTATGTTAAATTATCTCCACAAGCGACAAACAATCAACGGAACATATTATGCATCACTTCGTAGGCAGTTAATAGAAAAAATAAAGACCAAACGCCGTGGAAAGCTCAGTAAAGGTGTCTTGTTTTACCAGGACAATGCTCTTACTCACAAGTCTGCGATTAATCCCTACTCACCAGGGCCGGTATTCATAAAGATTCTTAAGTTTTATACTTAAAGTAACACTTAAGTAGAAAATAAATTTTTAGCTAAGAAATAATTCTTAAGTGAAATTCACAAAGATGCTAAGAGTAATTCTGAGCTAAGTAATACTTAAGCACGTTACCAAGGGAAATCCAGTTTGTAAATAGGTTTTGCAAACCGAAACATCGATTTGGTACTCACCAAAGCGTGAATAAAGCCGAATGAAACTCTAGATGACCGTTTTTTTCTGAGATTTTGAAAGCTCAAATATTTTATGCTTAGAAATTAAAACTGATCCAACATCCTCCTATAATAAACTTGATCAATTTCTGCAGTTATTGCATGCATGTAACAGGCATTTTCAGAGTGACAGGCTTATCCAGAGTTGAATTTCTTTCAAGATATTAATTTCTTATTTTTTTCATATGATAAGTCTCCACGCGAAGTCACACTGCCTGTACTAAAGATTACATTGCAGAATTGTTAGGTTTTTTTTGTTACAACCTTCCTTTAAAATTTCTTCTCTAACATGACATTTCTTTATGAAAAAGAAAACTTAAGAAATTCTTAAATCATTTAGGAGTCCTCTTTAGTACTCTTAACTTTAAGCACATTTTAAGTGCTAAGTAAGTTTATGAATTATATATAAGAATTTCATCCACATTTGAGAAATTTCTTAACCACTTAAGTAAGAAAAAAGTTACTTAAGTATTTTTCATACTTAAGTATAGACTAAGAATCTTTATGAATACCGGACCTGATCTCGCGTCAGACTTCCATCTATTCCCAAAATTGAAAAAAAATCATTCTCAGTGCCCATTTCCAGACAGATAATGGCGTCATACATGTAATGGAGGACTTTCTGGACAGTCAAAAATGGATTTCTTTGAAAGTGACATTGAGGCTGGTTAAAAGGTATAGACCCTGAAGTAAATTATGTTGAAAAATACATCTGCAATGACCTCACCGAGTGGGACTTCTTTACTTTCCCATTTCATTTCATTCAAGTTTAAGTCAACCATATTTGATCTGGAAATCTAATTTTTAATACCGGACAAGTTGAAAGTATTTGTTTTAATTTCCTTGGCACCGGACCTCGATTCTTGATAATCTTTTGTAAAATACGTATTCTCTGAAATAGAATTGTTGTTTAATTCACATATTTTATGTCATGAAGTTTGAAATCATGTAAATATGTTGTATTTTTATGTGAGGCGATTGGTGAAAAGCAATTAGCAATTCTCCTTTACGATGTATTATAGATATCAATTGAATTATACATGTAATTAGCTTAACGATAACAAAACAATTATCAAATTACGTAAATATCCTCATATATTTACGTATGTAAGCCCAAGTGACCAGTATCTGAGATACATCCAAATTACGTCACGTGGTTTTATCGGCCCCGTCAGAAAAGATAAACACTGGATATTATGTCATTCATATTGGGGTAATGGAACGGCGATCGTAATAATACATACCTCCTTGCCATTTTACATAACCTGAAAATTGTCTAAAGCTTATAATTCTAAAATCCAAGCTAAGAATAAACTATAAGACCTAATATATTCTCACGTTTTATCACAATGGGAAATGTACGATATCTTCATATGACTTATTTCATGTTATATCCTGTGTTTTGATTGATTGATACATGGTCATCAACATCATTATCAACATAATTTGGCACTGATTCACGACTTCTTGACACCAAGCAGCTTGAGAATTTCATCTGCAGTCGTCGTCACACTACCTGCATTCAAATTGATTTTAAATCTGACAAGGAAATCCACTAATACCACGTGGGTCCTACACAAAGCATTTTCTAAGATGGCGGACTCGCGTTGGATGTAAAACGTTGTTATATATTTGTCCAACCAAAATGATAGCTTTATTGTTCAAATATTTTTCACTGATTGAATAAATTTTCATATTGAAGGCTTTGCTACTGTCACAAGGGGACAATGGAACTGCAGTTCACGACGCTGCGTTGATATTACACAGAAAGATAACTGCGGTGCTTGGGGTCAGTAAAGAGACAGGGATGCTGTACGGACAGGTTGCATTCGCCGATGATATCCAAGGAATTTTACGAACTCTCCGACAGTTGTGTGGTCATATTCCTTCTAAACATAACTGCAGGTAAGCTGTTTTTCTACACGTATCATGTAGATAAAGTAAACATTCTACTGATTGGCTGGATGTGAAAGTATAGACGCGGGATCGATTTCCGTTACCAGGTCACATTAATGACTTTCAAAAAAACTTAATAAGATCATATTTGGAAAATTATCTTTCTGATAATTTATTTATACTTTTAAAACTAAATTAATATTACTTATGAATTCCTTGGAACGAGAACCGTTTTTTCATGTAAAATAAACATTTGCCAAATCTTGCCATAAAACGTGTGACTTTTCACCGCCAGCATCATTTTATGTCTTTGTGTATTTGCTAGTAAATATATTTACTGATTTGTATTTAAAATCAATTGATGTTTCTAAAGAGTTAAATAAGTTTTACAAATATGTGATATCATATTTTAGCATTTCCTGTGACGATGAAACTGTCTGCAAAAGGTCTCCGACGATCTACTCATCTCTCCAGAATACTAAATTTGTTTGTGCGTCCTCAGAATCGGAAAAGACGACGGAATCCTCCTGTTCGAATTCGATTTCGCCATCAGTGCTTAGTTGTCAACAGGGGCGTTTGAAACCAAACAGAGATGTCGGTGACGTCTCTCGTACGAAAACTTCATCCGCTCCATTGGCATCTTCGTCCTTCCCACCTATCCACTATACTGCGGAATCTAAAGACACACCTAGAAAGGTCACAACCATCAGCAGCTCTTCACAGTCTTCAACGACCCAAATGTCTTCCTCTTCTGATTCTTTGCCGAAAAGGCAGTCTACAGCAACTACCCCAGCGTCGTCTGCAACAGAATCTGATGATGACATTGTAAAAGTACCGAAATCAATTCACAATGTCTTAGTTTCAACATCGTATCCAACTTTGGCACTTGCCTTTTCTTCGTCCACGTTATATCATTCAACACAAGGACATGTTTCGCCAAAGGCATCATCGGGTATACCTGGCATGAAATCTAACTGCATGTTAGTAAAATGGTCACCGGCAAATTATGTCATGTCTTCACCGATTATGTCGTTCAACAAATCTTTATCTAAATCAGTGAGACTGTCGTCTGCTACTTCATCCACAAATACAGTCTCACCTTATCAATGCCGCGTACAGAATTTACTAAGGCTTTCAGTAAACAGAATTTTGGTACCAAGAATAACTTCACTGGGATACAAGTTTAATCTGTTACACCAGAAGTCGACTGACATATGCCATCCATCTACTATTACGGTTGTTGATAAATATGAGAATGATATGGTAACAAGATCGATGTCTACTTTGACGAATACTTCGTCCATACATGAATTGAAAAGTGAAAATTGGTACCCATCTCAAACCAGTGCTTCTACATACGCTATTTCTAATTTAACCCCAAGGCCATCTGCGCCGAGAAAAAATTGTTTGAGAGCGGCAACGGCTGTTGCCAATACTCTGTACTTACATACAAGTGGTTCCCCGCACATTAGCGCTTCTGATGATACTATAACTTGTGATAGTTCCAGAAATGTTCCCGCTACAAGTAATATAGACGAGGAGGATACTGTTAAAAATTTTATACGACAAAGTATCACAAAATCGCATTTTGCACAGGATAAATTATCTTGGGGATACAAAAGACAGCAGAATCATGTACGCGCGTGTCTTAGTTCTATCATATTCAGAGACAAATATCAAACAGTCCGCAAATCCTGGTCAGATAGCTCTATATATAGTAAACACAGGCAGACTTTATGTACGTCCGATCAACTGGTCAACAAAGTTAACAGTGTCCACGGAGAGAGAATTAAGTGTGTTTTAATGACAACGGTCCTAATGATAATTATATTTACTCTTTCATTGTTAGTAGTGTTAGTAAACAAAGATACTACACTGGTCAGTTTGGAATTACTGGACATTATAGTAGAGGTAAAGCCTATTGGAGAATCAGTGTATTAGGTCTGGCTTCATTGCGAAGATAATCGCATGTAGAATGATTCAGCTAGATATATTATAAAATCATCAGTCCGTAGCTTGGCGGGTTGGAGTAACCTTTCGTTTATCATACAGATAATTCAACTTTTCGGTTAAGACAAGCTTCACAGGAATTGCGTTTTATTCTGCACTAGCTAGGTACACAGATGTTTAATGAAATGCAGGAACGATTACTCTTGCCAGCGTTATTACGATGCATTACCTAAAATATGAACTCGTCCAGGTCAAGAAAGGGTACACAAGACGACGTTATATGGATTTGAACATATCAATCATGTTTCATATTTTGTTTTAACATTCTTGCTCTGGAGAATGGAATTTGATTCTGGATCTACTTACTCAAAACTTACTGAACTTCAACATATTCTGAACCTGATTGGCTGATCAAGACAAGATAGGAATATGCCCAGACTTGATAATATTAATAAGTTTAAGCAAGCTGGCCTCTGTCTGGGAATGGTCTGTAATACAATTGCTTGGTGTGGTCTTGCTATTAATATAATCTTTACCGTAGTACCTAACAATGACCATAGAAAAATACTTCACTATGATATAATGAAGTATTCATGTAATTTTGTTCATGTAAATTTATATGGACCTTTATAGATTTGATAAACAGAAGAAAATTATTACTAAATTAATTGAATGACACAAGACCACTGACAAACATGGTGCAGAGAATACATCTAACACCTCTTTGGTGCACGAGGATTGATATTTTGTCATCCCTCCCTCAAAGTGTCGTTTGTTTCTTTCTCGCACGTGGAAACAGTATAAAATAGCGACTGCATCCATCTTTGTTTACAAACAGATCGCAAAAATATGTTATAGAGTAGTTCCGATACTTCCGGGATGGTCTAAGTAGTTAGTTATACAAAATATATAAAATAAAACTCCACATTTGTGTTATATGGAAAGATGATAAATATAAGCATTCGTGTAGAATTTAGTTATACAACATAATATATGAAATAAAACTCACCATAGATTTTATGCTGAGAGAGGAAAAATATAAGTGGTAAAACATTACTGTGACTCGTGAGCAAGTGTCGTCAACTTTAATTTGCCCAAGACCCACGGCGTGACAGGGCCTTTGCACTTCAGTGACTTTGACAGTTTAGACAAATGGTTTAACTGTTTGAAGACTTTAACTAGGTACACAAAGTTCATCTCTTGATATAAATGATGGCGAAATTGACATTCTAAACATGTATGGTATTCTAAGGAAACTTGATCATTCGTCAATCGACAAGAAGTTCATTTATTGACAAAGATAAAATATTTCATTCTACACTGGATAAACTAAGTCTCCATTGAATATAAATCGGATTTGTACAAGCTGCTTTACAAGCAAACGCCTTGCTGTGAAATGTAATTAGTCTGTTGACTCTGAAAGTAAACAAACAAACGCTATGTAATAAATCGTTATCTGACCCCGAACCCGACTGCATCGTAACTTTAAATTAAGCAAACGTTTACCTCTGGTAAATCTTATTGTCACCTTTTTCATGGTAATTGGATTGTTGTTTTCTAGATGACATGTGGTTTCGAGAAAATTACATCCCGTTGTGGGTGTGTAAGGGTGAGTTATTGAAATTAACCATTCCTGAGCAAAGCTACGAAACGTTGTGACAAAATCAGTATCGATGTTGAGATTGAAGAAAAAAGATACAAACAAGACAGTAAATCAAGATGTGTTATGACAGTTTGTTTGTTTGTTGAAGGCATTAGCTGCGCTTTTTTTTTTAAAAAAATAAAAACATTTTTTAACTACTTAGATTGATATACAATAACAAAGAAAGAGATATACACAAAGGCATGGGGATTCTTTTATTCCTATATATTTTGTGAAAATTGCTTGAGAAACCCGCCTTAGTATTTGTAACTATATGAATACAAGTACCACACTGGACCTGATTTTTTATGCAGATGTATAGCTTTTATTTGTTATTATGCATCAAGTACAAGTAGAAAAATCGAAATATTTGTTTTGTAATCACAGCTCGATATGCCCCCTTAATATCTACTGTCCGTATTTAGTATGAATTACGACCTGACTGACTAACAGACCGCACCATTACCAATAAAACAGAATAATAAATAGTCAACCATTGCCGGTGAACATAATCAAATTAGACAGTGGAAGGACCACCTACTTGAGAGACCATATTTCCATGGCAGATAGACAGGTTTTACTGTACCTGTATTGTCCAATCACCTGTCATATGTGTCCATACTTGTATCGCCTGCTTGAGGATTGTCTTGCGGATGGAAGTTTAGATTACGTAAGTGCATACAATATCTAACTTATATAAAAATGAGGGCATTCATAGACCATTACACTATAACTAAACAAAACTTGCCACTCAACTACTTTAACAACGGCAAAGACATAAACATGGTTGTTGTCTAGAATTCATTCTTACTGGTTTTTTTCTTTTTTTAGAGACACTGCCTCATTTATGTAAGAATACTGAATGATTAGACCCTTTAGCAGTAACTGCGGTCCTGTGACTTCATGACATTTATGATATCGCTAAACAAAGTGCAAAAATGTATTTACACTAGAAAATGAGTAAATGTTATACAAAAACAATTACAAAATGGACAAAACTAAATTCGAATGTGCTTTCAATTATTTTTTATCATCGAACAGTATCATGGGGAGTTTTAATAACGAGACAGTAAAAACTCGACAAAACATACAAAATACAGATGAAAAAAGAAAGACTATTCCAATTAGAAATATTTGCCAGAGTTACGGGACTTTATCAATGGCTTTGCTGTCTGAGACCTAGCGATTCTCAAACACATTTTGTTTTGCATAAAAATGAGGTTCACTTCAGAATTTGAATGAAACAGGTTTCATTATTTACAGCACCTATTATTAACGTTATAATAAATCCCTCAAAACAAATTTACAGGTATGCATTAACATTTAATATTTATTATGCACTTATTGTAAATCATTTGTGCAATATTGTTCAAGTAAAAGGTCACCTTTGAGAACATAGATAATACTTTGGGGCCTTGAACAAGTGATACCACCCTTGGTATACTTTACTTCAATATCCCACATTGTTTGTTTGATCAAAGGACACCAAAAATGATATGATCCACTTGAGCAGCACTCGATAACATAAGAATTCGGCTAATAATCTATAAATACTTTGTACTTTCAAATCCATTGATCACGTAGCTCTATGTAAAATTGAAATTCATCATGTAAAATATGAATAAAAGTAAGTGAACTGACAGGTAAGTGGGGGAGACACGTGAAGTCATCAATAAAAATCGGAGAGCGACGTATCAGATTTATGACCACGGAAACTTAAATTTACACAATATACGACTCCTGAGTTGAACAGCTAGGGGTGTACATGAATTAAAGATAAAGTTATGTTTATAACATAGATATTCAAGTTTTCGAGTCGGATTACACCAAAAAGGTATGTTATCATTTTCGTAATATTTCTACTCACGAAAGTTTAGTCTATTCAGTATAATTGTGTTTACGATAGCAAATTGTATCTCGCTTGGGTATTTTCATAAGTTATTTAGTTTTAACAATTAGGAATGTAGGTATGCAATCGTTGAGGGTACGGTCTTTCCATTTACAGACAGAACATGATATTGAACATTCATCATGCATAGATATTTTGAAATTGATGATTATAATCTGTAACTTCTAAAAGCAATCCACGGTACATTTACTCCACAAATGGCGTTAAAGAAAGGGTGCTGATACAGATATTTTTTTAAACTTACGTTTTCGCATTTTAGATATTCAACCAAGTCAATTTAATTTTCTTCTTCAGTTTGAATATTTTAACTTTAAAGATAATTCGAAAGATAAATAATTCCGAACAAAGTGGTTTGCAAAACACTAAGGCAAAACAATGCAAGGTCTAGAGGAATCAATGGAAAAAAATGACTCTTTTAGAGTTGAGAAATTAAGAATTTAGACAACGATATTATCTAAACGAAAATTCAAATTCTAAATTTCTCAAAAGCTAAGATGTTCATTTAATATCGGGTACTCTTAGACGGATTTAGCAACATATTTATATTTATTATTTGTTCTTGTATGATACCTATGAGCCTTGTTTTTATTTCGGAAATGTACATTTATATCAAATTCGAGCTCAACTTATGAATCTTATTGAAAGAAACGATCGTCTTGAGCATTTGTTTTGGCCTCTTTTGTAAACCTATAACTTTAGTATTGTTAAAAATACTTATATTAAAGATAAAGAGCATATACCGAAACAGTAGTGAATGGGTTTACATATACCATTGAGAACCCAAACGGTTCACCAGAAGCGGCAATGACGATAGTTTTATAGTGTGACAAAATATTTCAAAGTCACATTTTTGCAATGCTAAGATAAGTGGCGTTTGTCACTGTCATCGTGACTGTTAAATATAATATTTAAGTTGTGGAAGGTCAAAGTTTTAATACCCTAAATGCTTTATATATCCGGGAATATTAACCTTGCTTAAACAATATTCTGTAGTATACACTTTGGATGAAAAATAAAGATGATAGTTAATTAGATTACTATTTTACTATATATACTATATATATATAAATACTAAAAACGCACGTATTAGCCTTTCGGCCTTCATCAGCGAAATATTTATGTTTTCAATACTAATTTAAAATGTTTTGCTACACCATCCACTATATATATATATATATATATATATATATATATATATATATATATATATATATATATATATATATATATATATATATATATATATACAAGCATACATGTGTTTGTTTTGTTTACATATTATCTGCATAGATATCTCACTAATTACAAAATATAATTTTTGACAATGATACCCCTCTTTCATAACATCATTTACCAAACGTAATACGCCATTGTTATAATCAACTACTGTCAGTTACCAGACAAACGTTTTACACCTGCATATTTACATACAAATTTTATACCTCTCTTTGTTTTTGCTGTATAATGTATCACTATACCATTACTCTTAACAATGCAGAATACATTATCAATTTATATTTTACACATATATGTGTCTCTTCTAATCTTAGCATATATCTTAATTTGAATCTGCTACTACTGTGACAAATGGATCGTGAATAAATTTTATCTGTAATCTGTTTATATCGAAGTATAAGTTACTAGTATATATGATGTATAGCCTGTTGTTCATTGTCTGCAGAGTTGGTGTAAACATGTTGCACGCATGTGAAAAAATGGAAAAGATATTGACAACGCCATTAGTACATTCCATCCGGGTTAAAAGTTGTATTTATCACGTAATAATGCATGTGACATAAGCTAAAGATTTGAATCAGGCTACCGTAATACAATGATAATTGTAATATTGTATATATACATGTCATCATCTCATATTTATTTTCCGCACATGAACAAACAGTGACGCCCTAATGACATGTGAAGCAAAATGATTTTTTAGATGAAGTATAGCAATACCAAATATTGTTTAGAGGCCTAATAATATGTGTATAAAATGTATTCGTGTGAAGGGATTTTTTATTAGTTAACAAGATTCATATCCAGAATCTAAAGTGACTCGGCATATAAAATTTCTTGCATAAGATCTGCTGTGTTATGACAAATTAAAGTCTTTCAACATGAATTCAACAGTTAACAAAAAAATACAAATTAAGGAGAAACGTCAGCAATACTGTACAGTTGCTCGTTGCAAAAGCGGTAAATTCATAGAATCAAAAGATACGACTTTTTTCTCTGTGTACAAAAATTACGCATTATTAAAGGGGCATTAGCTACGTTGTACAAACAAAGAAGAGATATACACAGCCATAAAAATAAATTCACAGTGAAAATTGCTTGAAAGTGACTTGGCATATAAAATCTCTCGCATAAGATCTGCTGTGTTATGACAAATTAAAGTCTTTCAACATGAATTAAACAGTTAACTAAAAATTACAAATTAAGGAGAAACGTCAGCAATACTGTACAGTTGCTTGTTGCAAAAGCGGTGTAAATTCATAAAATCAAAAGATACGACTTTTCTTCTCTGTGTACAAAAATTACGCATGAAATATTAAAGGGGCATTAGCTACGTTTTTTTTAAATCGTTTTCCTCTTTTTCACTACTTAGATTGATGTACAGTAACAAAGAAGAGATATACACAGCCATAAAAATTCTTAAATTCACATACATTTTGTGAAAATTGCTTGAGAAGCCCAGGTTTGGCTCTTTTTTTTTTTTACTAGCAATTGATTTACTATTCCTTTATGAATCCCACACTGGACCTCACCATTTTTCAAAAAATATATAGGAATATAAGATTTTGTATGCCTGTGTAGGACTCTTATTTGTTATTGTTTATCAAGTACATGAAGTAAAAAGTAGAAAAAAATCGAAATATTTCATTTGGTATACACAGCTAATGCCCCTTTAAAAGAGAGACTTCTTGGTATAATTGACAACTGTTTTACCAGTAAAAGTGGTGCTCACAAACTTAACTCTGAATCAAAAGAAGAGTAAAAACATCTGTGGCCTTTAATTTGACATTTAGATATATCGAAGACGTTTTGTCAGTTAATAATGCCAATTTTCATACTTATGTCAATGATTTCAATCATTTTGGCTTTTCATAATAGTGATATCCTATTTTCGCCTGTATATGGTGTTTATATCTAGCAGATGATCCGATATGTCAGATCGTGTTCAAAATATGATCATTTCATATTTAGAGTCTGTAAGTTTTTGTCACAAGGATGTTATGAATCAAGTTTACTGCCACCAATTCGCTTTACGTTTGGTATAAATACCTTGTTAACAATTAATGTTTTTTTCTATATGAAATGTGTTACCTCTTCATTGGCGGTTGTTGAATTATCTATACCGATTGCAACGGGGATTTATTTCTCACTTATTTCATTTGAATTTGACTGTGGACCGTGACCGGTCTACAGAAGATTCTTACACCTCCATGGCACCTGATCCCACCTCTGAATTTCCAGATGTACGTGGTTTTCCAATATTCATCAAATTTTTATATTGTCTCCTCAACCCCCTGGCGATTAAAACTTTGGTATCTTTGAATATTCATATATACTAATAAAATGAAAAACATACGCTTGCACACATATTAATTTCTTGGTAATTGAATACCTCATAGCATAATGAGTTCGACATTAATTATAAAAACATCAATATCATAAAAATCAAATATATATGTAGGTTCTATATCGAGTTATTAACGTGGAGATTCTTTTTACTTCTCGATGGAGTATAAAATTTTCATAAATTTTTCCGGTTTGATTCGCTGAAAATTTTTTAATATAAAAAATCCCAGATACCAAAGTATAAATCATTAGGATGTCCAGGATATAGGTACAAATCTGTTAAGAAATGGACAAACACGGACCTTTTGAAATCAAGAGGTGGGATCAGGTGTCATGGAGGAGTAAACATCCCCTGTCGTTTGGTCACACCCGCCGTGAGTCCACCGTCAAATTAAAAGGAATCCTCGTCAAAATGTGTACAGAGGTCTTAACAACCGCTACCGACCAGGTAACTTAGTGAAACAGAGTAATCGCAAACAGGACTATTATACCGACCGTAAAATTTGCGGAACGTTGACATCAAACGTGGTTTTCGATGAACACGCCCTGGCATATCGGATCATTTGTGAAATATAAACTCCATATGCGGGTGATTATGGGATATTACTACTTAAATGTGGAACTTTTATGATGGGAAAGCCGAAATCGTCGCGTTTGTACTTCAGCCTAGTTGTTAATTTCCCGTCTGTGTCTATAGTAAGTAAAATGTCCAAGTATAAAGCGTGTGTGCTTGAATATGATAATATGCATTTATTTTGTAAAAACAGTTTATAAATATATTGTTTTGATTTCGATCAATTGCTGATCGTTTATACATATATTTATATATCCCGAAGAAATATGTTCATTCAGTAAATTGACTTCTTTTCTACCTATGGATTTAATGCATAAGTGCAGAATATGGCGTCTTTGTATCTGCGGATTCTTGCTTCTCCCATATTGGACAGTCGTATCTACCATTTTGTCAGGTCGAATTTATCTACCAAGTCAGGATTTCAGATACATATTAAAACGTGGTCTTCATCAGTTTGGTATGAAATTGTTTTCAGGAAAACCTTTGCAGCGATTTAGTTGTAAGCTCCTAATTGTGCCTTTTTGTTGTTTACTTGTGTCATTAGTATCGTCTCTTTACTTTGCCTGTTTTTTGTTTTTGTTTTTTTGTTGTTGTTGTTTTTGTGTTTTTTGTTGTTGTTGTTGTTGTTTTTGTGTTTTTTGTTGTTGTTGTTGTTTTTGGTTTTTTTTTTTGTGTTTTGTTTTTGGGGTTTTTTTTGGTCATTTCCAAAACTACATACATGTATTTTTTTAACTTTTGTTTTGTTTGTTTGAATGGTGTTTCAAGCAACATTAAATCTTTTCAGTCGTATGGTGGCGGCCATTTTTTAATGGCTTAGTGAACCCAGTTATACTGTACCTGAAAAGAGACCACCGGCCTTCCGCGAGTAAACTGGTAAACTCATATTTTATGAATGTGTTACCTTTACCGTATATGAAAACAGATTTTGAATATTTTCAAATACATGAGGCCATTATTACTTTGGAGGTTTTTAAACCGTTAAAGTCAAGTATACATATTTAATATCTTTATTTTATATCTGTTTCACTGCGGTGATACAATGTTTTCAAGAAAGACGATTTACTACATAAAAAGTAAATGCCAGATTACATTACATATTCAAAAAATTAAACATTGATATTGATTTATGCATAATGTAGTATTATTTCTTTTACAATAATATATATTCTATGTGTTAATTAATCACAGTTGACGATGTGGATTCTATTTCAGGTAAATTAGATTTACCATCATTCAATTAATAATCAATTATATGTCAATCATAGCGAAGTTTTTCTTTTCTGTGAATCTTACCAGACATGCAAGACGACGTAATTTGACTAACCACATAATAAATTAATAATTGTCATATTAATGTTAATTATTACAATTATAAGGGTCATCCGACTTCAGGTCGGAAGACCCTACTATTTTTCTAAATATTTTTTTTCTTTTTTAAAGTCTGTGTCATCTCTAGAGCTAAAACGGCTGATTTTGCTCAAATTTTAAAATTTGTGCACAACAGAAAGATACAGATAGGTTTTTGAATTTATTTTTTTTTAATTACCTACCTTTTTCATTTTTTTCATGACTGATTTTGTGGTACATTCTTCTCCGTAACTACTGAAGCTAGAGCAAATCTGTTTGGATTTTCTGAAAGGCCAAAGGCTGTAGTTGTGAAGGAATGTTTCACATTTGATCTGAGTATCTCCTGAAAAAAAAGCTCGCTTGGGGCTGAAAAAAGGGTTCTCATTTTGTCGGCTAAAAGTCAGACAAAAGTCGAAATATCTCAGAAACTAAGAATTTTTAGTATAGACATATTTCTAAGTTGTTCAGTATGAGGACCTGCACAGGCTGTAAAAGTTTCAAGGTCACGTGAAATAAAGTCAAAGTCTCAGAGACATTTGAAATATTAAAATCTCAATGTCTCTAAAACTATCAGATTTTAGTTTAGACATTTACACGTGAAATTTGTAAAAAAATGTGATAAAGAATAACCATGTGAAGTTTCAAGGTCATCAAATTAAAGGTCAAGGTTAAATAAATAATTCAACTCGGATCAAAGGTCAAAGTTACAGCTTAGTTTGAATGTTAAATAAAATTTAAACTGAAAATAGCTTAAAAAAACTGTAGAATTTTTATATATAGGTTAGTGTAGAAGATTTGTAGGCAATATGTTGAAGAATATTGTCGTCAAGTTTCAAGGTCATCGAATGAAAGGTCAATGGCACAGCTCAATTTGAAAAATTCAACTAAAATAGTTACAAAAATTCTATAGAACTTTTAAATATAGGTTATTGTGGATGATTTGTAGGAAATGCACTGAAGAATATTTGTTTATGGTTTCAATGTCATCGGATCAAAGGTCAAAGTCACAGCTAAGTTAGAGTGTTAATTTGATATTTCAACTCAAAATAGTTCAAAAACTATAGAATTTTTATAATAGTTTAGTGTAGAAGATTTGTAGAGAATGACCTGTTGAAGTTTTGTGTGAAGTTTCAAGGTCATTGGATCAAAGGTCACAGCTCAATTTGAAAAATTCAACTAAAATTGTTCAAAATCTATAAAACTTTAATATATAGGTTATTGTTGATGATTTGTAGGAAATGCGCTGAAGAATATCAGTGTAAAATTTCAAGGTTATCCGGTTAAATGTCAAGGTCACATCTCACGTTTCCAGATCATTGAACAAAAGGTCAAGGTGACTGTTCTATTTGAAAGTTTCAATTCTAAATAGCTCAAAATCTTTAGATTTGTCTTTTAAGGATCGGTTCTTGATATGAGTAAAGACGTTGATAGCTTTACAACGATGCTCTATAGGTCACCAGAACCTGTTTCAAAGCTTTAGCTCCAGCTTCAGTTGGATGACCCCATTTTGCCTCTGCAAAATGCTCAGCTTTAGTGATGATGATGATGATGATGATGATGATGATGATGATGATTATTATTATTATTATTATTATTATTATTATTTCTAATATCATACTTACTATTACTATAACTACAACTGCTATTTCAAATACTACCACGCCTACCACGCACACACACACGTATATAATTATATGACACTGCACTGATTCTCTATAGATGTTGTAAGCTGTACATATTCATTGACAGAGAAAAATCTCTATGTATGTGTTAATTTCATTGGGGGCATCAATTGAAAAGTATGAAAATATTTGTTATGTATCCAAACGTTAACATCAATACAATACTCCGAATAATATATGTATATTTATTTTTATTACTATAGTATATGTGTATTTAAATTTATACATCAAATATAATTATATTTTAACTTATAGACATCAAATACTTTTTATTCTTTCATCAGTGAAACGAGTATAGATTATGGAATAAATTTCAAAATTAATCGACAGATTGCCAATGAAATGGACTCGAGTTTAATTTTGATGAAAAATGTACAGTACATAAAATAAAAAAAACTGTAAATGTGTTAAACTACGCCCCTTTACACACTGTTATTTCATTCTTTACTGCTGAGGTGATACGTGACTTAATTTAAGAAGATGGTGAAAACCTTTCTTCAAGGTATTTATTTCAAGTCGCTCTGCAGCAGTGGTGAAGTTCGTCATGGAAAATGTGTCCCGTGATTAGCATAGCTATCTCCGTGTGATCCTTTTAATATGACGTAAATATATTTAAGTGTACTACTCTTCAAATTGTGGTAAGGAATTCATTTTTATTTTGTTTAGTGATTCGTGTATCCTGTTCGATGTTCGATTTTATAATGTAATATTGTCGAATTTTATAATTTGAATCAATCATCTTGAAATTAGTTTACAAGTTTACTTTAAACAATAATCACGGTACACTAGATCGGCACGTTTTACGAGAAGGATAAGTTAATGTATGGAAGTTGAAAAAAAATGTTACGTTTTCTCCTGTGCTTTACTAAAACTTTAAAAAGCTATTGTTTTTGATAGATTGTCCAGAAAATAGTATATTGAAATATATACTATCCCAACTGGCATCTCGTTTTAGGAATAGGAAACGAAAATATTATTTCATTAATTCAAGTGATTTTAAAATCTATTTTACTTGTATTGCTCGGACACAGTAAATATCTACTGATTTGACGAAACGAAAGACCTAAACAAAGTTTGACCTTCTACTGTCTATAAATCTATTTTTCTAGATTCCAAGTACACGAAGGTTGGCATACATACAGAAAGGGATAAATTAAAAGAAATCACTTTTTACATTTACCTTATGAGCTTTAATGTGATCAAAAGAGCATTTACGCATTCCAGTCGTTCTGATAAGAAAAAGTCGAAATTGACACTATAATCCCATACGATTTATTTAATAAAAACACATTTCCCTATCTGCGACCACGGTGAAATATACCTTGGGGTCGAACTTTGCTGTCACGAAAGAATAACCTTTGAAAAAAGCAAATGTTGAAATTTATTTGCATGCGTATATATTTTATCGGATTTAGGTTGAATAATTAAAGATACCTTCACCCTGCCATGAAATGCTTCCGTTGAGATGTACTCAATGGCAATGCAAATCTTTCACCCAACAAAGAAATGTAATTTGTAAATCACAAACAAACGCTAGGATTTTACGTTTAAAAGATTTAGCTCACGCTTACACATCTGATTGGGTGCAAGGTAGCATACTAAATATACAACAAATATCGTGAACTTTAGTTAATGTCAGCTGTAAAATATTATTTGTTGTGAAATGATCAACGAATTTTTAAAACTTGACCGTAAGTATTGTAAAATTTTAATATGATTTTGATGTTAACTCAAAGTAAATTATTTTAGGGTTATTGTAGAATATATATACGGATAGTGTAATTTTTGTTTACGTTAGTGTAGAATGACTTATTTTGTTTTATGTTAGCATGTTTGATTGTATACCCTATATATCTTTTTGAGTTTAAAGGTATTGAAGAGGTAGCGTGTATCATTGTATCTATACCTAGGTTACAAAACTTCATTTTTGTCTTAAAATTGTGAAACAACTCCCATTACACTAAGTAATACTGCAAAATATTATTTTAAAACAAATAGTTCATAATATGAAATAGGTTTACCTATCTATTTATCGAATGATCGATCGATCTATCTATCTGTCTGTCTGTCTGTCTGTCTACCTACCTACCTACCTATCTTTCTATCTATCTATCTATCTATCTATCTATCTATCTATCTATCTATCTATCTATCTGTTCGTCCGTCCACCCATATGTTTGCCAATATAATTTGCATGAAGTAGTCTATGGTGATGTTGGTTGTCGTTTTCCTATAACAAGCGGAATGTTACAAAGTATCGATGATTGTTTATTATATCTCATTTAGATTTAAATAAAATTGAAAGTGTAAAAAGGCAACACTATCCACCATTCTCATATTCAAAGTAATATAAAATTGATAACGTTTATACTTACAAATACATAACAACGTTTTGATGGTATTTAAGTTTTATGACTTTAAAAATCACAATTTAAAATTATAAAATACTATTTAAAATAAATGTTACAGAAAAGACATGATGTTATCTCTGTTATTTTGGATTCTGAATGGAGTTTTGTTATTCGCGAAATATGAGTAGGTATGTGTATATATACTCATATTGCCGCCATTATTGAAAATACCTGTCAAAATATGATACTTCTAACCGTCGTTTAGAAATGTGTCGTACTTGGAGCAATGTGAGTTCTTATTTTACCATGAGTGTTTTGTATACAAAGATCTGTGAAACAACTGAAAAGGAAAGAAATACCGAATGGATAAAAGTTTATTACATTTTTGATAATGAAATACAAGGATTTTAAAATCTAACAACTAAATAAATTTGTTATTTCTTTCACACTGAAAAGTAAAAATCCATGCAAAATCAATGTAAACTGTTTTATTCTCACTTGGCCAATTAGAATACTTTTTAAGTTTTTGAACTACTTTTTCTTGTTTTATGTATTTTTTCATGAAAAAATGTAATAAATATAATACAAAATGTACATGTAATTACCAAATTTTATAAATAACATTTTTATTTGATCGCGTAGGATTCGTGCTAAATATTATCATTCTACTTCATGCGATGAAACAAAAAATTTACTAATAAAAATTAAGTAAATAGACTCTATTTATTCACATTATTACAAGTTGATATTACCTGGGATCTAATCACATAAGCGTCGTTATATTGTTGCTAATTCATTTTTTGAATTGCTTTATATATTGTCATCAATTAATTTTCTTGATTAAATTTTTAAGATCTTATATAGTATGTTCTGTTAGTTCAGTAGTTGCCTCTACGTACTATATCGTAAAAGTTGTCTATAAATAATACATAGGTAAACCTATGGAGAGGGCGAAGGCATTCATCAACAGTTTTACATGTTCAGTTAATCCCTTTGGGGATTCCGTCGTGTTGCCACCTGCCGGGGGCAACACGACAGAAACACCAAAGGCAAAGGGATTAATATTCAGTTTTTTATCACGTAAATGTCCCGGTTATTCACTCATTGTTTTAAATAAAATATTGATTGACTGACTGTTTCTTCTGTGCTAAAACTTAAATAGAATCTATGTGGTATTTATTAGTCATGAATTAAATGCACAAACATGTTTTTATGCAATATATTTTTCTCTATCCCAGCATATCCATAATTTCGTGTAGTTCACATTACCAGAATAATTGAGGAGCTTCGTGATCGGGTTCGATGTACAACTCTGGTCGTTATGGCCTAGTCTCGGTCTGCAAAACGTTTGCTAGTACGATAGTTTATTACTTTGTTTGTAATGCACTTTAAAAGTAATGACTTCGCATTTCCGACATTTTGTTTCTGTCACGCGCAAATTCCCGATGTGAGCAGAATTTTTTCCATTAGTAGTACGGGTCCCCGGATGTAGTGGGAATTAAAAAATGTGAGCTTCTCTACATATATGAGGGCTTCGCCCTCTAATAACTGCCTAATGAACATTTCATCCGAAAGAATGAAGGATATTCGTTGCAATGCTTTCATTTTTTTTTTTGGCTAATGGACATGGGTTATTCGTTTACATATGATTTAATATCATTGGCTGGTCAACATTTAGCTACCAAAGAATTCATACTTTTCTAGCTTACAAAGGCTTTCTGGTGTGGTTAGCTTTGACTACTGACTATTAGGTTTAACTAACGCTGACTACTGACTACGGTAATTATTTATTCAATTTTCTATAACTACACATTGTTTTTTATCATTACTATTTGTTGTATTTAACATTGACAACGAACAATATTACGAAGTTCACATATCTAGACTACAAATAACACTGTTTAACTATCAATGACTAAAGTCCTTTGAACAACACTGTTTAGCTATCAATGACTAAAACATTTGAACAACACTGTTTAGCTATCAATGACTAAAGTCCTTTGGACAACACTGTTTAGCTTTCAATGACTAAAAACATTTGAACAACACTGTTTACATATCTATGACTAAAGATCTTTCGGCAACACGGTTTTGCTAACCATGACTAAACACCTATGGATAACACTGTTTAGTTACCCATGACTAAAGTACTTTGGACAACACTGTTTAGCTATCTATGACTAAAGACATTTGAACAACACTGTTTTAGCTAATCATGACTAAATACCTTTGGACAATGCTGTTTTGCTAACCATGACTAAAGAGATTTGAACAACACTGTTTAGATATCTATGACTAAAGTTCTTTGGACAACACTATTTAGATATCTATGACTAAAGTCCTTTCCACAACACTGTTTTGCTAACCACGACTTAAATCCTTTGGACGACAATATTTTGCTAACCATGACCAAAGACCTTTGGACAACACTGTTTAGCTATCAGAAAACATTATGTGGGTACCAGATGTCATAATATTTAGAACCTTCTTAAGCCTAAAAACATTATGAACTTAAGGTAACGCTTTGATTGACTGGTCAGACAAAATTTGAAGAACATTATCAGCCATAATACTTTTCATACTTAAAAATCATTATTATTCTAATAAGAAGTGTTTTGTCTGATATATCTGTAGACGTGACCCTTTTACTGAACTTTGAACTTTTAGTTCTGTGGTACAGAATTCAAGTGGGTTCACCCAGTAGAGGTCAAATCATGACTAGGTTTTATGTACATGTACTTCTACTGAGTGCTGTGTAGACATAGATTTGTCTAAAGAATCAGTTAATCACTTTCAAATCGACCCAATTTTCTCTGATATCTCACTCCAATGAAAAGAATTTAAGCTCAGCAAACATTAATGTTATGTCATCATTTACAACACTTTTCTCAGCGTGTCAATGATAAAACACTTCTTTAATAAAGTACGGAAAAGCAAATATTAACTTAAAGTTGAAGTTGAATGACATCTATAGAATTAATACGAAAAGTGCCCTTTTGTGTTTTTTATTAATATTAATATGTGCAATTCTTCATCTTGAAATCACATAGAATTGTAGGTCAGAATGTCTTAGCTGCACAAATACATTGCTGTGATTTTTTCCTATTATAGATTTAATTTTAATAAGTCCCCATGACGCTGTCGAGCAAATGCTCACTTACCACTTACTGTATAGTTGTTTAATTTCACGGGGAGAAAATTTCACGTTTTCTGAAAGGAACGTATTCACGGGTATTAAATTTTGCGCAATATTGATTACGAATCGTCTTTCTGGTATTTCATAAGTGTAAGGTATTATATTCACAGGTATTTCATTTCGTGGAATTTTATTTGACCGCGAATACAGCGAAATTAAATCCCCTGCAAATAAAAGCAACTATACAGTAACACTTATTGAATTGCTGTAGCAACAAATTAAACTGCTTTGTCAAAATTTAAACATTTCACATTGTACTGAGTCAAATCTCCTTCTGTAGAAAGCAAAACCACCCTTGCCAGATTAGGTTGTTTTGATACAGGTGTACCATATTGAACTGCATACTTCTTCCCTTCCCATGAAATGAAATATCTACATAGGGTATGATCTTTTTTGTTAAAAGAAAACGGTTTAGAGCAGACTGCACAAAAAATGGCGCTTATGAGACCTCAAGGTGACAACTTACAATTCATACTTTAATTTAAGCAGATGTGACTGATGTGCCAAAATATACAAGTAACATTTGTACTTACGTCAGTTTTGTGTATGTTCATAAATTGCCTTGTTTACCGTCAAAGATATTAGTTTTAATTTTCACTCCTCTAAAGAGTGGTTAGGCCAAAATTAATGTCTAGATGATAAGTCATAAATATCATCAAATAAGACCGTCAAGTTATAAGAAGCCAACGTTTGTAATTGATCGAAATTGAATATATTTCAAATTGAAATGACACGTTTTGTTTTATTTCAAGAAAACATTCCTTTAATTGTGGTAGGTTAACAAATCAAAATATAAAAACATCAATTCAGGTTCATATTATATTATTTCTGGATCATTTCCCAAATTAAGTTCCGGGTCATATTTATCGTAAACCCCTCTTGTAGTGAATATTTCATAGGTTAGAAATATATGGGGTAAAAGAAAAACATTCGGTTCAATTCTCATTGACCTGAACACTAATGAATTGACGATGGTTGCCACGAACAACGCAGTTAATGCACGTTAGATAAACTTGTTTGTTTAAGTTATTTAAAGAAATATAAACTGCTGCTGAAATATTTGAACTTATTTGTTCTTGTAATTTGATTATAAGTACTGATTCTATACAATTTCCGGGTCATTGTGAAATGACCTGAATGAAAATGTTTTATGGGCAACTTTCTAAATAACAAAACAAACAGGGACACTTTCCATGCATATCACGATCGTATAAAACATGAGCACATTGGACTTCATATAAATGTAAAAACTGGAATCAAAGATAGTCATTACATTTGTATGATGTCCGTTTTATAACTGTGTGGGTGTATTATTTCCTTATCTGTTATACTCATTCAGTAGAGGTCAAAACAAATAACATAACATGCCACGCCCACAACTCATGAAATTCAAAACTGAGCTTACATTTATGTCCCAATACTCAAGTTCAATCATTTCTCAAACGATATCAATATCTAAATACATACACGTTTGTGGGTGTACAAACAGGTAAACCTCATAAAAATTACATTTGTAGACGCAAAAAACTCTTTTTTGTATTTATATATGGATTAGTCATAGTCAGACTGGTTTGCTAATTTATATATAGCTAATTGGTATTCGTGAGTAGAAGTATTCTTCTTGTTTCTGTTTGACTTTTGTACATGAATTTTTCCTAGTGACAGTAGTCGTATTATATATTTTCTCCAATTAATAAACACAAGTTCAAGTTCTTTATTTCTTTGCACCATTCCGGGCAAATCAGATTAAAGTATTTAAACATACATTATACATATCATATGCAGACAGTACACACAACAGTACAATGAATACAAGTCCATATTTATATAAACGTATAAAATCATATGTTTTAAAAAAAAACAGAATATTCGGGATGTGCTTAGAGTTAAATTGAAATTTACCTGGAATATGTATTTGGAGAGTGACATTCAATTTGTCCTTTTCACTTGTACCGACCTTCTCTTTGTTGCTAAATATAAAAATATGCCCAAATTAATTATTTCTTATTAGGTCTTACAAAATAATATTTCTTTATATACATAAGTCTTATATAATCAAATAAAGGACACTTCAAAATAAAATGAGATTTGTCCTCTATGTCTTCAGTATCACATAATCTACATAATCTATATATCATGTTCCTCCCCTTATATATTCCTTGTTCAATGTTAAAACCAGGACTGAATATTCTAACTTTAACGCACGCGCACACACACACACACACACACACACACACACACACACACACACACACACACACACACACACACACACACACACATACACATATATATATATATATATATATATATATATATATATATATATATATATATATATATATATATATATATATATATATATATATATATATATATATATATATATATATATATATATATATATATATATATAATCGATATGTTAACATAAATAATATTTAAACAAAAGTTATCCACTAAAAATCAACTTAAAGATATTTGAAACGGAAGTACATGAGAATCAGCAGTTGACATCTAATCTGAGGATACATTGACATGAGAGAAACTGTACGGCTGCAAACCCCCAAAAGATTGGTTTTGATTTTACATACGCTTAGACCGTCAGATACTATATCTTATATTCTTTGTAGGTTCTTCTTGTTAGGATCGTGAGAAATGTCGGAGTCAGCGATCAGCGTGTCTGATGGGTATCTTTGTTTACATTGAAAAACATCAGTTTCTAAACCTGTTTTCTTGCACTTTACAAACTTAGATTATTTTAAAAATTATATTTGATATACTTCAGAACAATCGGCATCTGAGTCTTCTTCTCAAAGGACAAACTGGTATATTTTCAAATATTTGAAAGATTTCATTTTGCAAAGGAATGAGATTTCTAACGAAACACGCTTTTGTTTGTTTGAATAAACCGAGTAAAATGTCATTGTAATTTAATATACCGGTTCTGTTGTGTAGAAACAAGTAGGAGGTATGCGCTAGTGCACTGTGAACTTTTTTGATTTGTTATACAATGGTAAAAGAAAAAGAGATGATTCGATGTATTGCCATCAACAATAACAAAGAATTGCACAAGTCCTGTACCTCCGTACAGATTTAGTAGTTGTTGTGACATTTATTTAATTTTTAAGTGTACTTAACAAATGAGACTACTTTTTCATCGATGTGTTATTATCTACATATGCTTTAGTCGAATTGATAATTTAATTTGAATGCAACAAGTATTCTTCATTTCCATTAACGTCTTGTTAATAGTGATTATTCAACACCAATATGTACAGAATTTTTTAAAGAAACTCAAGAGCGACATACAGTTCAAAAGGATCTTTAATTTCGATATAATTTATCTCAAATCAGGTTTTGATATAAGTGAATATCTGAAAGGTATTATATAAAAAAAATTCCATTATCTTGTATTCTAATTCGATTGCAAGAGATATACGTGGGCGAGTATCTTAAATATCTTACATAGTTTTTAGTCTACCCAAACAGGTCTGTTTAGTGTGTCAGACTCCAGTAGACTTCACTAGTGTTTGTATTACTGTATATCGCTAACATCAAGACTCAACTTCGAATATTCACATTTCCAACCATATTCGCGGAAATAAGAATTCGCTACTATACAATTGCAAAGACGTCAATTTCGGGAGTTTTCAGCGGTCGTATTTAACTAATTTATAATCATAATCTCGGAATTTAACTTCTTTAAATAGAGATTCTAGTTTGCAACGCTTTGAATACTTTTTTTTTTACTTGAAACGATTTCATACCAACACAGTGGTGTTAGTTATTGGGACATAGATTAATAACTATAAACTACAAATGTTCCCTAGATCTTTAAACTCGCGAAATAACGTAAAACAAATAATCAGTCGCGAAAGAAATATTGTAAGTACTAACATATCTACTTAGTTTGCAACTTTACTTGCGGGAGGCCGGTGGTCCCTTCCCAGGTACATTATAACCTGGTTCTCTCTTCCACCACTAAAAATTGGTTACCACAATACGACTGAAAAATATTTTAGGGTGGCATGAAACAGCATTCAAATAATTTTATTCCTCAATATTCAATATTATTGGCAAAAGTTAAAAGTGGTACTACATATCTAAAGAAAATGGAAGTTAAATGACATATTAGAAATGAAAGGGAGAAGAGAGGATAGATTTGTTACCGAGAAATGTTAGGAGGACTGGAAATTTGAAGTAAGAAATAGGAAACGATAAAAACAAGGTGTAGGATATTACTTTCCGTGGCCTGTGAGTTCGATAGTGCACGCTGCAGCCTTAAATACTAACTACATGTATTTTTTCTTTTTGTTCTTTTATACTAGCAAGCACCTTGTTTAATACAAACATGTAGATTAAACAGTGCTTTTGCTTTTTGCTTTTAAACCTGCCTATGGCAAAATATGTGATGATAAAGTGTAACTCTCTCTCTCTCTCTCTCTCTCTCTCTCTCTCTCTCTCTCTCTCTCTCTCTCTCTCTCAATGTTTTGAATTTCATGAGCATATCTATTGCCGAAAGTGAACACATATTGTAACATCAACAGTGTACCTGTTAAAGGTAATCGCGCCTGCCCTCCGCGGTTATCTAGGATGAAATGGCAATCATGATATTCGCACTTATGTTTCTTTTGATATTCAATACACTAAATATCTATCAAAATTTGAATTTTAAATTCGACAAAGATTTTGTCGTAAGAGTAAATATGTGATGTTATCATACCTACGTTTATACATTACAATCAAATGACTGGGATGAAAATGATGGATAACGTAGCTTCAAGGTGATCTCAACTTTTATGTTTGTCATTTTGACAAACTTCACTACCAACAATGGTTACGCTTTAACAGTTTTGTGTTGTATTAAATAAAAGTAAAAAAGAAAATACAGCAATAATTCATACTTTTTCTGAAAAACAGTAGATGTAATGGGCTATTTAAAATGATACTCAATGAAAGTAAATGTCAATGTATATAATTTTCATGTCATAAAATGTTACGATAAAATTTGTATTTAGCAGTTTAAATAGTCTTATAGATTTTAGACTTCGGAGTTTCAGGTTATTTTTATTTCTTTAATTATAATGTTCATAAACTCGTTCACTGCTCTTTTTGGTTTGCGGAGAATACACATAAGCATGTTTCAGTGACTGGACATTTGTATTATGACATTGAACTCGATAGTATCCCTCACTATTGACGGATATGGTTATTGTCTGATTCACATAAGATGGAGTAACCTTTTGATTACCATACGGATGACTATACTCACTTTTCAGTTATGACAAGCTCCAAAGGAAAACATTTTATTTTACTTTATTACTTACTGCATGCTCTTTTATGTATGGTGACAAGCAGGAACGATAACTCTAGTCAGTGAAATTTTAGTGTTATGCTATATTAACTAAAAGTTTTACTCGCCCAGGTCAAGAAAGGGTTCACAAGACTCCATCCCGCCAGGTTATGTGGAGTTTACTATACCAAATAGAAATGGATTGAAGTTTAAGGTTTAAGGTAGCGAAAACGTTTGAACTATAAAAACTTTTGAAAAACTTCAGATTGTATCCAGTTTCCAAATAATCTTCGTCATATGCAGCTACGCAATGACCTAATTTACAGAGACTGTCTGTCTGTATTTTGTATAGACCTACTAGATCTCATTAATTACATGGTTATGTGGCATGTATATCAAATATATTTCCATTGCGCCTGAGAAATCTAAGTCGGAGAAACATAATTCTACTTTTACAGGAACTTTAATTACTGTAATAGTTAGATCAACAATGAGTTATTGAAAAGTCCAACAAAGTGATAGGGCCTACTTAGTTTGTAAATATTATAAACTTAATACCAAAGTTATAGTTTGCAAAATAAGCCTCACGACGATCGTTTCTGTCAATAAGACTTCATCAGTTGAGCTCGAATATAATATAAATGTAAATACTGGCAATTTGTTTATAGTTATATATAGTTATATACTGTTTACGATTATCGCGGGCGTCTTATTACCGGATGCGTCCATCTATAGAACACGGTGATAAATCTATTGGTAACTGATATTTTAATATTACAAAATAAACAATAATGTAGATCAAATATATAGTTATTCTGAATTCTATATGTGCATTTTAAATTGTAGGTGCTGCCTTAAAGGATGGATTACTCACGATGGATTCCAATGTGTCTTTGCTTTTGCACGTGTCTTCAGGTGCTTTTCGCTATAAATACAACAGAACATGTGTACAGTAAACCAATTCCTGGAGTCAAATGCCGGATATATCCGAAGGACGAAGCATTTGCGAGATACCTAGATGACCCTCGAATCATTTTAACCGAGTTTCACTTCCAAATGTCAAATTATACAAAAAGTCCATTTTTGGCCGATGTTGGAGAAAATTATAAACCATGGCGTTGGCATCGTACTAGAAGTCAACATGGACGGACATTGCTCATGTTGTCGTTTCATTATGACGTGTTGTCAATGTCAATCCTCACAATAGGTGTCGAAGTTTACGAAGTAGAACTTGCCGACTTGCCTTTTGGGTGTTTCGGAAATTTAACGTCAGAGCTGCGAGCCTCGTTGATTCGAATGCTGATACTGGATGGCTTTAGATTAGAAAAGAAATCCAGCTCACAAATTGAGTACGAGACGCATACGGAGCGAACTGTCTATGTTTGTAATGAGATTGTACGGAATCGTAGTGGGTATGGAAGTTTCATGAACAAATGCTGCAATAAAGAGGCCGATGGTACAATAACATGTAGCGACCAGGCCGAAGACGCGTGGATAAAGTTGCTGTACGTTTGTATCACGCTTGTTAAAGTGATGGTATTTTTCTTTAGCCCAATGATTATACCAAGTCAAATGTATAACGCATCATACGTAGCATCGGAGTATGTCGTAAAACTGTCTAAAGATATCAAAATGAAGCTGTTTATAACGGAGAGCACAGAGACATCTGTGAGATACAAGAAACGTTTAACGCTGGAGGATGTTGCAGACTGGAGAAGATTCCGAGAACAGTTAGAAACGTGTCCACTAGATGAAATCATTAATATCAAAGTTCCAGAATTACGTATTAAAGTGAAAGGTAAGCGTGTTATACCGGATAATGATCCACCGACAGGAGTGTTTCGAACCATATACGACAACCTCATACGGTGCAAAATCAAACGCCTCGATCCTTTCAAGGAGTGTTGTGATCGAAGCGTGTATGCCTCCTTGGAGCCTCAAATCAAACACAAATGCACGTGGCATATGTGCGTTCAGAGTTTAGTAAAAGTGCTAATGGTGTTTCTAATTCCAATACCTTATTACATCCGGGTTTTGATTTATTACATTTTCGAACAAAAGGAAGTGATGCTCCGAAAAAAAGTCGTCAATGACTTACATTTGAATGAGGGGTTCGATTTTTACCACACGAATATTATACAATTTTTGTCTCCCGTGCATGGAGTATTCATAGCCACATATGTCTTTTACTTTTTATCGGGAATAGTGATAGGATTTAGTGACGTAGCTCTGAGAGAAAAACTAAAAAGTATTGCACGAGATTCACTTCAGGACATGGAAAATGTACAACGAACAAGTGTTCTCCAGGTTTTATTGGGAATAGGACTGTGGCCTTTTCGCAAGTGTGGGTTGTTGGCGATACTTTTTTCTCCAATTTACGCATTAATAACGACGCCATTTTGTATTTTCATATTTTCTGTGTACTGTATTCCAACAGTTTACTTATCATACAGACTTTTATTTCACTCACGGAAAAAGATGTCATATTCCGATGATACTTCCAAATCTTCGGAACCAGTCGGTAAACATCGTCAAAAAGTCCGTAAAATTCGCCGCCGATTGACAAATATTGATCGGAACGTACATAGTCGGTACTCGTCGCTTCCCGATCAGAGTGAAGGTTTTTTCCCTTGGACATGGGGATCCGGAACACTTTGTGTTATTAGACGATTTATAATTCAAAGCATCGTTGGTTTATTTTGCTTAGCCTGCCTATATGCATTTGTTTTACTTTTTGTCGAAGCAATTGGACTGCTCGTGGAAGTTCTAGCCTTCACTATGATGGGCATTATCATAAATGCTGGAAGTACTCTGCGATATGTTTCAATGGCACTTTTGGTTATAGTATACATGCATGATTGCTACAGCAACGTGTACGAAAGTTATCTAACATTTGACAAAACTGTCATAGAAGACATCATGGATCGTGTAGAAGATCTGAAGAAAGTTGCAAGTCTTCCGTCAAGTATGCAAGAAAATGCAGGTTTTCAGGTGAAACCAGTAGAGGCAGTTGATGAGATTCCCACTGCTCTCACATTTGAAAAAAAAGAGCCAGCCTGGAGAATTGGACATTTATTGCTCTTCCTGGACTCGTTTGACACACCCCGTATACCTTTACGCTTGTTTCAAAAACTGTGTGAAGTCCGTATTCACGGTGCCCCAGGTCCAGTGTATATAAATCTTTTACGTGCAACAGGGAAATTTCTTATCATTGTTATTTTCTTATTCTTTGTTATGATCGTGGTGATGGCATTTGGAAATGTACATCAAATCTCCTCAACCAATCAGACGCTTGCTACATTAGCCGGTGGGTTTGTTCCAATGCTTTTGAAAAATGTACTTCCTAGAAAGTCAGTAAAATTAAATTTGAAAACACTGAGTTTCAAAGGACAAATTGATGAAATCATTTGCGAGTTTAAACAAAATTGGCCTCTTTGCGACTTGATATTTGAAAAGGCCGATTCTGAAGACGATCAGGAAAGTGAAACGAAATCTGAGAAAGGAGACGATGAAACCAAGGCTTCTGATTCTAAAAAGAAAAATTTGGACACTGTTTTAGAAGAGTCAGAAACCAGTGAAACCAAAAATGATAAAAGCACATCTAAAACTGCAGATTTTGATAAGGAAAAAGAAAAAGAAAAGCCAAAAGATAATACTCTTGAGAAATATATGAAAGAGGGTATAGAGAAAAAAATGTTTACCGAAAAACAAAATAGCGAAAATAACGCTTCAAAAGAAAGAAATGGGAACAGTAATACAATTAAGTTGGAAACCCAAAAATTGCTTCCCAGACTTTCCATTGTTGACGATAACTTTGTTGATTTGTTCATAGACCTCAGTGTGGCAGAGGTTTCCTCTCCTTGGCAGATG
Source organism: Atrina japonica (assembly GCA_030159075.1). NCBI lineage: Eukaryota > Metazoa > Mollusca > Bivalvia > Pterioida > Pinnidae > Atrina > Atrina japonica. The sequence continues at coordinate 5,380,220 of BROG01000001.1, forward strand.
TATGGGTCGGCCGAGTCTGTAAGATCGGCTTCCATGTTGCCAGATAATTTTGAATATGACTCTAGCAATATACCTCAAATCAAAATACAATCATATCAATGATTTGATTAACAAATTTGCTCAACGTTCAAATTAAGTTACATTTATAGATTTGAAATTAAATCTAAATATTTGCATTAATTTTTAATCTCAAAGTTTATGATATGAACATTGGTCTTAAGTGCCATAAATTAAATAAGAGATTACTGTACATAATTCTGTATATTTTCATAATGTTGTTTACTTACTATGCACTAACAAATATAATGGTTCTGTGAACTATACTTTATGGCACAATAAGCCGTAGATTATTATCAGCTCGTTTTTCTAGATAATAAATTTTACCATTTGAGATTCGGAAGTGAACTGGATAAAACAACAAGACCCTTTCGAAATAGGGATGAAGAATGCAACACAAGGCATCCATGGATCATCACCAAGCGTACATGTACCCTTTTATCAAAAACTGTATAAAAATTGCTAACATAGGACATAATGTTAGAAAACAGTTTGTAACATTCACTCACGTGACCCAACAAAAGTTTTAGAAGTTTTCTGCACTTTTAATTTTAAGCCACCATATCCTGATCATATTGCAATTACGCTTAAATACAACATCTAGCAACATATGGCTCACTTCTATAGTAAAATCAATATATCCTAGCGGGGTGGAGTCTTGCAAATCCTTTCTTGACCTGGAGTTTAAATTTTAGGTAATAAAGCATAACATTAAAATTACACTGACAACAGTAATCGTTCCTACTTGTCACCATACATAAGAGAGTATCCAGTGAAGAATAAAACGTTTTCACGTGCAGCTTGCCATAACTGAAGTGAGTAGAATCTTCCTTATGATAATCAAAACGTTACTCCGCCCATCTTATGTGAATCACACAATACAAACCAATGGAGGGTCAGTCTAAACTCAAACAACTGTATACGTTGGAATTTTCACTCCTGTTTAATTTTCGTCCCTTGACGAGAGGGGCAATAGCCTATAAAAAGTGAAATTTAAAGCACAGTAACTGTAGCACGGACATCGTGTCATTCACGAGACTATGTCGGTTTAGTGCAAATTTCTGTCGTACAGGCGAAAATTTCCAAGTAAACACTATTATTTTTGTTTTATCTTCTAAATGTATGTCATAAATTTTATTTATATTAACACATTCTAGCATATACGAGTTAGATATTCCAGTAAATCTATTATTTTAGGAACCTCAGTCGCCTAGTGATTAGAACTTTGTGCTTCCTGTCATCAAGTAAGTCACCTCTAGTCAGCACAGGATAGAGCCGTGCTGGAACCTAAGCCAATTATGCGAAGAGCCAGTACATTGTACCCAAATTTTCTCGTCTAGCATTAAGTGAAAAATGTTAACTGTAGTGTAAATCACTATTAAACAAAAGAAAAACATTTAAGACATTCGTATCCAATTAGGGCTGAGGGGCCTTTACAGCAGCATGGACCACGGTACTAACAGAACTGGTCAGGTAAAAAATCTGCCGATTCCAAAGAGAAATAGGCCTACTATAAATCAGTAGAATCAGTGTTTATATGTTAATTAGGCCAATTAAAGCAATTAAAAATTTCACGAGAAGTATTTTTTCTTTCATAAAAACTGCCTAAATAAACTGCAGCACAAACTTCAACTTTATAATCAAAACAGAAGATGCTATATATTAAATATAATGGTAAGCAGAATTGTGGATTTGTTGGAGAGGGATTTCTTTCGAAGCTTCTCCAAGATGACTTAATATTTTGGAAGCAAGGTCTAAATCTAGGTTTTCTGGTCCCTTACCTTTTTGAAATCTAGCATCCGTAACATTTATGAGAAGTACTGATCATAAAAAAGTCAAAATTCTGAATATGATTTTAAGTTTATTGATTCATAACTGGTTACATTTCAATAGGACACATAATTGTGCAATCCCATATGAAAATAAAAGCAAAGATATAAATGATACATGTTCGGTAAAATATGGCTATCCATTTGTACTGATCAGCTGCTCCTCACCACATGATAAATAAAAAAGGCATCTTACAATAACAAACAATCAAACAAAGCTAGGCTAAAATATTCAAGAATCTAAGCTCTACGTTAAAGACCTTGTCTACGACTCTCTATGTAAAGTTATGATTGATAATCACTATACACTATTGTAGTGATGACAAAGGATCTTCATAGCTTTCAGATACATTAGTGGGGTACAAACTGCTACAGAGGGTCTATGATCAAGTTGCGCATCAGAACTTTCTCAAGGTCCAAATTAATTTAAAATATGCAAAGGTACTACAGATATAAAATGTTTATGATTCTTATGATTACATTTAACTCATCCACCCCTAAAGACGCATTTGGTCTGGTCTAAATCATTGATTTACAGGGAAGTCCACTGCTTTTTAGGGTAGATGAGTATGTACATAATGCTGAAGACAAAAAGAATATTATATGCGTATGATGAATGGACAGAGTAACTCGAGTGGTAAGAGTCTGGTGTCTACTTCTCCGGACACCTGGACTGGACCTTCAGACTCCCACATGGGTTCAGATTTCCCATACATACAACACACCCATGTTTTATAATTTTTCTCGTACACTTTGGCAGGCAGCTTAACAAGTAAATTTTGTTTACATTTCGAAATTTCTGTCCAACGCCTTCAAATATATGAAAGTACATCCATAATGTCATGGACTATTTTTTATCCGAGAAAGATATTTATCTTTTTAAAACAGGTTATCCTATTCTTTCGTGGTCAAGTGTGGGGTATTTAAATGCCCTGTCGTATGACAGTGTTTACTGTGTGTCTGCACCTATAACTACCGACATGCCTTTGTCCGAGTTTGTGTGACAAGCTTCTTGGTTCATGTCGTTGTTCTCCTCTAACCTTCTGATGCTACAAGAAACCAAGTCTCAAGGTGTACAATACATTTACACAGGATGGAATAAACACAAACATGGATGCACTTACAGACCACATTAATACAACAAAGTATTTCCAATTGTACAGACGGACCACAATTTTGGCAGGCTGAAAGTGTCATGGGAACATTTACAAAGTTAAAGTGAAGGCAAATCTTAAAGATCAGCATCATTTCAAAATAGACGAATACTTCCATCACTAACCTTCACCCTAAGTTTCTAAGCTATTTCCTTTCTCCGACAGAATCTCTGAATCCTGCAACGAGTATCTAAATTGTGATTACGTGTCAACTAAGTATATACAACTGGTAAAACAAAATACATACAAACCACAAACAAAATTACATGCCTGTCAACATCAGCTTAACTGCAACAGTACATGTACATTATTTCACCAAAAAAAAAATTCACATTGCTAAACATGATATTAGTAATATGGCTTCAATAATCAGATATTTGTAGAAACAGTTACAGTAATACAAGTACATGTATTCTCAATGGGCATTTGGGTGATGATAACAAACGTTACGTAGCTTAAGGTACACAAATATAAACATCATGTTGTGGTACCAGGGTCAAAATGTCAACAGCACATTTCCTTTTTACAGTTTGCTGATGGTGGAAATCCCAAACGTTTCCTCTATTACATCTGTCAAAAACAAAATAAGAAATATATACATCATGAGATTATGTACACACCTTTTGGAGAAAGCTGTTGAATCAATTTTCAAAGCAGTAGTTCCAGAATTCATATGCTTTCACAGTAATAGTTTCCAATTGTGTAAGGTTTACAGGTATTTCACTTGTAGTGGCAGTTTGTTGGAACAGATTCAAATAGTGTAGGCTGTTCATACAACCTTACCTACACATTGAGGAACATTAAATGCATCAAACAAAAACCTGTATGCCTATGTCTCATTGAAAGAAATTTAGGTAGCGTGATATAAGCAAATATATGCATGTTGAGATACTGAAGTCCTCAATACATTTCTTGTCACTGCTGTTGTTTATTGTTTGTTTTATTGCATCAGTGTTTTACGCCACACGAAACAATTTTCCAGTCATACGGTGGCGACCAGTTTATAATGGGAGAGAAGCCTGTTACAATGTACTCAATGATTTCTAGCACGATGCTCTAACCACTTGACCACGGGTGCCACCTGCTGAAGTTTTTGTTATGAAGGTATAGTAAATTCCATATAACCTAGCAGGCTGGAGTCTTGTGAACCCTTTCTTGAACTGGACAATTTAAAATTTTAGGTAATAAAGTATAACATTGAAATTACATTGACAAGAGTTATAGTTCCTACTTGTCAACATGCACAAGAGAGTAGCATACAGTAAGGAATAAAATGATTTTCCTGTGCAGCTTGTTATATCCGAAAAGTGAGTAGAATCATCGGTATGATAATCAAAAGGTTACCTAACCCCGCCATCTTATGTGAATCGGAATATACAAGGATATGAGATTGGCATATGTAGGGATCTTCTAATTTCTTACATTCCTATCAGAGTTATTACTCTTGAACTCAAATCACAGCATAGTTCAAAAAGTCTATTTATAACGAAAGTTTTTAATTTTCATTCATCACATAAATTATATTCATTACATTCCTATCAGAGTTATTACTCTTGAACTCAAATCACAGCATAGTTCAAAAAGTCTATTTATCACGAAAGTTTTTAATTTTCATTCATCACATAAATTATGATATAACATTCCATTTCATCTAGAATATATGAACAAAAGAAACAGAATTTATAAAAGACAGTAAAAAATACATGTAACAGATAATAATGAAAATAGCTATGATGCGTCCTACTTACTCCTGGTGATCCACCTGGTGATTTACCAAACTTTGCTGCCATTTTGTTGATGAGTGCTTGAACTTTAGGATTATCCTGATACTTCACCATGTTCTGAGGATTCTGACTGATGTCTTGGAATGCAGCAGCGACTTCTGGATCCTTTGAAATAGAGGAAAAGACACATGCCAGTTTATTTACAATTGATATGTATTGGTCAGAACAAACCAATCTGAAATGATTAATGATTAACCCCCCTCCCCCTCCAAATTAAACCCAAAACAACTATGCCCACAATGATTAAACAGTCATGAAATAACGGGATATTGCAGAATGCTGGTCCAAATCAAACTCATCTGAGGTTCCTATGATATAAACAACATACCACAATTTGAAAAAACAAAATTAATATTTTAGAACTGAAAACCCAAATGTTCCAAACAGACAGAGCAAAAACAATATGCCGATCCCCTCCCTCCCCTCAGATCTTCTCTCTTGGGTGTATAAAAGGAGTTTACATTTCACTTTTGTCCAAAGCTACATGCATCAACTCCTTTTTCATCATTTAAAGGGGTACAGTTACAATTACATTTCCAGAAGCTAAGATTATTCCTGGAAAACATTTTTTTTTCAAGATTGGAATGGAGGAGTGAAGAGAAAGTAGACAGACATTTTGCTGTACTTTACATACACTTGGAGGGAAAAGATATAAGTAAGTTAACTGTACATTTGTACTTACTGAGAATGCCTGGACAATCTCTGGATCACTAAGGAGACCAGACAAATCTGGCATACCTCCGCCACCTGAGAAAAGAGACGATCAATCTGAGACATAAACCTGACTTGTACTGATGACATACATTTTTTTTTACAATATACAGTCAATTTTCATTAAACCACCTTTCGTTATTTAGAAACTATGGTGGTTTATCGAGTTTGGCAATGAATTGAATTCCTGCATTTTAGGGATATAGAGTTACCGTTTTTTGTTATCATATACATAGCTCTAATTAATATAGAACAGGACAGGAGGTCATATTAAGTCATTATCTTGTGTATTTAATTCCTCAATTACCTGGTCTTAGTACTTCTGCCTGACTTTTTATCGGTGATTTCTTGCGGCAAATTAGCCACCACATTGAACATGATCACCTATGGGGGTATATCGAGATAACCAAATGGACGTTTAAAAACGATGTGAGATAATGAATTTAGTGCTATAAATTAGAATTTTTTTGTAGCAGGAAAAGCGTGCGTGAAAAAATGTGGTGTTATTGCCAGAATGACAATGAATCAAGTGGCAACAATTCCAGAACTGACTGTATACATACGAATCAAGTGGCAACAATTCTAGAACTGACCGTATAACTAAAACCTAGCATGTTTACCTATTACATAAAGATGAAAAGGACAAGAAGTACTCATACCCCAACATGACTAAAAATTCCCCCCCCCACTATTCTTAAACACGTGCAGATAAGAAATCAAGTTCACAATGTATCTGAACCGTATATCAAACTCTGTGACCAAGAAATGTTAAAAAGGTCTCGATTGTTTTAGGCTAATTGAATTATTTGGAAATTAATTAAATTATTAAATCTTGTCTGCATTTCTGGTTCCAGGCCTGCAATTGGTAATTAGCAAAATACCTGTGGTTGGAAAGACAGGAGAGTTACATAATCACGGCCATATAAAGGTTATGGTTTACTCATCAACACTTGTGGTCATATTTGGACTCATCGAATCTATAAATAGTTTGGTCTACTGTGGAACTCTAAGGATTAAACATGTACATACTACATGTAAAATTTTTAAAATTTTTTATTCTAAATCAAACACCCCTGAATTCTGAGTGGACTTAACCATTCTTTGAAATGAGCAGGTCCAAATGTGACTTCAGGTGTTGTTGACTTGTTATAATTCATTTCTCTATATCAGACAACAGATCATTATCTGCAAAAACAAAATTCATAAAATATTAAATCCATCGATTTGTTATCTTACCTGGCATTCCACCACCAGCTCCACCCGGGAATCCACCAGCTCCACCTGGGAATCCACCAGCTCCCCCTGGAAATCCACCAGCTCCACCAGGAAATCCACCAGCACCCCCAGGGAATCCTCCTGGAAAACCACCTGGAAAGCCACCGGCACCTCCTGGAAAGCCACCTGGGAATCCTCCTGCACTGCTAGATGATGATTCCTGAAATAAATTCCAATAATCTGAAACCTTCATCTATGTCACCTGCAACAGTGGTGGTCAGTGGCTTTAAGATTTGCCACAGATTCAAACATGGAGTTATCAAATATTAAAGAGCTCACCTCACACCAAAATATCTTACATCCCCTAATTAATCTGACCTCAACCAATCTTCTTAATCACAGGATTGAAAATAAGTCCAAAACATTTTCGAAAAAAAAAACCCAAAAAGCAAACACAGGTCTCATTTAGCATCTGAAGAAAATTATGCTAAAAATCATAAGTTTAGTTGATGTATGATCAGCATAGACAAGTAAACCCCAATCAATGATTTTAACCAGATGCTGATGTTAGGGTGATAGTATAAGCCACCCATAACTTTGTAGAGGTGAGCTAAACAGGTTACTTTTACTGTTACTTCTCCAAGCATAAGAAGTTTAAGTCATGACTTTCAATATCACTGTCCTATGCTGTGGTATGTGGCAGTATATTTAAGAACCTTCTGCAATGACTTAAGTCCAAAGCATGGGTTAAAGTATGTGGCATTTCACCTAACACTTGAGATATCTGTATATAAGATGAATATTCTTTCCAAAACATTTAACATCTATAAAACATGCTATGGTACATTTGTTTTGCATTTGCAATGGTGTTTTACATGTATGCCACAATCAACAATTTTTCAATAATACAGTGGCGGCCAGTTTTCAATGGTGGAGAAAATTTTTTCAAAAAATCAACTTCGGTTCCAGTAAGACTCGAACCCATGCTGACTAGAATCGAGAGACCTCATGGTTTAAAGCAAGATGCTCTAACCACACGGCCTCAACAAGCTACATTACTAACAAAGTTTTCAATGCACAGAATCAATCAACACTTCAGTTATTGTTAATACACATACTATCAACATCTTAGGCCAAAAAAATTAATCACTAGTTTCTCGGGCACTTTTTTGAAAAATCAGATGAGGCAGGCAGGCAGGTTTTTTTTCCTTCTGGAAAGATTGTAATTTTCACACACTTTCAAAGCAATGTATATAAAATACTAACAAAACCAACACACTTTTCTATTATATCATTTATTGAAAACACAGAATAAAACCTTTATATTTTGAAAATAAGTTACGACATGTAGCAGAATAAATGGTGTCATGTAAAGGTACCCCTATTTCTATTTTTCATTTTCATGTCTGATTTGAATCTAGGATGGATAACTCAGTAAAGTCTATGTAGGAGTTACCTAAGCTACATAGGGGGAGTTGTGCTAGAGGCATGCGTATTCTTTGGCGCCATTAAACATCGAACATCAATGTTTCATTCTGTTCATTCTTTTCCTCCTTACAGGTAATTATATGAATTATTTATCACTTAGATATGTGTAAAACATTTATATGTTGAAATAGTGGTTATTTCTTAAACATTAATTTTGAGTGACAGTTTCCCGATTGTGTAGTAAACACATTTTCAACTAAAGCACATGTAACTGCATGCTGACCTATGCCTAAGCAAATGTTGTCATGGTTAACTTGATAAGAAAACAATGAATTAAGTTCATTAACAGGTTTTTTCAGTAATAATCCCTTATATATATTATCAATAGTTGCTATATTTAATGTGATTTTATAGAAGTTACGTGTTAGTTAATTTCCTTCGATCACAATTTTGTATTATGAATTTCTCTAGAACATGTTAATCCGAAATATTTAGGTTTTCATTGTTTAGAATAGATGTTGTTGTTTTTGTCAACGATAATGTAAACAGACAGAGAGAAAATGATACGATATGTAAGCAGATACACAGTTTGCATTGAATCTAATGAATAGTTTATGGTGATGTCCATCAACGTTGAAAGCAAAGAGTGTGTTTAGTCGAGACATAGATGAAGTGGTATTTGAATGAATAGCAATTTGATAGCCTGCATTTTAGAAACTTTGTGACAAGTGAAATGTTGAATTGTTTGTATGGAGAATAACTTCGTTAGGTTTTTCAGTAATTCATCAGTTTCTCGTTATACGCTTAGTAATAGTTTTGTATTAAGTATTTAAGATACACATATGTAGCTATATTGTCATGAAATAGGAAAGAATTGTAGGCATGCGTATTCTTTGGCGCCATTAAACATCGAACATCAATGTTTCATTCTGTTCATTCTTTCCTCCTTACAGAGTGCAGGACCCATGAGTAACAGACAGACTTTCAAATGAACATTAGTAAAACAGGCCTCTGTATCCTGGCAGCAGATGGTTCTCTCTTCTGGATCAGGGGAATAGTGCCGTCAGTATTTGAAAATGAACATACCACTCACAAATAGTCGAAATATTACTTTTAAATCCATAAAATTATTGTTAAAATGATATATTTTTGTCGGAAAAAATGAACAAGTAATAATTTAAGGTGCCAATTCAGTAACTTCTAGTGCAGATTGGGTAAATTAGTGTCGATTTGGTAATTCATCGTAACCACCATGCTGGATATGCCCAATTCCCAAGGTCTATATTTCCATCTGTAATACACGTAAACATTTTGTTTACATTGCAGTTTTCACCAAATCCTCCAATGATACACCATTCAAGAATACTCCTTGTAAAGGTACCCCCCACAGACCCAATCTCATTGTCGATAATAAACTAAAACATTAATTTTTACCACAATGAAGCACAGAAGCTCACAGCACATGGTAACTACATGTAAACGTAACGCTGATCTACATCTTAGTCAATTGAATGCTTACTTTACAAAATCAGATGCGGTATAATAAAACCTAGAATTGAAAATTCCGGATATTTACGGAATTAAAAATCCCAAAAACGAAAAACAAAAACCAATAAAAATTTAGAATGCGGCATCAACTTTGGCAATGCGGCGGTGCCCAAGAAACTAATGATTAATTTTTTTTTGGCCTTACATAATTTTTTCATTTTTTCTGTTGTAGGTTTCAAAAGCTGAGCTATTTTTATTAAAAAAAATGTAGAAAAAGAAATTCACTGGAGGGTTATTGTTTCTTTCTGTGGCAGAAGAAAATTTAAAGATGTCAGAAATATTCATTTGATGGCATGATGTCATTGAACTCCATTTAAATCAAGCTAAAAACCTAAACACATACACAAAATGATTATTTTGGAGACTTCTTTTAAATTGAATACCCAATGTGGAAGCAGTACCTTGTATATGGATATTCTAAAATTAAGTAAACCGTGATTACCTCCCTTCTCCAATAAGAGGAAAACATGTATTACACTTATAAAGCAACACACAAAATTACCGATTTTGCTTTCTCATACTCCTCTCGTGCTTTTCGTATGCGCTCTTTTCTTGCTTGTAGTTCCTTTTCTTCCCTTTTTCTCTCATATTTACGTCGGTGCTCCATTATCTTTTTGGCCTGCAGTAAGAGGTTAAGGTATTTGACTTTTAAGAGTAAACATCAAAACAACAACAATGTATACAAAACAACTAGCTATACAAAACAACAAGAAGTATTAAAAATTCTACAGCTCAAAACTGTACTGAATATGAGTTTCATTATTAAAAAAAAAAAAAAAACTATTTCAATTCATATTCACTTTTATATAATTTTCAATACATTTTTTTATAATTATATATCTGAAAATTGAATAAATGATCATAGTTTTGTAGACTGTAAAATGTTTCTTAGCGCATCTATAAGCCAACCCACCATCATAACATGGCCAAATAAAAAAAAAAAAAATGCCCCAAAACTTGTAAAAATTTACGACTGTTTTTTACTGATCTTGATGTACATCCCAGGGAACCGGTATTACATTTCTGTGCAGATTCTTATATGTTCATTTTAAGACATCGGCCTAGCAGTTAATCATTTGTTCAAAATTACACACAACTTTTTAAGCATTGTCAAATACAAAATTTTGGACAAGCAGACTGATTGACAAATAAAAATATTCCCAACCCGATATTGCATCTCAGGACGTAAAATGAATGAGAATCAGAGACGGACTACAGATTTATGAAGTAAACAACATTCATACATTTGGTGTAACTGCATGCAGCCATTCATCAGCCATATCATCAAAATCAAGTTTACAAGCCATTGTCAAATCCTTGTAAGCTTCCTCAAATTTTCCCAATAATCTGTGAAATAAAAAGATAAAGATAACACTCATATCCATCTGGTAAACTTATACACTGGAACCTGTCTTGAGAGACCACCCCATCTGCCAAAAATGTGGTCTCACAAGACAGGTGGTTTCTTGAAAGAGCTTTAGTATGAAGAGATCACCCCATCTGCCACTGAAATGTGGTCTTTCATCACAGGTGGTCTCTTAAAAGAGGTTTTATAGGAAGGTTTTTGACCAAGTGGTTTTCAAAAAGTGGTCTCAAAAGACAGGTGATATTTTATAAGAGTTGTCTCTTAAGACTGGTTCCACTGTAGTATAAATGTTTATATAAGCTCTATATCAGATAGACTGGGTGCTCTAAATGTAAAAATAATGTCATACATACAAATTCTATGTTGTTCTATGTGAAATACACTAAAATTTAGATCTGTGAGCTGACGAGTTTTTATCAAACATATCAACATTTTATTAAGATACTATACATTTAGACTAATTTTAGCTGTGTATTAACATTTTTGTAAATATCAAAATCTTTGCCAACTTCAAAGACCACCCATGGACTCCTTATGATACAACTTGAAAAAGCCCAATATTTCCATGCCTGCTACCAAGTTTAAAATTCTTACTCTTTTTTAAACTTACTTTGTTATAAATGTGAAAACAATGTGTCAGAGACCATTTTACCTTATATAATGATGCAACACTTTATACAACCACTTGACTTACTGGTGAGCTCTACCCCTCTACTTTGTACTATCACTTAACTCACTGGTAAGTCTACCCCTCTACTTTATACTATCACTTGACTTACTGGTAATTCTATCCCTCTACATTATACTATCACTTAACTCACTGGTAGGTCTACCCCTCTACATTATACTATCACTTAACTTACTGGTGAGCTCTACCCCTCTACTTTGTACTATCACTTAACTCACTGGTAAGTCTACCCCTCTACTTTATACTATCACTTTACTTACTGGTAAGTCTATCCCTCTACATTATACTATTACTTAACTGACTGGTAAGTCTACCCCTCTACATTATACTATCACTTAACTTACTGGTGAGCTCTACCCCTCTACTTTGTACTATCACTTAACTTACTGGTAAGTCTACCCCTCTACTTTATACTATCACTTTACTTACTGGTAAGTCTACCCCTCTACTTTATACTATCATTTAACTTATTGGTAAGTCTACCCCTCTACTTTATACTATCACTTTACTTACTGGTAAGCTCTACCCCTCTATGTTATTCTATCACTTAACTTATTGGTAAGCTCTATCCCTCTACTTAATACAATTATTCAACTTACTGGTAAGCTCTACCTCTAAACTTGTATGGTGGGGCCGAGTCTGGATTTAAGTTGATGGCTTTTGTACAGTCATGTATGGCTTTCTGTACTTTCTTCATCTTTATAAATGCACTGAAATGTCAAAGTATGAAATAAAGAACACATGTTTCACAACTAGGTCACAAAAAAAATAGTCATAATAAAAATGGTATTATGATTTGCTTGGGTTATAAAATATTTAAGTTCAGTGAAAAAAATCTTTCATTGTATTGTTTGAAAATAGTTGATCACGAAGGCAGACCTTATAGCTTGCCTGCAATCAGCACCCCCTTCATTGTTGAGTAATGACCCTAGACAATGTGCATGTGAAGTTTCATGGCTGTAGCTGCACTACTTTGCCCACAATGGACTGAAACAAAAAGCTTAACACAGAAAAAGGACGACGTCGCCACCAACGCCAAAGCAGTGACAGCAATAGCTCTTCTGTTCTTCGAACAGGCGAGCTAAAAAAGCAACATAAAACAATATTGTATTTTAGTCTTTTAAAACTCAGTAGTCATTTTCAGGTTGATTGTTGTACTAAAGATCAGTCCGATGATACCACACTGCACAACGTACCAGTATAACAAGAGATTTGTGTACAAAGAAAAACAAAGACAGTATTCAAAATATTATCTACGGTAAAAAATATTTATCTTTCATTCTTGGGCCTGGTAATATATTTCAATCTTTGGTTTCTCATTTCCTCTGCAATCAAACACTGCTATATATGAGCCAGCCTGGATCAGTCGGTAGCGTGCTCGACTCTTGATCCTGAGTTCGAGTCCAGCTGGCGACAGGTCGGATTCCTATCCCTCAGACAAGACAGTAAAAACCTTGGTCACGTGTCACTGTAGGTGTTGACACATTAAAGAACCTTCACTACTCAATGGCCATCAGTGCCGAGCAGAAAGATTCTGGAGTGGGATGTTAAATAACAATACAGCAACAACTTTGCTATATATAAAATATTTCAGAGCCACTGTAATCAGTCTTTTGATAACTGTAATATTGAAGTTGTTGTTCTTGTTGTATTGTTGTTTAACGTCCCACTCAAGAATCTTTCACTCGTATGGAGATGTCACAAAATGCTGGTGAAGGGCTTCAAATTTTTGGCCTATGCTTGGCACTTATAGCCACTGAGCAGTGAGGGTTCTTTAACGTGCCAACATCTACTGTGGTTATTACTGTCTCATCCAAAGGACAGGACTGTATCATTGAAATCAAAACTTTAACAAAAATATGATTGTACATTTTATAAGATTGGCATTCATACAGAGTTGTCTTACCTTGCCCGTTTGGCATAAAGAGAGGCAGAGTGTGGATTACTTTTAATTGCCTCTGTGAACAATTTTACAGATTCTTCAAAGTTTCCTGAAACAGATAATTCAACAATGGAAAAATGAATTTATAATTAATGAAAATCAGAAACATACAAACTATGATAAATCAAAGTAAAATATATTGTACAAGTTATACTAATTTACACTTACATACTGATACTGTGATTCAGTACAAGTTATACTCATTTACACTTAAATACTGATACTGTGATTCATTCATTGAATAAGAATTCAAGAAAACTTGATATTTTCGAAGGTGTTGTTTATTTTCTTAGATAAAGTCTGATCTTTTGCCATTGAGTTTTTTATTTGTTTTAGAGCACAGCATGAGAATAGCATAAATGTAATCAGTTCCCAATAAAGATTTAAAATGAGAGTTCAAAGTGTTGTCAAAATGGTTGAAAATCATAACTGATTAATCGGTAGCATTGGTTGACCCTAACTGATCAAAGATCAACTAATAATCAGATTGTAATTAACTTGTGTTATTTTGCAAAGTCTTAGAATGTAGCTAACTGTATATATTTTATAATGAAATTATTAACGATAAAATAAATTCTTAATAAGCATAAAATTCATTTTCAATAAAATTCATTAAAGATGGAAAAACGATTTTAACTTGATTAAGTTTTCATAAATCAATAGGTACAGGTAAGTAACATTTAACATGTCGAGAGCAGTTGTATCAGTGCTGGTTGTATGACAGTAACTTGTTTGAAATTAAGATAAAAAAAATGATTATAATAAATCATGAAATCTGAAATCAAAACACCTTTCCGCCTGATGATCAATAAAAAATCTGGGTGACCCTAGTGACATCAATATATTAGTACCTATAGAAACCATGTGATGACAAGACATGACTGCCATTTTTCTCAGATCAAAAAAATCATTATTAATCCTAAAACATGAATTATTTAAGACATTCGATAATTTAACTTCACCTTCTGACAAGGCTGCCATTGCAGCAGAACGCTTCTCATCAGCAGTATCCATCATTTCTTCTGTCACTTCCTGTTCTTCATCGCCATCTTCTGGTAATTCTGTGTCATTGTCCTCTATCACGCCTTCCATGTCCAACTCTAAAATGAGGAATGTAATTGCATCAAATCTGAGGTTTTAGGGCCTTATGTGCCAGTTGCCACAAAGGGAGTAGGTGTATGTGAGGTGAGAAACTGTGGTCAGGGCCTTATGTGCCAGTGGGCACAGAGAGGATAGGTGTAGTCGAGGTGAGAAATATCTTAGATAGAACAAGTTTAAACAAATCAAGAACTTGTCTTGTGTTCATTAGTTACTGGCATCATTTATAAATCACAAACGCATGTACATCCAGTTGACACTTATACACAAATGGCAACCTATCTATCTTTATTATATTCAAACAGTTATAAACGATGTTTATTCCATTTTTTGCTCAGGCCAAGAGTGTTTATAAGCCCACATTTATTATATTGTTATGGCAAACTTAAATTTCTATTTTTTGAATTTTTAATGGCCGATACAACGTATAGCCTGCAGTTCGACAGAATTTACAAAGCAAGCGTCTGTCTCCTCTTTGAGCACTAGCCACTACTCGGCACAAGTATTTCTTTAACCAAGATCTTTCAAACTCAAACTAGTGTCCAATGATGAGGCAGATTGTTATCTTGAAATCGACACTGATTTAAAGAAAACGTCATCTTGTTCTGTTTGGAAAGTTTCAAGTTGAAAGTCGTACAAATGTGACAGCACAAAATGTGCGCTTTTGACAGTAATCAATGTGAGTCAGACGCTCTAATTTATCAAAACTGAATAGTTCAATGCATTGTTGTAAAGGGCATAGCTGACCATGATTTTGGTGATATAATTTCAGAGTGAAAACGGAAAACTTTCGATTTCTGGTTCGGTAGAAACTAGTGCGCGATATGAGATTGATTTTTATGTAAACACTCGCCAAAACCCTAAAAACTGTCGCCTCTGCAAGTGATTTGGAGTTTTGTTATGAACAAGTAATGACTTGGGTGTTAAAAAAAAAAATTTACGAGTGCATTATCAAGGAAAACTATAACTCAAAATGGCATCAGTCATGCGGCCCAGAAATTGGGAGAAGAACATCGGTCCGAATGGATTTTTTTCAGTCAGGACCGACGGACCAATGTTATTGGCATAGACTGAATTATAATCATCATTTTGGGATAAAAAGTGTCAGTTTTGCTTTCGAAATGAATTCGGCCCCAATTGTATAAAGAAGGGAAAAAATGATATAAATATATTTGTTATAAGTGATACCTAAATCACTTTCTTCACTTTCTGGCTCTGGCTCTGGTTCTGGTTCCACTTTAGGTTCTGGCTTCGGCTCTGGCTCTTGTTGTACTTTTGGTTCTTCCTGTAAAAATATATACGATAGCATCTTTATGTCTGATCTTTTCTGAATATACTCTGTACTCAGCATAAATCCATCTAAACTTGACAAACATTGATGCACATGAGAACTACCAGTCTTTCAAGAATCAAGGTCAATGTCACAGTAACACACCCATATGATAAAAGAATTAATGTTTTTTGGAGGTCAAAATTGGTCAATATTTCTCAAATGAAATCAATTTGGAAATCAATGCTATTGTTGAGGCAAAAAATTCACAGAACTAGCAGTGACATATGAATGCATCTCATGGGAACTGTGTGTCAGGCCTGTCTCCCATGTATACATTCCAGTTACAAGTAGACAGGAAATAACAGTAAGCATTCTGGGAGTATTGATCAATCAATACATGTCTTTTACCAGTAAAATTGTTATTAAGTAAATGGTAAGCAATTACAAACCTTTAATTAAAACTTTAACCAGATACACTGATACAGGGATGCAGACAAATCCTATAGTCCTCCCTAGTTTCAGTGGTAGGGGAATAACACCAAACAAACAAGATGACATCAGAGTACAGTTAACCTTGTATTAAAGGCCAACTCTGTTTAAAGGGCACTTGCCTATAAAAGTCATTCACACAGAACTGTTTTTAACTTTTTCATGATGAATAAAGAATATTATAAAAGCCATGTAGTGGATGTAGCAATGCAGAGAGTATCGGCCAAGATGGCTCAGTTGGTAGGAGCGTCCTGCTAGTGTTAGGAAGGTCCTGGGTTTGATTCCCGGTCTGGTCACACATTTTTCCTTGCCTGTTACATAGACAAGTTTGACCGTAGGACCATATATCAGAAGATGAACATTAAATCCTACACTGTACTTCCATCAGTATGATAGTCATTACTGCAGACCAAAACACTTAACTCATTAACCCCGCGGTCATATTTAGACTCAACCAAATCAATAAATAATATTGTCTACTGTCATACTTCAGAAGTGAACTAGTTCATATTGCATGTAAAATTATTATAAAATTTTGATTCTCATTCATACATCCAGGATGAATTCTCTCAGTCATCTTAACCATTCTTTGAAATTGTCAAATGTGACTTCAGGGGTTGATGAATTAAGGGAAAGACGATTTCTAGAAGTCAAAGTAATAAACAATACCTTAGGTTGTTCTGCCTCTTTCTTGACTGGAGGTGGTACGTTGGCACCCATACTGTAAATATATACCATAATATACATGTATGTAAGTTATACAGTTGTACAGTGTTATGATTTCTTCGTATCATTTCAAGATCTGTGCTCAAGACCATAAACAAAGAAATTCTCTGACAAATTTTATTCTGAAAAGTTCTCATGGACCATAAAACGACTTTCGAATTATCTCAACTGAGGTAAGATTGTTAAGGGGCAGTGTAAATCTAGTCCAGGACATATGTCCCAATTTATGTCCCGATTCACTTAACTTTGATGTTTGAACATTAGTCTAACCATAATCTATGATTATTTATTTTATAACCAACCAAGAGGTATTAAATGCTTTAAAAATCAAATATGCAGCAAGTTTTGTGGCATAAAAAAGGAAATAGATATATACCTTTTTTAAATGATTAAAACATCTTGTAAAATGCCAATACATAACCGAAGTTAGTAATTTATATATATATAATGTACATGTATAATGTATATGTACACTGGGACACAAGTGTCAGACTAAATTTACACTATCCCTATTGTTAATGTAAACAAAAGTCGTATGGCCAAAACAAGAAAACAGAAAAAGAAGCGTTGGTCTCCTAAACCTATATTGCTCAAATAACATGTTGTTTTCGAAAGCCAAAGGATTAAACATGTCCCAAAATACTCCAGGTGATGGAGACATCGGCATTAGCTTCCATTTATCATAAAATTTGAACATACAATGTAAAGGGCAACCATTTTCGCTGTTAGAAATTACTTAAGTCAACTACAGACTGTATTAAGTATTTTATCACTTGAGAAAGAAATTTGTCTGGGAATTTCTTGATAGTCCACAACTTTACCCAAGATGAGAAAATTCTAAAGATTTGAGTAAAATCTTGAAGTTGAGTAAAAAAATTGTCTGAGAAGTTTTATGGCTCTGGGCCCTGGTTATTTTCATTGCCATAATGCTCCTCCATAACCTTGATTCTTTTTATAAAACACACGTATGCAGTAGGTGCAGGCCTTTTTCTAAATTACCCATAAAACCGATAATCAGCCCTGTACCCAATGCAAAATACATGGATTTTTTTCTCAGTTTGATGAAAAAAAATCTCAATTTGGTGTTAACACTGCAAAAAAAATTAATTAATGCAAGGGGGGGGGGGAATTTATTTTAAAAAGTGATTTCACTACATGTATATTTAGATTTACATATAAGCAGATCATTCCAACTGTGTCCCTTATGTCATTTTCCTAAAACTGGCAGAAAAAGGCATAATAGTTAATATGATAAAGAAAAAAGGAATTTTCTTTCATGTATTTCCATGTGTCATTGTCCGAGTCAGGAATCTTTCATCTTTCTATGTGTACATACATGTGTATGTTGATATTGTCAGTCCGATATTATGTCATGTTTTTGTAGCAAAATTTCTAAAGTGCAGTAATTCTTCATGCTCGACCTTTTTGAGTGTGCATGTGTACACATACATTTATTAAAATTAAACAAGTAGTTCAGGTTAAGATTAGATATTTTATATTTTTATATTTCAAGATAATTCTATAATATTGCAATACTATGGACCAATAATATACTTCGAGACAGATGATATTGCGAGATAAAAACTTCGAGATACCAGGAATAGAAGTAGTATAAATATACATTAAAAAAATGGGACCAACCATTCTACTCTGAAACAACCGGAAATTCAACTCATCCGATTTTGACATAACAAGATTTCGCTGTATATAAATGTATATATAAAGCTACTCACCTTTCTAACCAATCCTTGAAAAACACTAGGTCCGGTTCATGCAAGACATTGGGGTTAGCTTTACATAAACCAATGAACTCCTTTAAGAGCCCAAGCTGGGCCATCATACCACCCATTGCACTCATCCTGGGATGATTCTAGAAAAGGGATAAGTCATTTTAATATAAACATATAAAGAAACTTAACGGCATATAGACAGATGCTATACATTAATATGGCTGTCATTGATAGACTCAATATTGATACAATGTACATTATTAATGCAAATTGATTCCATATCATATCGATACATTATTTTAATATCAATACATTTCTTATGCACTTCACAGGACGTTCTTTTTTACAATTTCCCAAAAATTTCACTTCAGTTTTTGTCTGTTTTACTTCATGTTCTTGATATTTATTTCATTTCAATTGTTCAAATGTGTTAAAATTTCCCAAGTGAAGTCAAATGACGATGAATTTGAAGAGATTCTAGTACATGTAAATTTGTATTTTCACAAAGTTTTGTGTATTTCTAGATTTCCCAATTTACAATAAAACATTGCCAAAATTCCCAAATCAAAAGGCCGAGGTCCCATTTGTATGTTTCATTCTCAGTTAGCATCATATCTACCGGTAAGTTATTTGGTGGAATGTCACAAGGAGATAAACAAGCTAACAGTAATATGTATGTACAATGTACATATTCCTCCAGATCTTCAATCTTCAGGGCATTAAAATTTTTAATGCCTTTCTTCCTTAAATGATATTGCCAATACTTTAATATTCCACTTACTTTTACTTTCCTAATTTTTTTTTAATTCAACTCATGGTACAAATGATGAAATGTACTTTTGTAGTAACTGTATTTTGTTTCTATCATTTCCTAGAGTGGATGAAATAAAATTACACCCATGCCACTTGCTCAAAACTTAAGATTACTCAAGTCGAATAATTTTACTCCACTTCAGCTAATCCTGAAATCTGACTGGCTGTGCAGAACAAGCAAGTGGACATTGGTTCAAATATATGTAATCACCGAGGAGAACCAATACACCCGATACTTTCGGAACACTTCTGACAACTACATTTACCACTACCAGTATTCATGCATGTTACTCCCTTTATTCTAAATTGTATGACTATGTGTATATGTATGAGCAATGAAAGAGGTTTAAATTTGTCTGGAGTCATGTTTTTCTTGTCAGTTTAATATCAACGCAAATAATTTGTGGTACCCCCTCCCCTCCCACTTTTGGTGTCATCTGTCTATTGAATGTTCAATAATATTCCCAAATGGGCAGGCTCAGTGTTAAGTAGTTGATACAGAAAGATTTCCAAAAATTAGGACATAATTTGTGAGTTTGTGCAGGAAGCCTAAAAGGTCACGTGTAAAATAAAGATTTCCAAAAATTTGTGCAGGATAACCTTAAGCTTGTGGATAGAATTTCAAAATCTGTGCACCACTGTCATGATGGTTATGCCAATAGACTCAGCTTGCTATAACTAAGTCATATTTATGCACAACAGTACTGCAGTAGTTCAATAGACTTGTTCAGCCCACATTAATGATTATATATTCACATGTATATATATATACACAATGGTCATGTGAACAGATTTTTGGATTTTGTGCAGGACATCATGAGAATTAAATTTGACCAAATACATTCAACATTATATAAGGGTCTTCACCAGATCCTGTGCATCAGATGGCCAGAAATGGTTCTTGGTCTTGTAACCAAAGGCAATGTCTGGCTAGTTTAAACACATCCCTATGGGTGCAATGACCATTGATATTAACGGTTCTTAGTACTTAGTTACCATTGTAACCAAAGTCTGGACACTCTAAACGTGTCTCTGTGGGTGCATTGATAGTAAATTTTAATGGTATTTGGTCTGATAACCAAAGTTGGCCACTCTAAACATTTGGGTGAATTGATAGTAATGGTTCTTGGTCTTGACTCTTGTAACCAAAGTCTGGCCACTCTAAAGACTAAACACATGTCTGTGGATGTATTGAAAGGAACGGTTCTTTGTCTTGTAACCAAAGTCTGGCCACTCTAGAAGCGTGTCTGTGGATGTATTGAAAGTAACGGTTCTTGGTCTTGTAAACCAAAGTCTGGCCACTCTAAACACGTGTCTGTGGATGTATTGAAAGTAGGGGCCCTTAATCTTGGTCTTGTAACCGAAGTCTGGAAACTCTAAACGTGTGTCTGTGGGTGTATTGAAATTAACGGTTCTTTGTCTTGTAACCAAAGTATGGCCACTCTAAACGCGTGTCCCTGGGTGTATTGAAAGTAATGGTTCTTAGTCTTGTAACCAAAGTCTCGCCACTCTAAACGCGTGTCTGTGGGTGTATTGAAAGTAACGGTTCTTAGTCTTGTAACCAAAGTCTGGCCACCCTAAGCGCGTTCCTATGCATGAACTACAACTAAAATAAGCATGTCGTCATCGTTTCTATTGTAGCCAAGACATACGTTTTCACGCATGCGTGATCTGTATCTGTCGCAGTGTAAATAACCTCAGATTTATCAACAAAATATTCTTCACAGTCGTTGTTTTATTTCATTTAAATAATAAAAATTCCTTGGTTTATCTGTGTATCGAATGTGAGTGTCGGGAAGAACCCCTAAAGATATTTCAAGCGGTCCTAAAACGCCTTCCAACTGACCGCATCGTACCAACTTGCGTTTTAATGGACGGCGCCATCTTGGTGCTTTTGTGTACATTGATAAAAGGTCCCAACCTTTTGTTTCACCAATGAAAAATCTCTTTTCAAAATGACTTGGTATGCTATTAGAGGCACATTCAAGGGTTTTTTTGTCAAGTCATGGCGCATGTTCCCAATACCCGAATACGTTTTTAGACACGTTAAAAAAATTATTAATTTTCACTAAAAATTATTTTACTGTAAAAACGTCAGGAAAAGTTTTGGATAAGCAAATTTCAATCCATTGTTATATCTAGAATATGATAGAAGAAACGCTTATTGTGTACATAATAAGCGCATTGCAGCGCAGAGAACGTATTTGGATCAACCCTCAACTGCACCTCAGTTTGAACCAACTTGGATTATTCCCCTTTGCAATAGAACTCTTCAGATTGTATATTGGCAGATTTTCTAGCAGATGATATATATCGACCTGTCGTATATAGAGCTCATTTAAGGTAAGTACAACGTTTTTCTGTGTAAAATAATTATATACATATAGTTTTTTTCCACCAAAAATTCTTATATCTGTCATTTTCAAGTATGATACAGTATAGTGCCATAAGTTATGAACCAAAATAATTTCCCCATTATTTCTATGTGTAAAAACTAAAATGACTTTTTTAAAAATATTTTAGATTTATTCACTATTCTCTTGGACAGTTGGATATGTTATTGACTATAATTCTTTTTAAATTAGTCTTTTTATTTTAGCTGAATCCTATTAGTTCCTCTAATTACTCTGTGATGCTTAAACATTTTCATTAGAAATCTACATTTTCTTTATTCTTGGGAGTAATTTAGCCAATAATTTTTAAATTCTAAGAACAAAGTTAAAGAAGCATGTGATGTTGCAAAATCCATCAACCAAGAATGAATGTATTTAAATTTTTACTTTACAATCAGGTTCCAAAAAAAAAAAAATGCCATGTGGTCAACTTGTAGGACATGTATTTTAAATAATTAAATTAAATTTTAAGTATTAAAAAAATAAAAATAGATACTGAATAGAAATTAATTGAAGTCACTGAAAACAATTTCAAAAGGATTGTTTGATAAACATCTAGAAAGTAAATGGAAAGATATTTATTCCTTTACTAAAAAGTGGGGGTGTGAAGAGAGTAAACTTATCAGTAGAGGAACTCAAAGACAATGTGATTACCCTTGTCAAACATTCCTTTTGTGCATCAGCATCAAACACAGATGTGCATGTACCTGTAATTGTGGGGAAAAGGGTACAACATGCATTTACTAACAATTATGAGATTACATGGTATAGTGGACTAATAATCTCTCAGGTATATTAGTGCTAAATGTACCATCTTCTTAACCTTAACTTTGCTAGATAGAAAAATGCATGCATCAATGTAGCTTAGCTTTTAAAAAAATGTGTCAGTATGTAGTAGCTGAAGGTGAAAACTGAATTTAATGCATTGAACACAGAATACCATTTGTTCTGCTCAATATTTTATTCTACTTAATAAATTGATAATTGAAAACAAGAAAAAAAGTCAACATTTGTAAAATAGCAGACTTATATTCACATTACAGATTTGGAAAATAGGTCAAGTTCCAAAGTTTGACATGTGCGCATACACACACACACACACACATATATGCTCACATCATTACTATACTGAAACATAATATCTCTGACCTTGCTGTCACAGACAATACTGCTGTATGTATGCCAATTTAGTTATCTAGACATTCATCCAGACTAGCTAAAATGAACACATTTTCATATTTTTTATGATGAATAATATATATTTATATATATATTTATTGCAATATACTATTATATTCAGGTGCCAGGTTATGAGGAATGGTACAATCGGAAATCCAGCTATATACACTTACAAACTGGAGGAGGACCTGAAGCGTGGTGACCTTCGTATTCAAATTTGATTTTGTGAAAAGTGACAGACAGATACTCGGTTCTTTTAATTATTGTAAGAGCAATAAAAACTGATCAAACAAAACATTTGTTATTTTTTGGTACGCAATGGCAATATTTTCAACAAGTTCTCTGCTTCTCTGTAGGACAGTGAAATGACAGACACAAATTTCAACATTAGGGAATTTGACCCCATGGTGATTTTTTGTTTTAGCATTAAATTTTAAAAACATGTGGTGATTTAACATCCAAATATCCCCTTCTGACAGAAAATATATAGTTTTGGGTGAAAACTTCATTATTATTTTTTCTGTTGTCCTGGCTATCTATTGTCGTACTGTCGACTTTCGGTTTGTGGTTGCGCCGTGCACTGCAAACCTTCTTTAAATGACATGTGTCATATAAAGATCATGTAAAATTGAACATGAAAAATATTTTTTTGTGCCTGCTACAAGGTATGCATGTGCGTTGCCGGAGAAGCGCAACATTAGAACACTTACTTTTCGTTGCCGACCACGCTGTAAAATCTGGAATGATCTAACGGTCACCTGTACCCGTTATTTGAATACCGATCCCGAAATATAATGCAAATTTTAAGACATTTGTCATCATTATCTCGATTTCACCCAGTCATACACAATGAGTTAATGATATAACAAACAAATCAATCTTGTTAATATTATGTATAGAAACGCTCTCTCGAATTAGAATATATGATATACAAAGACACCAAAAAAATATTAAAATACAGCGAACCCGACTCCGTAGTGTTTTTTACTCATCCGGGTTATAAACTACAGTGATTCGCGTCATTTACATATCGAAAATAAAACACGAAGTCATGGTTCGACCATATTCTATAGATCTACTTATAAAAGTACGAATGCGGTTACATTTGACAGAAACACGTATGATATCAAAATATATATTTAAAATTGTGACATTTTATCAAATCCCATGAAATCTAGCGCTTTAAAAGAAAACAAAACAAAGCCACACTTACTATTATCACCATATTTTAATCCATTTAAGATTGTTAATTTGAATAATTTAATATTACCTGAATTTAGCAAAAATGCTGAAAATGCACCGAAATTCGCTATTCCACATGCATATTACACGGCTGAACAGATTTCATTAAAATATGTGTGCTCCTGACCAGCGTTCGATCAGTTCATCAACTGGACAAAATACAAAATTAATCTGTAAATATTTTAAAAGGATAATATTGTTTTGATATTTTTGCTGTTTACTTTTAGCTTTTGTTAATATGAGAGAGAGAGAGAGAGAGAGAGAGAGAGAGAGAGAGAGAGAGAGAGAGAGAGAGAGAGAGAGAGAGAGAGAGAGAGAGAGAGAGAGAGAGAGAGAGAGAGAGAGAGAGAGAGAGAGAGAGAGAGAGAGAGCAATCATAATCAGTTTAGCTGAAACGGAACTCGGAAGCAACTTCAGGCTCCCTTTCCAAATATCTATTGACAATGGCAAGATGCCATCATCAGATTGGCGGTGGGCATCCATTGTCCCAATCAGCAAGAAAGGCGACAAACACAACGCGTCGAACCTCTGACCAAGTTTCACTCACTTCCATCTTGTGAAAACTACTAGATCATATCATTCAGAGCAACATCATGGATCACTTTGACAGCCTGGGCATACTCATGGACAATCAGTATGGGTTCGCACAAAAGGATTATGCCAGACTCAGCTAACCATTACTACACAGGACCTAGCCAGCAGTCCTTCAGCAGGAGAGCAACTTTATGTTATCTCACTGGACTTCTCCAAAGCATTTGGAAAAGTAACGAACACTCACCTACTCAACAAGTTAGGATACTAAGGAGTGAGAGGAAATATCAACCTGTGGATCAAAGACGTCTTGACATCCAAGACCCAAAGATGATACTAGAAGAAACAACATCAACAACTGTTTTACAGCCGATGTACTAAACGGTGTGTCCCAGGGGACAGAGTTTGTCCTAATGTTGTATATGTCTTTCATCAATGACATACAAGAAGTAACATCATCCGTCATTCACCTTTTCGCAAACGACTTGACCGAACCAACCAGTAGAAGACATCGTAACCATGACTCAAAGAAATATAACAAGCCCGAGATTCATAATATCTCATTCAATAGTCTTCTACCATTTGTCAGTCTTCAGTAAGGTCTTCATCATATTCGTACATAACTGTACTCACTATCTTTGAAAAAAGTTACATGACTTTTACGAACCTATGACAACCCGGATACGCTCCTGTCCTTCGGACTGAGACAGTAAAAACCGAGGTCCCGTGTCACAGTGAGTGTCTGCACGTTAAAGAACCCTCACTGCTCAATGGCCATAGGTGTCGAGCATAGGCCAAAATTTGAAGCCCTTCACCGGCATTGGTGACGTCTCCATATGAGTGAAAGATTCTTGAGTGGGACGTTAAACAACGATAAACAAACAAACAAACAAACGAACCTATGATGACAGTATTTATTGTTTTACTGAGGCTGGTTCTCCAGAGTATCGACTTCAGGAAATCGTTTTGGACATCTTATACAACAGATTATTCAAAGTTGTTAAGACTAATGAACATAATCTAAATGTAGTAATTGCCTGCTCCTGAAGGTCAAATGCTCTAATAAGGACATTGCAGCTTTGAATTTAAGCAAAATTTTGAACCAAAAGTCTGTCCAAAGTAAGATGCCTCCATATCTCCAATACAAGGATACGCCATGCATATCCAATAGCTATACGTGTTCAGTTGCTTCCAAAATATTCAATTGCAAAGCAAGACTGAAGCAACTCGGTTTCACCAGCCCTTCCAAGAACTCCTCACCTTGTACCTGTTCTACATCTGAAATCATGTATGCTCCATGTGGCCATGTTGTGAGAGGTGATCTCAACATTGTAGGTGACGAAAAACTGAAATTTTTTATGCAAAATCCCCAAGTATACGGAGCATGTCTGGGTTACTTTGACATTATCATGACGCATGCGAAGTGTACGCCATACGTTGGGCTAAGAAAGAGGGTGTCAAATTTGAAATCTTTCGGAGTGGATTAAGTCGGGATGTTCTTAATGACGAATTCGACGACTTAACCATTTGTTTAAAGACACAAGTCAATCTTTTGAAACCCTGATGTTGTCAGAACTTTCCCGTCTTCACGAAAAATTTACTGTCCCTGCCGACAAATCATCTAACAGCTAACAATTACAATTACATTTGTCTGCAGGAGATACTACTTCAGCACTCTAATAGAGGAAGGTGGACTCAATTCACTTCATGGAAACTCGGCATATAGTCTCAGCAATTTTTCCGTCTCTCACTTCGTTTGGAATACAGACGAGTAACAAAGAGCTTAAATTGTGAGACATTTAATGGATTTCGAGGATGCACAAAATCCCCATAAACACCGATTCATTGCGGGGTTATCTAGGTGCTCCACCAGGCTTTAGATTTACATATTTTACTTACCACACTGCTTACATATATTAAGCATGGTCTTGAAAAGAATGGTACAACCGCCTACTCAAGAAGCTGATTCAATCAGATGTGGATCCTAAAGAATTCAAGAGAGTTGTTGGAACATCTAAAGTATCTAAATTTCAAACATATAACCAGCATCAAGTCTTGATTTCTCGACCCTTCACATAGCCATTCCTCGCCAGACTTTTATTATACCAAATTCTTTGTATACAAAAGTGGAAATCGCAGATCTAAATATCTAGTGTTAGGTCATAAAGAACCTTATTTTGTGCAAGAACACATCAATTCCAATATCAAGTACACTGGAGGCGATATCATCAATATCTAGTTTCTAGTGGACAACATCTTTGTGGTTTTTCGGGAAAGAATTTCCAGCAGATAGTCGGCATTCCTATGGGAACCAATTGTGTCCCTCACCTCGCTGACATCTCTTTGTATTCATACGAAGCAGAATTTATAGTTTCTGTTCTCCACATCAAAGAAACAGCACCTCTGTTCAATTTTAATTACAAGTACATTAATGACGTCATGTCTATATATAATCCAGAATTTCAGAATTACCTCTGCCAGATGTATACTGTTGAACTCGAGATCAATAAGGTGACAGAAAGCAAATATCTTATTATCTAGATTTACTCTTCCCTTTATGACAAACGAGATTATTTCAATATCCACATCACGATATCCCTGTTCCCAAGTAGTAATATCCCCGTCTTCTACTGCCTATGGCATTTTCATTTCTCAACCTATACCTTATGCCAGGAGTTTGCTCCTCTTATGAGGGTTTTATTCTGAGAGCAAAATGACTAGCCAATAAACTACTTACACAGGGATACGTTGTTGAACGCATAAAATCATCACTAGGGAAGTTTTATGGTCAATACCACGATCTTATAAAACAAAATGAAGTCACATTCTCAAGAATGTTAGACAGTATTCTGGAAGCGTGGGAATCTGACTGGCAGATGACCTTTAACCCTGAAAAATGCAAGTCACAAACAGGAAGAAATCGTTGGTAAAGTTCTACCTGCTTCACAGTCACATACTGGAGAGGAAGCACAACAGGAAATACCTCGGCATTACCATCAGTCAGTACCTAAAGTGGAACACAAATGTCCACAATATCACCACCAGGGCAAACAGATCACCATGTAAGCAAACGAGGTTCAATAAATCTGTTTATTGTAAATATACCTTTGGGCTTAAGCATTCTACCAACATTTGCACGAGTTTTAAACGTTCAATACTGAACCCAACTTGGTACCAGAAAAAGAATAATTTGTTTTTCAAGCTTGCAAATTTAACAACATGGCTACTGTTACTATAAACAGAACGTAGGAATCAGAGTAGGTTTTTGAGTTGTATTTCAATTATCACAGTATTACAGTTTTGACTTGTCCCAATCATTTTTACTGGGGGATATAATTACTGTTCTCAAGTCGATTTCATTTTGTAATGGCGTCCAGTTTTAATGGTAGAGGACCAAGAAAGTGGCTTCTAGCCTTTCACAAGTGAACTGGAAAACTTTCTCACAAAATCATCTTAGGTTCCAGCAGCCTTAAACACGATGTTGAGTAGAGGTGAGAAAGTTCATGTTTTAAATTATGATGCTCTAACCACATTGCCCCCTCTGTACTTAGTAAAGCCGACGAAACACATTATTTCTACCATAGTAGCACAATCTTTCATCTATACCCGCTCTGCATAAAATCCTTAAATTATTTACCCCCTGAAAAACAATGGACTCTTCTGTAAATCAATGATTTAGGCCAGTCCAAATGTGTTTTAGGGGAGGATGAATTAAATTTGATTTTGAAGCCAACTTCAGGGATATGTTATGTCTTAAATACACTGAAGTTTATTGGACTTTCTATATCGCAATGCTTCAGTTCAGAAAGCATTCAGCTTAAAAGAGTATCAACAGACTCCACTTAGATGAAATGACACCAACTCTACTTAGAAGAAACGACAGACATATTTTATCACTCAGAAATTTCTTTTTTCTTTTTTTTTTCTTTGACAACCTGATTAGGTTCTTGTAAAATTCTTTACATATCGGTAATCCATTAATAGCGGTCTTTGTTGGCTTTTTCTGGGAGCCTATTATCTATATAAATGTCACCCAGCTGAATCAAGGCCACGAAGTCTTATACATGAAATGCTAGTCTCACGAAATGAAAAGATAATATAATTCTTTAGATTTTAATGTTGCAATGCCTTCCAAAACAAATTATATATGATATTGGTGTGTTTTCCATGGTGATGATGTATTTATATGCAACTAGTACACTTAGTTTTTTACAACTTGGATCCAGACCTATTGATGTAATAAAAGCAGTTCGTTTTAGAAATGTGTGTTCAGAGGCATGACAGCAAACCCTATGGATAACAGATGTTGGGAGTTATCACATGAAGTCTGACACATAAAATTTTCATTTGCTGGATCGTAATAAACTTGAAGTCCACAGATGGGGACAGAAATTGACCAATAATCACACATGAAAACTCACAGAAACTGACGAGTGAACACACAATAAATGAGAACTTACAGAAACTGACCAATGAACACATATTAAAATGAGTGAGAAGTCACATTTTCACTTAGTCCAACTTACAGTTCCATGTTATCTAATATCTTGATAATACTATTGGGAACTGTTTAAAGCCATCATGAGCACTCATAGGAAAAGCCCAACAAATAGGCATAAAATACAAGACATATACAATAAATATAAGTAAACCATGTCAAAGCTGGTGTCTATATATTGTTCAAAAGGAAATATTTGATCCAAACATGTCAATGTTGAATGTGAACAGATATTTATGCGGAAGATTGACAATGTTAACTATAATTCTCCGGCTCTGAGTGCATCCTGATACGATTTGCCCTCTCCCTTTTCTTGAACCAGTTTGATAAGGTCATCAATTCGAAGGATTGTGATTGCAGCTTCGGTGGCAAATTTGAGTGATTTGATTTTAGACATAGCTGGTTCCAGAACACCTGCTTTTTTGTTGTCTCGTACTGTACCCTGGTAAAGTTCTAATCCGACCCTGCAAATGATGATAATAACAATGAAAATAAGCTGTAGACTTGAGATAATGCTGAAATGCATTAAATAATAGAGTAAAAAGCTTCATATAAAGAAATAGGTAATATCAAAACTTGTTATTCAAATTAATGCTCTTATCTCTCGAGACCAAAACAGACTGGCCTAAACCAAAAATGGAGCATACCATTTAAATATTTAAGGGTGAAATGGTTAAGAAATAAAGCTGGTAGTGTTGCATTGCAATTCACTTTACGATTTTATGGCCAATATACAGTAGAATCAGAAATTTTATTGTGGTTTTAATTTCGTTTTTTAAATTGTTTTCAGTTTTCAACAAAATTAAAACCATGACGTAATTTTACACTAATTATACCTAGTAATAGTTTCCTGTACAAACAGGTTTTTTTTATAAATTTCAATAAAATTTAATGACAACGAATATTTTATTTTTAAAACAACAAAATTTTAACCCCATGAAATATTCTGATTCTACAGTATTTAAGTTAAATTTACTTCAGAAGTAGCTGAGGAATTTAAATAATGGAATGACCATTTTTAGGGTAGTTATGAAAATATAACACATACTTGAGAGTTACAACAATTAAATTTCTTGGCAAAGCATTTTTTATAATTGATTCTTTGTAAAATATGATGTATATAAAATTAGACTATAAATATGAAATCTTATCACTCCCTGTTTTGGTGAAATGAATCGGATATATAAGAACAGCAAGTACAATCTCTTAGTTTATTTTTGACCCTGTGGTCCGACATATTTATTTGGATGAATTTAATTTTGCTCAGGGTAACAAAGCATGTTCCCTACGATTATTAAAAATATGGTGAACAATTACAGAACTTCAGTCAGAACCTAACCTGACAGACTGAACAGACACAACCTACAGTCACATCTGGTTCCACTGGTACGGGGCTAATGAAACATGCTGAGTAACACAAACATAAAATCTACATTCAATTGTTGAGCATGTATATATTCCTCTGATAACTTTAATTTTCTGTTTTCACAATACTTACCATCTCAAGTCCTTGTGTTCTTGTTTGGTTTGAGACATGTTGTGATATGCTCGCAGTTTAGCTACAAGATCTGTGGAATCTTGAGCTGCATTTACAGCTAGCTGTTTTGGTATTACTAACAGAGATCTGGCAAACTCTGCAATTGCTAGTTGTTCTCTGGAACCCTGGAATTAGAATGTAAATGTGATGAAGGTGCTCCAGATATTACCGTGATGGATTTTATCCAGATATAACCCATTGATGGCTTTGATCCAGATATAACCCAATGATGGATTTGATCCAGATATAACCCATTGATGGCTTTGTTCCCGATATAACCTAATGATGGATTTGATCCAGATATAACCCAATGATGAATTTGATCCAGATATAACCCAATGATGGATTTGATCCAGATATAACCCAATGATGGATTTGATCCAGATATAACCCAATGATGGCTTTGTTCTCGATATAACCCAATGATGGATTTGATCCAGATATAACCTGAGAATGGGATTTGATCCAGATATAACCCTAGGATGGATTTGAACCTAATATTACATGAGGATGGATGAGATCAAGATATTACACGTGAATGGATGTGATCCAGATATCACTTGATAATGGGTCTAGGGTTGATGGCATTTACATATATACCCCCTTATCAATAAGTAACTGCTAATCAGTGGGTGGTGCTGTATAATCATTAACACCCTCAATAATCCACGTGCCCCTATTGACCTTTAAAAGTGTCAACAGATAACCCGATAATCACTAATTATGTCCATGACCTGGTGTTTTTTTTAAAGTAGGAATTCTGAGCGAGGAGCATCCCCAAAACCTATTGGCAAAAATTTGGTCATAATATTATTAAGTCTCCCAAACGAAGTTTGGAGACTTATTGATTTTGCTGTGTTTCTTATTATTATTATTATTCTTATTATTATTATTATTATTATTATTATTATTATTATTATTATTCTTCTTTCTTCCGACCGTGAACGTTTCCGCAGCGTTTCTCGAAAACCGTAAGTCGTAACTTTACGAAACTTGGAGGGATGTTAGATCTCCATGTCTAGATGTGCAGTCAGTGTTTCAATTTCCCCGGGGTCATTCCCTGCCCCCTCATTTGAGAAATGTTCATTTATCTGAAATACCGTTGAGATCCCCACCCCTAAACCATATATTTTCTTATTATTTGTGATGAGACTAATTTCATGGTCGTAGTGGGGGGGGTCCCCGGGGTCATTCCCTGCCCCCTCATTTGAAAAAATGTTCATTTATCTGAAATACCGTTGGGATTCCCACCCCTAAACCATATATTTTCTTATTACTTGTGATGAGACCAATTTCATGGTCGTAGTTGGGGGGTCCCGGGGTCATTTCCTGCCCCCCCTTATTTGAGAAATGTTCATTTATCTGACATACCGTTGAGATCCCCACCCCTAAAACCATATATTTTTTTTAATACCCATGTCAACACAAAGAGTTCTATTGCATTAAAGTTTGGTATTCACTAGTAGAACTTGGTTACATGGGAGTAGGGGAGTCAAGGTTTGGGAGACTTTTTCGAAACAGCTTGCTGTTTCAGTTAGGCCTCGTTGTACTTGAAATTTCTGATTGACGAAGATTCTGAAATGTGATCTGAAGGGCAGAAGAGACACTCAAAATACAGAGATTTTCCACTAGAGGAATAACATCTATGCAATATTTTACAGTGCCTTAGACTTGGTTTGTTTAATAGGTAGAGAGATATATCAAATGTGAAAAAGGGATTTATTTACAATTAGGTAAAAACTGCATTAAAAATATCCAGAATGTTTGTGTATTCATTTCTGAAGTGAATTCATCAAAAAGTTGCTTGTTTGATGTGCCATAATTTCACTTGTAGAACTGGGAAATTATTTTTTTATTTCCCCAAATCTCATACAGCTACAGTGAGTGGCCTAAAGTTGGTCAATTTCAATGAGAGAATATTACTCACCAGAGATGTAGCAAAGTTCTCTAAGTATATAGACAAAGCTGCCTCTACTGCCCCACCTCCAGGAACAGCTGTCTTGGATTCTAAAACACGCTTGACTACACATAAAGCATCATGCACAGACCGTTCCATTTCATCACACATAAAATCATTGGCACCTCTGAGAATGATAGATGCTGCTGTTCTGGCTTTAGGTCTGAAAAATACAAACATTTTTTAAACTGAGTTCAAAGGAACCTGCTTGTTTGTAAAACATTTATGGCCATATTTTGTACACAGAAATGCCACACAATTCCTTTTTCTTCAATCATTACATCAAGGCTGAGGAGGCTGCAACAACAGCAACATAATGCTTCATATACATATCACAGGAAGTACAGGTTTAAATTGTCTATATAGTTTTAGATTGTTCAACTACCGAAACAATAAGTTTACGCAAAAAATAAAATTTAAACCCTATACACAACAATCTGTGAAAGAACATCTTGAAAGGAAATATGAGGACATGGCTGGAATCCTGTTTTCTTATCCTGTGACTATTATCAGACTACTAGTGTAAAAATATATCTACACTAGTTTATTTCAGTAACGATGTGACCAAAGTTAAGCAAAGAAAATAATTTGATTTCAATATACATTTTAGTTTAATTTTGGGCAAAAAATGAATAAGAGTAATTAAAGAAGAAAGTCTCTCTCTACATTTGTCCATCATCTCTGACAAAGGTCAAGGTCATTTTACCTTGACCTAGAAAGTCAGAAAGTGAATTGCTTTCTCCCACTGTATATACTTAGCTGACAAGAATGTCAATAAGCAAGTTGAATGGGAACTAAAACAACAACATCTACGAATCACCTAGAAAAGTTCAAAACATTTGGATTTAGACTCATGGATGGTAACTGAGAATCATATGTTTTTAGTTACAGAGGTTCTATAAGGCGTATATGACCGCTTCAAAACCATTTAGGACATATACGGTCATTTTATTTAATGATAAAAGCATAAATTCACTTAATTGCTGTGAAGTTAAAACATCGAGTGTTTTTGAGAAGGAAAAGAATTACCGTGGAGCGATTTGTACACATGTAAATTTTGACTTTGTATTATTTGTAGGAATTTTCATTGTTTTTATAAAATGGGCCCAAACTTTTATTAGAAACATTAAAGAATTCTTCTTATAAATGTTCAAATTATAAAATGTTTATAAATAGCATTAAATAACAAAATCATTTGGGACTTTGTCAATAGCTCTAAACATTGAGAATTCTGCTTCATCGAAGTTCTACTGTATGTTGTTTATTTCTTAACGTATAGAGCAAATTCCAACTTATGCATATCTTTTGTTCCTTTTTAAATAGGTAAAATATATCTTACCATTTCAAGACAAACTAGATGATTTTCAGATTAATTTAATACAGTAAAATGTGCTTTAGCAACCACCTACATGTATAAAGACCACCTGGTCACAAAGACCATTTTTTGCTGTCCCCAATAGTACCATTTGTGTACAAATCAATCTCTATATTAAGACCACCTCCCTATAAAGACCGGTTTTGTTGCGTCCCAAGGAGGTCGTTATATACAAGTTTCACTGTATATACTTTATTCTACCCAATTTAAACTCTACACATGTCAATCAGTGAAAGAGCATCTTAAAAAGGAATTTGAGGACATGGCTGAAATCCTGTTTGCTTACCCTTTGACTAATATCAGCTCATCATCACAAATCCTTTCTTGTACAACTTCATCAGCCTGTCCTAACATTGATGGGTCAAATGATTCTTCTCCCTCAAGATTAGCTAGTGTCATTACTAAGGAGCCTGTAAAGATACAAAAATATATCCAATGAGAAACAAATTCATACCCTTTATTTCTGACAGCTGTGAGCATAGGTGAATATACATGTACTTGTGAGCAGAGGTAAATTACTTGTGAACACAGGTAAAAATAATATCTTTTACATCACGTGTCAAGTATATTTCAGGAATTTTACCTCCAGCTGTTTTTGGCATGCATTTCAGATCAAGGTGTACATAGCAGAATGTGTACCTCCAGTTGCTTTGGTGATAAATTTCAAATCAAAGTGTATATTTCAGGGTTCTAACATCCAATAGACTTGAATTTAGATAAAGATGTAAATTTCACAATTCTTACCTCCAGTTGCCTTGGCAATACGTTTCAGATCAATTTTCTTACATCTCCTGACAGCAATGGCTCCTGCCTCCACAAAATACTTAAGACATAGATCATCTATACCCCCGGTGGTGAGGATAACATTTGTCCCACAAGCCAAGATTTTCTCAATTCTCTCCTTTGTTATGTCTAACTCTCTGAAGAGGAAAGAAAATCCTAATTAGATACTCACAGAAATTTCATGTTGCTTACATATCAGAAATTTCATGTTGCTTACATATCTATACATGCACAAGCTACAAAATGGACAACTATCAATGTCAATGGAGTCTCTCATGCACCCAATTTCATGTTTATCATTCATTCTTGGGGTTATCCTGATTAGACATGTTTTAGTACTAATTTCATGTGTACATTTATCATTTTCAAAGGATATACTAATGTAAAACTGTATCTTCCACTAGTTTATTTCAGTAATGTCAAGACCAATGTTAAGAAATTAAATATGTTAAAAAATAAACAAATGGAAAGTTCCATACATTTTAAGTTTGGGCAAATAGTGAATAAGAGTTATTAAAGAAGACAGTCTCTCTCTTTCTCTGGATGAGATATCACTTAATAAAAAATATAACAATCAAGTCCTCAATTGGACAGCAATTTATATGATGGCAATAACAGACACCATCTAATATTAAGCAATGTCATGACATAATACACCAAAATTTCGGATAAACTACGACCAAACTAAACTATGTCTAACTAACACTAACTAAACATACATCTGTTCATCATCTCTGACAAATGTCAAGGTCATTTGACCTTGACATAAAAAAGTCAGAAAGTGAATTGCTTTCTCCCACTGTATATACTTAGCCGACAAGAATGTCAATAAGCAAGTTGAATGGGAACAAAGACGATAGCATTGCTTTTCATATATGTTGTTTAGTTAACAAAGTGTGAAGCAAACACTAACTAGCAAGGTTCAACAATTAGGTTTGTTCGAGACAAGTCCCTTTTGCGATCGGACAAGTAGACATTACTTCTCACTTGTCCGAAAGGGACAAGTGGAATTGTTGAAGACAAATACTAATTCAATAAAGATTATTCTTTTTTAAACACAAAACAATAGAGAGGTTTAGAAACCTTACATGTGCATGTATGTGTACATGTACGTGGGGAATTCCCTACTTTTAAGTGTTACGTCATTGTTTTATGCATAAGGAAAATTTCTACAAGTTGTCAAGTACGTGTAATTCGTCTGCTACATGTAAGTAAAAATCTGTAGACTTTTTTGTTTAGATAGCAACTATTTTCTATAAAAACTTGTTATGTACGCAGTTTTTAGTTAGCATCTACATAATTTTATCTACATATATTTCTCCTTTTCTGTTTAAAACCAGCAAGAAGCGCATTTTCTAAACCTATGACATGTTCTATGTGTAAGTTTACTTGTTGGTTACCAGTACCCGTATCCGTACCCATACACGTAAGGTTTCTAAATCTCCTTAATATCTTCAAAAGTTACACTTGATTTTCAGACAAGTCATTTTTGCATTCTGACAATTAGATTTCAATACTCAGGGGTGTGGAAATATAACTTTCATGCACTTGTCACCGGGCAAGTAAATGCAAAAAATGATTGGTTGCCCAAAATAGATTTTTACTTGTCCAATATTTACTGACAATTTTTTTTATATACAAAAATACTTTAATAGGACTTTGAACTCTAGATTTATAGTTTTTTTTCTCTTTATAATGCACTTGTCCACAGACAACCAAACTTAAAAAAATTAACTTGTCCGGAAGGAAAACGTAATGGGTTGGGCATAGGATTTCCTCAACCCTAATTATACTTGTCCTGCAGGACAAGCGAAAATTTCCATGATTGTTGACCCCTGACTTGTGCATATCTTACCATTTCAAGACAAACTATATGATATTTAGTTTCACCTAATATATAACAATATATGTAGTAAGAAAAAAAAAAAACGATAAATATCTATAGGCCCAACAGTTACCTTTGTCTAACACCATCTAGTTGATCAGGTTTTTCTATCAGCACTTGAACCCCTAACTTCATCTTGACTTTTTGAAGACTGAAGTCTAAACATGCAATCTTAGCATTTGTTATTTTCTTTGGCATCGCTGAAATATAATAAGAATTTGTTAATGCCATTCATGCTTTGTGTCATTGCTGTTTTAGGTCTTGAGAAGAACTTGCTATTTGTGTTAGTTTTGTTTTTACCTTATCGAAAAATCATAAAATTTATGTCATTTTATGAGCCCAGGAGACATGATTACCTTTGTTAAAATCCAAATTAAATTTTTTTACAATTTTTATTTTATCAAACTTGTTCAATATTTATATTATCATTGTTTCATGCTGTGACAAGAACTTGCCACTGACAATATGAAAAAGTTGTACAACTGTGCTATGAAACCTTGCTTTCCGAAAAACAATTTTTTCAGTTATATGATGACACAAGATTTAAATGATGGAGAAGAGTACATGGTTACAATATTCCTGTAGAGAGACAAATGGCCTTCCACAAATACACTAGCAAACTTTCCCACAAAGTCAGCTTTATTAAGTTCCAGTAGGGCTTAAACCACACGGCCATGGAGGTGATTAGATTCAATTGTTGTTTAATGTACCACCCAAGAATCATTCACTCATATGGATGTGTCACCAAATGCCATTGAAGGGCTTAAAATTTTGGCCTATGCTTGGTACTTACAGCCAATGAGCAATGAGGGTTCTTTAACATGCTGACACCTACTGTTACATGCGACCTTGGTTTTTACTGTCTCAGCCGAAGGACATGAAAAGCCAGCTGCCTCATCCGAGGCTCGAACCCATGACCCTCCAGTTGTGAATCGAGCACACTACTGAAGAGCCACAACAGCTCTCATGATTAGATTCCATGATGTATGACTACAAATCAATGTGAAATAATTTTAACACATATACTTACCCTGTGATGCTACTGTACAATTAAGAGCATAACCCTGTATCATTACGCTTTCTTTGGAACTTTTTCCATGAGCTTTCAGAACATTGACTGCTTTAATTGGATACCTGTGGCCACCTTTACCATCTGGTGTCTTTATGGCTAATGCAGCGTCAACAACCATATTGGAGAAGAAATCAGATTGACTTACAAAGTTAAGGATATTTACCTTGTTCATGTCTTTCTGTTCATATCATTCCTAAAGGTGTTTTTCAGAGGTTGTTGTAAAGTCAAAATTCTATCATTACTTTTAATTAATTTTATCTATGAGTTGAACATAATTACTTTGACCTTAAAAAATCTATAAAAAAAAGCCTGCAATGTGACATTTTCTTTTGTGGGTTTTATTTTATAGAACTCACTAAGTGCCTGTTTATCCTCTAGATGCATCTTAATTAGTGATGCAGTGTTAAAAATAATACAATGAATGAAATTTATTTTCGGTTAATATAAACATTTGTTATAGAAAAATTAGTAAATAAAATTTCATCAAAATTTTTCTGTCTGATTAGAACTTTAACTTTCCTCATTCTGTTTACACCAAACACAAAAGTCTTTATACAAATATAGTATAATTTGGAAAAAATCAAAGACAAAAAATGTCTTTTAAGATGATTGACAAATGTCTAACTTGCATAAATGTCTATGATTTGTCTCCATTATGGGCAAAAATAAATTTGTTAATGTCATTTTTCTGTAAAGGATACGATCCAATGATTTTACTGGACATACTGGTTTTTGCAGCATTGATAATACACTCTCTCCCCAACTCTTCAACATTGATTGTTAAATGTTCCTGTATATATTTACAGGCTTCCCTAGAAAATAAAGAAATATTTCACATTAGAGATGGCTAGGTGCATCTGTTTTAATGGTATTTCATGACCTTCAATTACATTTCTTTTATTATATGAAGTCAGCTATTTTTAACCTTACCTGGTTACTATATATATTTAGAAAGAGACCACCTGCCCTTTTGCATGTAAACTGGCGAACTTCCCTATTAAATGAGCTTAGGTTCCAGTACAGCTAAATCCTTCCCTGACTAAAGGTAAGTAATTTCATGATATAATGTGTGATTCTCTAACCACTCCATGTCTAGGTAAAAATATAATGTTGGATGGCAATTGCATATCAACATATAGAAGACTTATTAGCCAAACTAAAGCCAAGACTATTGCACTTTGTGTGTGTGTGATGCATGACTTTTAATTTTGTATTCTTTGAAAAATCTATCAATAGATGTGCCTCACTCTGAAATGTCCTACTCCAGCTTCTGACTGCATCTCACAAAACCACACAAAATATTACCAAAAAAAAAAGAGAAAAGCTCCTTACTTGCAAGCAAGTCTGTATCCACTGATGATAGAAGTCGGATGGATCTTACATTTCACCAACTCGTCAGCATTTTTCAGCAACTCAGCGGCTATGATAACCTGAAATAGAAATGATGTAATAATTAAGTTTACTTTCTACAGTTTATATTACCAGATTTACATACAATGTAAATCCCAAGACCACCAATTTGAATAACATGATCGGCATAAGGCAGTACTCAGTTTTCAGAAGTATCAGTTTTTGGAAGTTGTACTGCATATCTGGACTCAACAGTCTCACTGTGTCCGATTATTCTGACACTGGTCCATCTTGCATTTGAGCAAGTCAATGTCACTTGTCTTTTGGCATAATTTGAAAAGAAAAAAAAGGAAAAGTCTTATAAAGGGGGGGGGGGCACCTTTAAACGGATGTAAATTCCATGGGGAAAATCATTGCAAAGTAATACAGCTAGTGATTAATTATGGACAACATAAGAAAAAGGAAACTGCTCTGTCCAAGACAAGATATAACATTATGTTTCCGGTCTACTTGCAGTGGTCAGTTCTGGACAACAGCAAAAGAAGAAAAACTGTTCTTGGCTGATTTAACCTACAGTATTCTGTTTCTGTTATTTCAGCAGTCAATGGTCAGCTTTTTGAGGATGGTTGAAGAGGGGTGAAAAACTGCTCTAACTAGTACATACCACAGAGGTAGTCCCATCTCCTACTTCTTGGTCTTGTAGATCAGCAAGTTCCACTAAAACTTTAGCAGCTGGATGTTCTACTTCCAGTAACTTCAAAATTGTGGCTCCATCATTTGTGATTGTGACATCCTAAATGAGAAGATGAGAAATTAGTTAGCAGCACACAGGAAAGTAAAATAAAGTTTTATATACATGTATATCTCTTGTACAAGTGTAAACCAGAACATTTATTTCATTTATTTTAAAGAAATGTTATAAAAGTCAGAACAGACAGAAATACATGTACTTACAACATACAGAAAAAAAACCCACAAAAAACAACCAGACTTGTGATGTTCAATCTAGCAAACAACACACTACTGTCCTGATCACCTAATTGTAACTGTAGCACTTCACGTTTAAATTTGAACATCCTGTAAAACCACTTTGAAAGTGCTTAATCTTTGCCTAGAATTTCTTAACCGAATGTGTACAAGTGTACCAAGTAAATTGGCACATGTTTACAAACACAACGAGTCAAAATCAAATCATAACAGGGATGAGAAGCTACTTGACGTCACAAAAGTACAAGAGATTTGTTAATGCATCCGTCCAAGGCAATTATATATGTTTTATCTCTACAACCTATTTTTGGTTTTTGACTCTACTCATATGTTCTACTTTTACCTTGGTACACCTATAGGTGCTCACTATTTATACATGAAATATCCAATTAAAATGTGACAAATCTTGACTTCTCTATTATACATACCCCAATATCATCTACCAGCATTTTATCTAGACCCACTGGTCCAAGACTGCTTTTGACAATATTTGCAATGGAACTAGCTGCCAACACTGAAAAACAAAAATAAATGTTATCATATACATGTACAGTACTAGAATAGTTATTGTTAACAAATGAAACATTGTTAAAAACAAAAATGAATAAACCACTCCAATATTTATAATATCAATATTTTCTAGTTAGTATGCATGTTGTCTTTGATTCTCAAACTCTAATTGGGACAGCTGGGGTTGGAATATCATAAATCAAAGACAATCAGCACCTGTTGCACTAAAAATATTGTTACACCATCATGTACACTACATGTAATAAGGATAATCAGATATACCGTAATAATAATTATATACATGTAAAAATTAAGTATGGTAATAGCATTTTTATCTGTTTCTATATAAAATATATGTAAGAGAATAAAAAAAACAAAAACAAAACAAAAATTAAAGAAGTAACAATAATGACTTCAATAAAAATACGACATAAAACTAATCTAACTCTAAGCAGTGTATCAGGCCAGACATAAAATATTCTCTGTTTGCTGTTTACTGACTCTACCCTTTTACCTATGGATAGGTAGGTAGGGAAATTATTTTATTTTATTGGAAATTTTTTCTGTCATTGTGCAGTCAGTCATTTTCTGTACAAACTATAATGAAAATAATTGTAAATGAGGACACATTAAATATTTCATAAATGTTTGAGACAGACATGAGAAAAGAGAGGTTATATGTAAAATATCAATAAGTTTTCACTGTACAACAATTATCTATCGAATCTCAATGGTCAACTTATAGCATTTGTTCACTGGTTGCAAGTTAAACACACTTGCCAATATTACATCAGAGGCCTCCCAACTATCGGCAATCAGTGACGATTCGATTGAAGTTGATTTAACGTGCTGCGTGACTACTCAAAGCCCTTGCCACACGCCACACGCAGTGACACGGCGAGGCAGTGTTTATAAT
Source organism: Atrina japonica (assembly GCA_030159075.1). NCBI lineage: Eukaryota > Metazoa > Mollusca > Bivalvia > Pterioida > Pinnidae > Atrina > Atrina japonica. The sequence goes on from BROG01000001.1 coordinate 5,422,286, forward strand.
AAAGTGCATGGTGCAGTGACAGAGTCAGTGTTTTAAAATGATAACTTTCCTGGGACTTTTTAATATATTTCTAATGTAAAATTAGAGAAATACACAGGTTATGTTAAAGAAAACAGGTGTATAAATTTAATTGATTTCATTTTACTACATTTTATATCGTTTTTGTAAAATTATTACGTTTTGACAAATATTTTTGAAATAAAAAAATAACGAGAGGTAACTCTTACGTAACTGTCTACACGATTTTATGTTTGCTATAACATTATTCCCTTCAGCTTTCACGAAAGGAGGAAACATCAAACAAATTTACACAGGTGTTTCATAAATTGTTTATCTTAGTAAAACATGTATCATACAGGATTTTTGGTTTCCTATTTTTATAAATAGTATTCGTAGAGAAAATACATGTGTCATTCTGGGATATAGCAGTAGCTTAGGCCGAACTTTATGTCCCGATTTTAAGCGATTTTTTGATTGAGTAAAATCTGAATAAATCCCTTTGGAGATTCTGTCGTGTTTCCCCGCCAGATAGAATCTCCAAAGGGATTAGGGTAAAATCCTGATTTACCCCCCCCTTAAAGAAATCGCTTAAAATCGGGACAGAAAGTTCGGCGAACTCATTTATGCCCTAATACTGTAGATGGATTGGTAATATATCGAAGAGTTACAAGAGGCCGTATTATGAATTTGCAGTTCCTTGATAGGCCCCTAGTGTCATGTTACGCACATTCTGGCCATTATTTTACACTATTCTGATAAAATACTGTTAATATACGATGTTTCTTTGAATAAATAATAGGGCCACATTCAAAATATATACATGTATATTCTCAGAGATCGAAATGAAGTGATACTAATGCTATATAAATTTGTGATGGTAATCGAACGTTCCAGAAAGATAGTCAATAAAAAAAATATTTTTTTGAAAACGGCAATAAAATTTTCCGAGTCGCGGTGATTTCCGTGGGTCGGTTGGATAAGTATTTTACCCTAATTCCTTTGGAAATTCTGTCTGGCGGGGAAACACGACAGAATCTCCAAAGGGATTTATTCAGATTTTACTCAATCAAAAAATCGCTTAAAATCGGGACATAAAGTTCGGCCTAAGCTACTGCTATATCCCAGAATGACACATGTATTTTCTCTACGAATACTATTTATAAAAATAGGAAACCAAAAATCCTGTATGATACATGTTTTACTAAGACACCCAAAATGACCCAAAAAACACATAAAATGACAGCAAAACAAACAAAAACATTTTAAAAGTAGCAATTTTAGCAATCTTATTACAATATGATGAATATTTTTTATGACTGTAGATGTTTTTGACTTTGATAATGCTGTTTTATCCAATTCCACGATGTATATCTGAAACCATAATATAGTCAGCATGACATTTTAAAATGTACCATAATGTTACTTATATGGGACGGTAAAGACGTTTAATACATATGTAATCATCAATTTCCACATTACGTAGAATTTGTTTAATTTCTATTTATAAATTTGACATAAAATATGAAAAATATTCAGGAATTGTGAAAGCAAATAATTGAAGAAGACTGATTTGGCTCTTCATTTTGCTAAATGACAGTGTCTGTAAGTTCCATGAGAAGTGATAAATGTTGTTTTTTTTCATTTCTAGCTGACTATGAAATATTTATACAGAAGAAAATGCATTTAAAATGATTATTGATGCTAATTTATTTCGATTTAATTGTTTTGGGGTGTTTTTTGGGGGGTCTTTTTGGGTTTTATTTGTTTTTTTGGGTAAATCGTTCCGCCGACATGTATGATGTAAATATGATATAAATATGATGACACCAAACTTGTGATCCAGGGGTTCCGAGTCCAAACCCTGAAAGATATTGGTTTTTGGTTTCAGTTACAATTATCTAGTGCTAAAATAATACACCATCCGCCATCTGATTGCAATCTTTATACTTACCAGTGTCAGTGACAACACATCAGGCTCAGACAGGAGGGGGGTGGTTAATGTTAACTTATTTATCAATCTAAGACCGATGTTGCGGTAGAAAGACAAAGAGACATGCAAATAAAAGCTTTAATTAGACATATTAGCTCATGCACATATAAATTTAAAACATATGGACAAATTGTTAAGTACCGATAACCGTCGACTAGTTTGAGCATGTTATTCCATGACTTTACTATTCAGAACATTCCAGAGACACGTGCTTTTTCCATTTTTCATGTATCAGTTACAGAACGTATCAAGATACACTTGATGGGACACAATCGTTTAAGCAAATTAATTGATTTTTATTTTCAACTTTTACTTACCATTTTGTGTTCTTACTGACTGGCCAGTGGTCCTGTCTCCTCCTACAGTAAGGGTTGCTGTTGTGTCCGCCATGTTTCCAGAATGTTTCCACGCTCGTTAATAGGCGGTCATGTAAATATGTATTCCGTGCCCGAGTTAAAAAGTTGGCATCTGTGACTTGCATTAGGTTGTTCAATTTCAGCTTTATGAAATATACCCGAAGGTCAAAGAAATGCCAGACACTTTTCATATAGTTTTGATACACTGAAAGATAAGTTTCATAGATAGATAAATTGTTTTCAAAGTTTAAAATGTTTGAAAGAGAAGGAAATAAAGGAATGGATATTAAGTGTCATCGAACAGCATAAGAAATTACCGATTCCACTTTATTGAAGAAAGAAGTTATTGATAACGTAGATTGTAACAAGATTTTAATGCATAAACATTAAAGTATAACTTTCAAAATTTCACTCTGAAATAATACTTATCTTGTTGCCATAGCAACACCAAAATACATATTTGAGCATTAATTTCATTTGATTTTTTCAATGAAAATGAAGCTAATATGTAGGCTAGCTGCTGCTAAAAGACGGGATGGTGATCTTTGGATCATGATGAAAAATGACGACACGGACAGAATTAAAGTAAAATTTACGACGACCTGTCCCTTCCCCAGCACAAAAAAATATTGTAATAACATAAAAAACGTACACATACACACTCGCACGCAAACACCGTATGAAATAAATGCTGCATGAAACGTGAATAAGGTTATCAAGTTACACAAATGGATAATTAAAAAACTCACACTAAAACTAAACTACCAAAGAAATGTGAATAGAACTAAGTGAAAAATAACAAGAAACTACAAAATTAATTTATTTATTAGGTTACGGTATGTTCAGTTCACATGTAATCATACGTGAAGCTATATGACAATTCCACAGGTACTTGACTTTGGTGCACATTAATAATAAAGAAGAGGATTGATGACACTTCAATTCATAAGGGATATATATATATATATATATATATATATATATATATATATATATATATATACATATATATATATATATATATATACATATATATATATATATATATATATATATATATATATATATATATATATATATATATATAATATATATATATATATATATATATATATATATCTTGTGTCCCACTTTAAAACTTAACTGAGCAAATTAATAACTTGTTCGCCTCTGAATTATGACAGCAGACGATGATTTTTATTGATTTAGATAAGTCTTAATATAACAGGGGTTGTGTTAACAAATGGTTTAAAAGTCCAATAACTCCAGCAAACATTGATACATGTTGGCCATATCGTACTCATCAGAGACTGTCGACCGGTCACACCTGCCGCGAGCCCATAGTCAAATTAAAATGAAATAATTGGGGAATAAATATTCATCACAACTGGTACCGACGACTTAATACTCACCATCAAACAGGTAACTCAACATTTTATTGAGTGAAACATAGTACACGTAATTGCAAAAAAGGCCATGATACCAACCGTTGAATTTGCGGAACGTTGGCATTAAATGCGATCCCTGATAGCCTTGTGACAACAAATTATCAGTATGTAGTTTTCTTCTGTACATGAAATGTTCATATGTTGAACACCCTCTGGTATATTGGATCATCTGCGAGATATAGACACCACATGCAGGTGACAGCGGGATATTACGACCTAAATGAGGAAAGCTGACAGTGAGAAAGCCGAAATCATCGCGTTTGTCATCTAGTTTTGTTGTTGAATTCCTGTCTGTGTCTATAGTACATTTTGTAAGCCGTAAAATTCCAAGTAGGAGGCGTATGTGCTCGATTCTTCTGTGTCTTTAGTTCGTTGTGATATATCGCATTGGCATACACATGGAAAATGTCATTATCAATTGACAAAACGTCGTAGATATATCTAAATGTCAAGTTAAAGGACACATCTATCTTTTTCGTCTTTTGATTCAGAAGCTTCTGTATGGAGTTTGCTTCATATGGATAAAGGAACAGATTAACCAACAGAGGTGCACAATTGGTTCCATGGAAATGCCGACGGTTTGCTGAAAGACATGTTCTCTTAATATTACATATACATTTTCATGCATACTGTTTACTAGACAATTTAGCATCTTTTTTATCATCTTCGGTGTATTTATGTGATTGACTTTAGTATCATGATATTAACTAATACTAGGCATTTAAATTTGCAAGTGTCACTTTTAGTGAAAAGAAACAGTTGTCGATGATGCCAAAAAGTCTTTCTTTTCATTTTTTACGGGGAATTGTTGTATAAAGAATAAAAGTAGTATGTTTTTATACCATGAATTTGAGAACAATAGTGTTTGGGTCTTTAAATTTTCTAAAAGCTGGTTTTAGTATCCACATCTTATTTACACCGCATCTGGAATAAGCAACTGTATAGTATTACTGAAGTTACTCTTTAACTGTTGTCAATACTTTTGGTTGGGAGTAAAGATAAAGGTTTGTTGGAACTTTGCTGGACCCTGCTATGTACCCTATTTATATATTTTTATTGTGGAGTTAATGTATCAAATGTATACAAAATCAGTATCGGTAACCTTAAACAGGTTTGAGTATAAAAACAGGACTATAGTAACCTGGCGGATGGAGTATCGTGAATCTTTAGTTGAGCATTTCCCATGAAAGTCTATTCTCAACTGAAAAGTAAATAGAATCACTGTATGTCAATCAAAAGGTAACTCCGCCCCGCCATCTTATGTTAATTCAATGCAGCACGAAAGAATGGCAGAGAGCAATGTGCGAAATTACGCATGTGTTCGAGAGTGAGTTACTACTGAATATATCAAATATTTTTGCAATATGTAATGTCGCTGTTTATTAAAAGAATGTTAATTTTTGTACACTGTCTATAAGGCCAGCGCATGTTTCAATTTTCTATATATGCTTGTAGAAGGACAACTTGTGTTTAATCCCATTGTGTTGAATACGACAATGAAATATGTTTAAACTAAAATTAAAATAATAGAGTTCCCTAAAAGAATATCAATGTGGACAGGATGTAGCATGCCGACTACAAACTGAGGAACAATAGAAAAATAAATATGCTTTTAAATAAGACGAGAACGAGGTACCTCGAACTACAGTCAAACCTTTGTATAAAGGACATCTGCCTATAAAGGTCATTTAAACATAACCTTTATTATTTTTTTAGATAATGAATACACCTCTTTATAAAGATCACCTGTCTGTAACAGCTACCTTTGCCTGATCTCCTGACTGACCTTTATAGACAAGTTTGACTGTGTATCTTAATTAAGAAACACGTCATCACAGTAGGAAGTGTTCAACAGAAAACAAAAAGCAAACCGTTTTAGATTATAACTAGAACCCCATGGTAGATGTGGTGTCTACAAAATATACAGCAATGAGTTGTACCAAGATAAATTAACACATTTTTACAGACACAACAACTGTAAACTAAATGATAACGGGAGTGACAGGCTAGAAAATAGTAGAGTTATAGGTATAACAAGGTCAACGGACACATATATACCAGCTTATGATCTAGATCATATTTTAGATTGAGCTTATAAGGTAAAAGAGTTATAGGTATAACAAGGTCAACGGACACATATATACCAGCTTATGATCTAGATCATATTTTAGATTGAGCTTATAAGGTAAAAGAGTTATAGGTATAACAAGGTCAACGGACACATATATACCAGCTTATGATCCAGATCATATTTTAGATTGAGCTTATAAGGTAAAAGAGTTATAGGTATAACAAGGTAAACGGACACATATATACCAGCTTATGATCTAGATCATATTTTAGATTGAGCTTATAAGGTAAAAGAGTTATAGGTAAAACAAGGTAAACGGACACATATATACCAGCTTATGATCTAGATCATATTTTAGATTGAGCTTATAAGGTAATTCATGGAATCAGAGCAAAGCAAAATGTTTTACCCGTACACCTGAACACCACTATTTTTGGAAATTATTTTGTTTGGGTTTTTAACAGTACCCGGCTATGCCAACTTATCTTGGTAGACCATTTTTTAGGGACTGGTTTAAAGATTTAACTGGTAAACCTATGGATATTTTACAAACCCCGGGTATCTATGATAAGCATATTTCAACACATTCTGCTTCGACCATTGCAAAAACTATTTACTAGTATATCAAGGCAAATGGCTTATTATTTCCTTATACCACACGAAGTTTGAGTTTTATTGCAATAATGCTTAAAACAATAATCCTATGCAATACATTAGTTAAATTTGACCAAACTCGAACATTTCCTCTTTAGGTCAAAATAAGTTCAAATTCAAAACAACAGTGTAAATCAGCGGTAGTTTAATAAATGTTAATGATCATTTATTTAGTTTTTAGATTTCAGTTAAAGAGCGCAGGAGACCCAAACAGGAAATTGTGTTGTTATCATTAGGTCAATGGGAGATCAAATATTGAAAAATGTCTTTGTGTCAATATTTTCATGATTCACAAGATGATTTATAAATGTGTAATATATCAGTTTTTTACGGGTGGTCTTGAAGATAAACCAAACCTGGACAAGAATAGCCCTTGGTTACAAATTTAGAACTTTAAAACATCTTGTCAACAAATTCGTGGTTTATTTTTATAACACATTGTAAATTTATTCTATATTTCACTTAATTATGTATATGTATGTTCTTTTCAATCTATGGAGAGTGAAACAATCACTTATATTTAATTGAATTGAATCTGTATACCGACCCTTGATAGATACCTGCAAATTAAGTTGCTGAAATGTTTAAAATTTAAAAATCATATTATTAATATTATAATGATCAAAATATATTGAAATACTGCTATAAAGCAGATACCTATCTATCTGTCTATCTATCTATCTCTATATCTATGAAATTTTCAGAATCTTGTCTTCTGTTTAATTTTAATCGATGCGTTCTAGAGTCTATGTGAAAACCGTGATATGTTGCTGAACTCTTAAACTCATTGATTACAAATTAAGCGACAGATGTAACACTTTTGATCAAAACTTTTATCAACACAAAATGAGTCATAAAAAAGATTAATGGCTGCATAGTTTATTTTGTATTCGTAATGCTGATCATACAAGGTTTTATCACTTATTGAAAATGGATAAACAATTTTACAGATACACCTAGGAAACTTTAAATACACTAACCCTAATCAAAATCGATTTGTTAATTGCTAAAGATAAACGCAAACTCAAAAAGCACAATTTTATCTAAACTAAAATTTTGGTACAAAACTTATTCTAATGTACTAAAAAATCGATTGCCTGTAAGTATTGTTATAACACTGTAAGTCTATGTTGTCTTTAATAAACTATTTCTATATAATAATGAGGTTATGTTGACATTATTTAATGATACACTATTTTCCCCATTATTTTAAAAGCATTTCATTTTTTAATGTATTGTAAAAAATTCGAAGTGAAATATATTCTATAAATTTCTTGAATACAAGGAAATTTAATCAATTTTTTGGTAGTGAAAAGAAATAACTGAACTGTAAATTGGGTAGTAACACAGCACTTTTCCTTTTTTCAATAATGTGAATAGATGTCAATTTCTAAAACACATCATGACCTTTTACAACAAGCTACAAGATAATTTTGATTTAGGTAATAATGCCCTTAACATATTTTTTGTACTTTTCAACGGACATTAAATAAATATTATGCAGGTCAGGGAAATATTGAGTATGCTTGTATTGTAAATAATAACTTACAGTGTATTAATGCGTTTCTTAAGAAATCACTTGAATTGAAACGACCTAATTTATATTTTTGACAGGTATTATGAAATCAATCAATTTCACATGATTTATTTATGTTGCCTTTCATTACATATAAAACATACTTCAATCATAAATCATGAGTTTAATTTTATTGAAAAATGTAATCTTTTGAAATCAATAGCAGTCAATAGCAAATGAAATGTCCAGATGTTATACTGTGATAGGCATTCCCACATATATGTATAATACATGCATATGTAATCATCAATTATAACAAAGAGTGTAATCGCTGTATTGCACGGGCTGTTGGATACAGAATGTCCACCGGAACTACTTTCCTAGTAGAAATTCCATTGATTCAAAATAATTGATGACGTTGTTAAAAGAAGAATAAATCGTAATTTTCTGTGCACAATTAAATAAATAAGAGGCATGCAATACAGTGGCGTAGGAAGCAAACCAAAAGTTGGAAGGAGGGGGTTATGAAAATGTTTTTGCCGGTAAAAAGTGTTTTCATGTGCCTTTTGATTAAGCAATAAATATATAAATTAGTGGCGGATCTAGAAAAAATAATTAAAAGGTGGGTGTTTTTTAGGCTGGTGACATAAAATTATACTTATTGTGATGCAATGCACATATCATCAAAAGCAGACTGAGGATTCAAAGTTTGAGTGGGTGTTAATTTAAAATTTATTCGCCGAGCGGTGAGAGGCACGAAAATTTTGGGAAATTTGTTTTTAATTTTCCGACTTTTTATAGAAAAATTAAAGGTTTTACATTTATATTATCAATTTTAGGGCACGCTATCCTTGCTCAATACACAAAATGTCAAGTTTTGGATTAATTTTGAGGCAATATTTCATTAGATCGCCGTGTTTTAAGCATCTAATAAATTTTTTTTTTTAATTTGGAAGCCCGTAGAAGCATTTTTCGGCCTTCAGACGCGAAAATACGTCTAGTAGGCCTGACCCGGTGGTAAATCAAACTCATTACCCTTCTCCCTTCTCAAAAGAAAGTTGGATCAGCAAAAAAGCAAAATCGGGGAAGAATTTCGTTCTAGTATCCAGACATATAATTTTTACCTCTTTATCGTTAAATATATTTCGTTGATAGATTAATTCGGAAGTCAGATGAGGTATTCTCTAGCTTCCAGACACAAAATTATTGTTTCCCCATGGTTCAGCTAGGTATGTTTCCCAGAAATGTTCAATTTCAAATGCCCAGAGTTAATTATCACATTGCGACTCGTTTTTATTCCGGCCAAATATTTAATTAAATTGACAGACTTATCAGGATATATCGATCTTACTTCCAATCAATTTCAGTTACAAACAAGATATACATGTATATATAATTATTTGGATCGAACAACTTTTAGAGACATTACATATAAATATTTAGTAGGCCAATGTAACGACAGTTTCCAATCACTTTGTGTGTCTTATATTGTGTATTGTTTGCTATCATTGTGACCAATCAATGGAAAGCACTCTTGCTAATTGTTTTAAATCAGTCGCTATCATTTACTCATGGTCGGTACCAACAGGGAGTTAGAATAACGATATGCACTAGATGGTCTCGGTAACAAGGTGTTGACAAACTGACAGGTAAGAATTTTGATGTTAAATTTTCATGTAAGATGTCTTTCACTTTCACCAGATTCAGGTTAGTCTTCAAATTATTTTACAGTATCAAAAAAAAAAAAAAAAAAAAAAAAAAAAAAAAAAAAAAAAAAATTTAAATAAAATTTGTAGGTAAACGTATATAAGTTGTTTTTTTTACTATGGTTGAACGAATTAAAAATTAATTGAAAAAACATCTTGATATTAATATTGCCAAATGCCTTGTTTGATTGATTAACTGTGGCAAAACAATGCATTGTTGCAAATTTATCATAAAAAGACCAATATATCTTAGTTGATTTGCAAAACAAAACATTGCATACTGTTGGCTTATATGGATAATATACATGTACCGTAAATTGGGATATTTTGGCGTCCCTAAAATTTGGCCACTTTGGTCATAAAATGAAGTTTTATTTTTTGGTCAGTTAAATTTTGGCCATCTATGTTTACAGTCTAACCAGCCTTTGTGACAGGCGTTTTCAACACCCTCGCTTATTTCCTATCTTTCTTCATCCTATATAGAGAACAACTGCAATCTGTGATAAATGGTAGTTATGGTAATGATAAAAGTAATTATATATATATATATATATATATATATATATATATATATATATATATATATATATATATATATATATATATATATATATATATATATATATATTATCTTTCTCGCTATGAAAGTTAACCTTAGAAATTTTCTAGGTTATTGTTAGAAACAAATCAAAATTTTCCGACCGTCAAACAACGTGTACATAATTTTGGCCTTTTTCATAGGGTGACCAAAATCAAAGAATGGCCAAAACATCAAAATTGACGCTGTATAGTATAACACACACACACACACACATACACACACATACACATACACACACATACACACACATACACACACTCACACACACACACTCACACACACATACACACACACTAACACACACATACACACACACTAACACACACACACTTCCATTGCTGTAAATTGAAGACTTCATTTTGCGAGATCAGGGCGGTCATATTGTTTATGTATTAAAAATTGAATATAAAATATTCGTTTTACATAAATATATATTCATTACTGTTTTCGAAACTTAATTTTTTTACCCAGAAAAGAATTTATTTTGACTACTGTGTATTCCTAACGTTATTGCAAGAAACGACTAACAATTTACGGTACGACACCAGTAATCACGACAACAAAAGTTCTAAATACAAAAACTGTAATAGAAATTCATTTCGCAAAACAGTAACTTCGCTATTTTTTCGCATAAGTTAATATCTCGGGTAATAAATATGAATAAAATGAACATGGATATGTGTATCCCTTTTGAAAACATAAAATAAATAAAGGAACATAAAAGGTAAGTAATTGGTCCTGACATCTTATAATCTATTGAAAACAAGCAAGAAAAATAAATAATTAAAATAAAACCAAAAACAAAAACAATAACAATTGCTTTCAGGTAAATGGACATTTTATTTGATGAAATACATATACACCTTATTATTCATTAAGCATGATTACAATGCGTAAACAATAACAATATAATATACATTAACTGAAACGCACTAGAAACGAGTACAATATTGACACATATAATTTTTATATCATATTGGTGTAAGTGATACTATATACATGGAAATTTTCGCTCCAGTTTATTTTTCGCCGTTTTCACCCTTAAATAAGAGGACGAATTAAATATGGAAGCCACATATTCAAGCTAAATGATTATACAACGGACAAACCTGCCATCCTTGAGACTATTTAAGCCAATTTAAGACGAGTTTTCTGTCGTCAAGAGAGCAAATGAACAGTTGTGAAAATTTCCAGGTACATGTATATAGATGTTAATATTTTTGTTTCTTTATTTTGCGAAGAACCGGTACAGTAACCATTGATGTCTTTCTGGAAATATGACAACTACAACATTATTATTCGACAAAGTGCTTTTAGTTCTAAACTTGCTTCTGACAACGAAACTTGGTTTTGGACTCAACGAGATAAACAGGTAATTAGAAAGAGAATTATAGTACATGTATTCTATATTTGGACATCCGTAACTCGCATTTATTACAAAGTTCATATTAATGACAACAAACGTTTGGCATCTACTTTTCAAGAATGTAAATTGTCAACTTTTCAGAATATCTGTCGTTTCGTTAATCTCCCATGTCAGCATGTATCGATTGTAACGTCATGTCTTTACTTAGGAAAACAACTTCGTTTTCACAAAACATATGACGTCAGCATGTATCGATTGTAACGTCATGTTTTTACTTAGGAAAACAACTTCGTTTTCACAAAACATATGACGTCACAATGGATAACTTTTCTCATTTTACGCACAAACAAATGACACCACAATCGGCACCTGCTACGAGGGGTGATAACTCTGGATAACGAAAATACCTAATAAATAGATCTATGGTCTAAATACTTGTTTATATGTGTACTGATAAAAGCTTTACCATAATCCAATTTGAGTACTTAGCGCAGTCAACGTTACTATTTTTCCATTATATTTTTTCATTTATTTATAAGTGAACGTAGTATCGACTAACCAATTATTACCAGAGAAGAACACGTACAAAAGTATAATTATAATATCGTAACGCAGGAGTAAAATATTTGAAATACGATTTTTATCTTACTATATCGATTAATGATGAAATGCAAAGCATAGACACCAAAGCGTTAAGCCTAAGAAAGTCAATGACATGGTGAACAAGCACCAACAAAGAATGAGACTTCATGAAAATTCAGAGTCGGGATCAGGTGCCATGGATTGAAGGATACATTGTTCAAATAGAATAGTGCGTGGTATTGTAGCACTATCACTGAAGAGGTGAAATGAATATCTTAAAATTATACAGTGCAAGTTGCTGTTTTGCCATTGTAATATTTTTTTAATACATTACAGGCAAAAACTGATTGACGATTTACTTTTGAATTATGACCCTCGAGTTTCGCCAAATTTCAACTCAAGTAAGTATTCTTATCTTTTTATTATATCATATTATGTCACCATTGGCGGTGGCCAAGTGGTAAATAGTTTCTCATGCCAATTGGAACCAAATGTAAAACAGGAAGTGTGTGCTTTCATCCTATGAAGTAAAAAATTAAGTCTTCTGAAGAGCTTAACCGAAGTTCTGCGGCATGGTTGGTAGCGTGCCTCTTTATACAACCCTTATATTCAAATATGACCACAGCAAAAGTCGAACTTTACGTTAACCTATAAATATTATAAACCTATATACCAAAATTATAATGCTCAAGACGATCGTTTCTGTCAATTAGACTTCATCAGTTGAGCTACAATTTTGAATACATTTTCTAAAGAGAAAGTGGTATCAGACAATGCCAAATAATATATCAAAACGTATATCCTATAACTGTTAAAGTCGCAAAACTACAATAAAATATATTTGGCTTGTTCATCGTCGGTTGTTTATGATTAACACACACACACACACACACACACACACACACACACACACACACACACACACACACACACACACCTTGAAATACATTGTTTACACCACTTTTGAAAAACTAATGCATCCCAAAATAAGACACAAGGCTGCAAAAAAGAGCTATTTTGTCTAATACGTATATGTGAGCATCCTATATAGACTACCAGTATATAGCTGGCAAATTACGAATCGTAGATATCATAAGTTTAAACGAAAATACACAGCAATTTTTGAAAGAATGCCTTGCAGGATAGATTAAATTTTAGTACATTTAATTTTAATTTAGATATAAAGGCAATTAGACAGACTCAGTGGAATGATATCATACGCTTTTTATGGCAGCTGCATATATGTCATTGCTTTTACTTTGATCAGTAAAATAAACCTTACGATTCAGTAATATTAATTTTTTTTTTCAATTTAAATGTTGTCAAATTGGCGGCCATGTTTTAGCGGTGGAGCGGAGGAGAGAACTCGGTTACAGCATAACCGGATAGAAACCACTGGGCTTCTGCAAGAAAACTGGCAAAATTTCTCCCAAAATCTCGTGATTATATAAACGTTTTAAATAGATAAAAATGGTCTGATATAATGGAGCATGTTAATGAATTTATCAGATACTAAAATATAACAATCACAGATACCAAACTATTAATCAAAAGAAAGTTTATGAGACAATATTTAAATCAGGTGAAAATTGGACACGCACGACTTCTGAAAATTCAGAAATAGGATCAGGTGTCAGGGAGCAGTAGGCACCAAAACTGCTTTTTATGTTGTATTAATACGCGCTGTTCCGATGGTGCGTGGCGCAGATTTTTTTTATCTTATTGTGTTGTGAATTAGATAAAATATCGTAAATCGTTACCATTGTTTCATTGATAGGGATGCTTTATAAGTAGCTTATTGAATGTATATATTCAAATGTCGTAAGATCGGTCGATTTTCGAGCCAAGAACTCGGGCGTAAATAATTCAGCATATTCATTTAATGACATAAATACGATAAATACAATACGCAACCAAAGTGTGGCAACTTGTGCATTATCACTTATTGGGTATGGTTTAAATTCAGATTTACGAGCTCAGTCAATTTTGTTTACATATATTGTTTTTTTTTATCTATACAACAGTAAACCCAGTCCACGACAGAGTGCAAATATACATTCTCAGCATCGATTCAATAAGTGATTCAGCAATGGTAGGTCTCAGTTTTCACCACAGTCATTCAGGTATCGAATACACTCCATTTGTATCTGAAATATGACGCAGAATAAATATTAGTTATATTTCCACAAAACACAAAGAAATAATTGAACGAATTGACCTGGAAATTTACCCGACAGTTTTAAAATGAAATGTTAAAATGATCGAAATAGAATGAAGTGTAAATGTGCACATTTAAAGTACTTATTAAAACAAATAAATTACAGGAAATGAATTCAGAAGGTATCAAATAAACTCAGAAGCGTATTCGGTTTGTGTTATCAATGTAAATGTATGTGAATTATAACTAGTTTTACAATTGTGCACTGTAGCTAATATAAAATACGTTTTGGTATACTGCAGTCGAAATATTAACACTAATTTAAAGACATAGTATCTACGAAAATGGTTATTTTTTTTAGTCGGCAATTTTGCGGAAATATCGAAGATATGACTGAATAATGATCTTCCACGTCGACACTTTTTTGTATAATTAGCGTAATTAACGGATAAATGCTGATTTGTTGTCGTCGTCTGTAAGAATCAAACTCATTAATTATGCACAGAAGCACACGCAATGACCTAGATCGTATCGATATCAATCAATGGATGCTGATTAAGCACGTGTTGTTTTATTTACAATTCGATATTTGAATTAATCCTTGAGGCTTATCCATTAGGATCATGCTCCTTTCCAATATTTATCTTGGCTTGTTGTTTTTCGCCAAAACTTCTTTCCGATTTCTTTTTCTAGCATGAATCTGTTTTAACAGGTCGGCCACGATTTTTGCTTTGGACGCCATGCTTTTCACTATCAACAATGGAAATGCGCATAAATACAGGTCACGCTAAGGTTATATGAATATGGGCGGGCTTGCAAACGACTTACATGTCGTACCGACAAAAAAAAAAAAAAAACGTGTAAAGTTGAAATACAATAAAACTATACTTTAATGTGTTTTAATTCAACAATTTTTCGTTTTTTATCTCCAAATGTTAACATATTTGACCCAAACAATTGAGATTGAAATATTTGAGGAAATCGTAGATACTATGTCTTTAAAATGATCCTGTGAATGTCAACGAGTTTCTAATTTACCAAATCAAATATATTTACGGAAAAGGACATTTGTGTCAATTATGAAGTGAATTACTTTCATTAGGTTCCCCTAATGGCCATATATTTTAAAGAACTCATGACCGTTACTGTTTTTGTATTTAATGTAAACATACTCTATAATATAAATGTCAATTACATATGTAATTGTATTGTATTTTTAATGTTGCATCTAATTTCATTTCCACACATACCAGTATATAATAATTTTGCCTCGGGCAATACTAGAAGTTCATTTTCAGGAGGTAACATTACCCCATACCCACATAGTAACTTTTTAAAGTTGAAATAGTTTTTACATCTTCAAGAATTTTTGTGTGAGTAGAAGTTTTCAAGTTTTAAAGTAGAGTCTTAATGACCAACACCACTTAAAATAATATCTTAATTGATAACTCAATTGTATGAGCCTTAAACTGAACATATTTATATATGCAAAAATAATTACTCAAATATTCAGAATACTGTCAACTAAGTACACTCGTATTTTACAGGATTATACTATGAGCATGTTCCTTCGACAGAGATGGCATGATAAGAGGTTGTCATTCAATGATTCCAATATAAATGTTTTAGAACTCGATACACGTCTAATGGATAAAATATGGGTTCCAGATTTGTACATAAACAACGAGAAAAGAGCAGATTTTCACCACATCACTGTTCCCAATAAAATGATGAATATTTTCCCAGATGGACTCATTTCATACAGTGCCAGGTATCTTTTTTTTTATTATTTTAATGTAAGCCAGAAAATTTCGTCCCGTTTAATTTCCGACACAAAAGGATGAATTTGAAATGAAGGCGAACATTTCAAGCCAAATAACTAAAGCATATATTTTGTTTGAAAACTTTTATTGCACACGCATGTGAACACATTCTTTCACTGGTCCGGGCTTCCTGAGAGGTTCGAAACAACACAAATACATAATATACAGTACACATACAGTCCAACTAAATGTAAATCATAAAAATATACATGCATTAGATCTACAAACAAGATACCTTACACTCTATCATGTACCCCATCAGCCAAAGTTGGCAATAATTGAACATAAATATATATGTTAACATTTGTAAAGGCACAATGCGTCTTCTTTTAGTAATATAAAATATTTTAAAAAAATGAAAAAGCATGAATACACAATAAATGTAATAGATACACACATTTGTACAATGCAAACATTTTAGTAATAGACAAAGTAAAAATGAAGAAGCACCACTTGATAATCGAAACTCAAGTCCATTAGAACATGACGAATTAGATGCGTAAAAGGTCTCAACATGAAGAACAATTGCGAATCCCAAGTGGGATAGGACCAGGTGTCCGGAAGGAGTCAACGTGGCATGCCACACTCGTCGCAAATGTTCCATGTAAACCTTTCTAGTTCGATGAACGGGTCAAATTCGATGAAAAGGTCAAGTTTGGTGAAAAGGTCAAGTTTTGTGAAAAGCATGATAGGCAAAAGGGAGTCACTGACTGGACGTGCTCCAGAATACTATCTAATATTCCTGAGAGGGGGTTTTCATAATGTTTAACAAGATCCTCCTATCGACCATAAAACTTAAACGACGATGTCAAGCGTTCAACAACGTAACCTTGTGTAAGTAGTTTATTTGCGAATCAGAATAAAACATTCATAAGAAGAGCATGACCTAGCATTATGTATAAGTTGTGAAATGAAAACGGCATAGGCAGGAGGAGATGGAATATTACTACCGTACTTAGAAATGAGAAGTTCGTGATATGGAAATTGACCGTCCTTTCCAAGAGACAGAAGTAAATCTAGGTAAGAAGCAGATCTCTCTGTCGTCTCATCGATCTCAAGCACAGCAGATAACATCTTACTGAGGTAATTCTGAAATTCGGAATTATTTATAGACAGGACGTCGTAGATATACCTGTAAATAAAATTGAACCGAGATGCCAACTGTTTATTTCCTTTGTATAATATTCCGCTTCATATGAATACAAAAAGATGTCAGCCAAGAGAGGTGTACAATTGGTACCCATTGGAATGTCGACAATTTCTATCCGAATCATCAGATTGGACGCTCTCATTGAATCCATCCGCTACAAGTGCAGTCTGACGATACGGATAGAAGCAATTGTGTGGTTTTGTAATTATTACATGTCACTTATTTATCTAGTATATGTGTACACATTATTTAAAACTCACTCTGCTTTTAACGGCGTCATCAAACATTTTCGATGACATGAATCCCATTTAGAAGAGTAGCTCCTGCCAAATTTCCGTATCCAACTACAGTGCATTACGACATTACGTATTGCATTGGTGTATTGAACTCTGTATTGTAACTGTGTGATTAAAAAGTACAAGTACTTAAAACTGTTTGCTGAATAAAAAGCTTAAATGTTCATACCATTAACTTGTTGATTTAGGGGCAAATATAAGACCGGATCAGATATGTTTTCTGTCACAAAAGGGCGAAAATAACCATTTATACAGACTTGTGCATATATGATCTATTTTTTAAAAATAATAATGGCAAAGTATCTATGGTGTCGATAAAATGAACAAAACAAATCATTTGTCATATTTTCGGAGTCAATTAGGTAAATGTATTTTCAAAATTTCTGTCACAATTCATTACAGTATATTTTCATTAGGACGGTATTCATGAACTAATTATGATTATTGACTTTTATCAAAACTTTGTATTTCCTTAGTAAGTAAAACATTTATGAGCGTTTGATATTTAATTGTAATTGTAATTAAAAGTGCGAATACATTTTCATCATTTTAGGCATTTTATACACGAATATTGGAAATCATTTGTATAAAGCAATCATTTAATCTGGATATAGATAGTCCGTGATATAGACATGAATATATTTTTCGTCCAATATTTTACTGTCCATACGACGTTTCTAACACACACACACACACACACACACACACACACACACACACACACACACACACACACACACACACACACACACATACATATATATATATATATATATATATTATATATATATATATATATATATATATATATATATATATATATATATATATATATATATATTAGCTTATAATTTGATATTTTAGCTTTATCCGTAATGTAGAATACCTTATTGTCACTCAATGATAGGTGATTGTACTACATTTAAATGATTTTCCCACAATCATTAACCCCAATGTGGTTTGATTTGTTAGTCACTGTAGATACACAATGATCTGATTCACTGTTGTTTAAAGTAATAATATTGGTACCAATGCTTTTAGCACTGATGCATTTCTAAGTATAGTAATCAATAACAGTAATTATGGATCATCAGTGTTTGACAGGTTCCTTTATATTTTAATTGCAGTTACAATATAATAGACAGTTTTGCAAACTACAAATTTACTGAGTAAATGCCATTTTCTATACTTATTAAGAACCGATAGATTACTTTGAAAACTATACAAAATGTACCAAATGTAAATATCACCGTGTAAGGTATATAGATGTACTCGACATTAAATCTTGTACAAGATGTACTCGACAAATTAAATATCTTGTATAAGATGTACTAAATTAAATCTTGTACAACATGTACTAAATTGTACCAAATGTAAATATCACCGTGTAGGGTATATAGATGTACTCGACATTAAATCTTGTACAAGATGTACTAAATGTGATCTACTAATTGTACCAAATGTAAATATCACCGTGTAGGGTATATAGATGTACTCGACATTAAATCTTGTACAAGATGTACTAAATGTGATCTACTAATTGTACCAAATGTAAATATCACCGTGTAGGGTATATAGATGTACTCGACATACAATCTTGTAAACTCTACAAGATGTACTAAATGTGTTGCAACGTGTGGTGCAAAGAAGCACTCGACAGAGAGTTTATAAAAATCTACAAATTGTACCAAATGTATATATCGCGCGCCGTGTCTGGTACTCAGATGCACCCGATAGTTAAACACAGTGATTCTCAGCTACTACTAAAAAGTTCAACATGTGCTTGTTCTGAACTTCGTCAATGCTCTAATTTTCTCTGTATGATAAGTTACTTTTCCCTTGAATCAAAATCGCCAGGTGTATCTACTTTAAGCAAGTCAATGTGTACTCTCTCAAAATATAATGTGATAAATGTAATAAAGAGATTTTTGTTTCGTGATTTTCAGAGTAACGGGAACATTTTCGTGTCACATGGATTTTCATAAATACCCACTTGACAAGCAAATTTGTAATATTCGCATGGAAAGTTGTGAGTATCATTTTGTAATTTTACAGCAACGTGAGTGATTTCGTACAATTATATTTTGATTTTGAATTATGTTTTATGCGACACTCAACAATTTATCAGTTAATGGTGGCGACCAAGACCCGGTTACACAATACATTGTTAAATTTAACCTACAGTTAGCACACTGGTTTAACATTGGTCAACTTCACGTTCAGTTTAAAAACCTTAGTATTGTGCAACTGGGTCCTGATTTTTACGTTTTGAGATATAACTTGGTTTATGAAATACAAGGGAAGAGAACAACAGCCTTCAGCATGTAAACTGGCAAACTTTCTCACAAAAGTCAGGTTAGGTTCCAGCGGGTCACGAACCTGCGCTGACAGGAAGTGAGAGACTTCATGGTTCAAAGCACGATGCTCTAACCACTCGTCCATGAAGACCCCGTACAATTATGCAATTGTAAACATTGTACCTTAAGCAAGTATTCATCTATGACTAAAATTGAAATGTATTGAACTCTGTTACCATAGTGAATGTCATTAACGTTTCAAATGAATGAATAATCTAAATTCTAATTTTCTCCGTTCCTCTACCAAATGAAATATTTATATACAACATTCATTTAGTTGATGCCGCTAGCCTTTGATCTGTATATTTGATTTTATATAACGATGAACCGTTCTGTCTATCATTATCTTATTCCTTACCGAGTTTTGTTTTAAAATTCGAGTTAAGATTTTGGACCTAAAATCCCTACATATGATTGGAAATAAAACATTACACGTTTACGAAATGTCTCTCGTCCATTTTTCTTCTTATTATTCACTACTCAATGTTATAATATAATAATAAATTTAATAAAATTAAGTTAAGTTATCTTAAAATATCATGACCTTATATGAATTTAAAGCAGTGATTTGCACCTTATAGAAGTTCTGAAATTACAAATTGTGTGGTTCTCGGTCAGCTGATTATTCTTGAGTCCAAGTCTTGAACTTTTATTACTTCCTTTTCCATGTCATTTAATTTGGAGGAACACTTCTAATGTAAAACCTGGATGATGCACTACCAATAGGTAAATAATTTATATTCATTGCGTCTAATTGATTTTTATTTACTGAGATACAAAGATAATCAGATATTCATAACACTGTTTACTTTTGGGTACAATCGAGTTTCTGCTTGTTTGCTTAGTCAAAATGGTGTGTTATGTCACATTCTAAAATATTCTGTTACTTGGAAGCGGCAAGTTTTTGATTTTTGGAAAGAATCCGGTTACAATATACACAGGAAGAGACTGACGGCCTTCCGCAAGCAAACTGACAAACTTTCCAGCAGGATCAGTTTAGGTTCCATCAGGTTTAAAACCCAACTGGATGGAAATGAGAGATTTCACGGTTTAAAATGCGGTACTCTAAGCACTTGACTTCGGAGCTTATCGAGAACTAGTGAACAAACACTGATATTATAACAAATAAATCAAAAAATGATAATCGATATTTAATTATGTATCACATGTCACTTCCATTGGCGATAAGATATAAATGCAAATGTTAACCACGTGACAGTCATTCAATGGTAGATCATGTATAATGTTCAACGCTGTTTGAAAAAGGGAAATTGTTCTGGTCACCAATAAAATCAATTTCACATATGACATTTTACTGAGCTCTACCTTTTCACCAAACTCGAGAGGTTTCATGTAATATTTGCGACGGGTTTAGCATCCTGTTAGAGGACACTAACTCCTTCCGGACACCTACTCCCATCCCATTTGGGATTGGCAATTGTTCTTCACGTTGAAGCCATTTGTATATCTAATCTGTCGTATTATAATGGATTTGGAGTTTCGATTTCCTATCGGTACTTTTTTCATTTTTAATTATTGAAGAAAATGAAGAGAGTAAAAAACTGCAAAAATTGATTTAAAATCATCTCAAAGTAATAATTTATTTATAACTGCTGTTTATCATTTGTACATTTTAATTGAATGTCATTGTTTGCAGAATACAAACTCATGAATCTTAGATAATTCAATTTTGTTCTAATGTAGATTTCCTTTTGTATTATATAATCTTCGTTTAGAACATCCCCCTGTGTGTAGTTTTGATAAATAGTGTAGAAACATATAGACACAAGTTTACATATGTATATTCATGTTGAAAATCTGGGTTTTAAACTTTAACAGGTAAAAAAAACAATGGGGATTTGACTTCAGACTATCATTTATATTGGACAGTAGGGGTAAAAGTCCTGGTTTTATATATAATGTTTTGTTTTCCGATAGTTTGTTGTCATCTTCAGTTTCTAATAAACTCAGATAATTAAACAAACGCATCATGTTTGTATTGCTGTAAATTGCGACGATCGCGAATACGTGAATTTTACAGGTTATTTTACAGGTGTAAAAACTTTAATTTTGCGTGTTACTGCGGAATAATTTAACACGGAATCAGACACATACTTGATTCTGATATGATTACATGATCTTCATGCTAGGAGTATGTATTTTTGATATTTTCTTGAGTTGGCGTACGTACATCATGAATGCATACTAGTGTGTGTAGTAAGCAAACATATAAGTTTGTTTTGTTACATACTTATCAAATTTAAAAACCAGTACACAGATCCCAAAGCATGCATGTCTGATGAAATTGGACACAAACGGGCCTATGAAAATCCGGAGTTGGGATCAGGTATCAAGCATCCCCTCTTCACAGGTCACAGTCGCCGTGAGTCCACAGTTAAATTCAAATGAAATAATTGAGGAATGAATCCTCGTTGCGATCGGTAAATACGATTCAACAACTGCTATAAGTGAAACACTGTTAATTGCATACAAGGTCAATATACCGACCGTAAAATTTGCGAAATGTATATAAGAGCGGTTATAACAGCAATTTTTTATTCAAATATTCGCTAGATATTTGAAAAATTGAATTCACGAACAGGTCCCTTCGCGAATTTGCACGAATTCAACGTTAATCTCTTGCAAAATTGAGATTCATTTGTCGACCTCTTTTGTAAATGTAAAACTTTATGTTATAGTTGATAATATGTACATTAATTGCGTCATGTTGATTACACGAAAGGTAACATTTTGATATTTTTGAATATGTCTATGTAAATGCATTTACATTTCCGGTGTAATACCAAAGTACTGATACTAAAATAGTTGTCTGATGATGACGTAATAATTGAGACACGTTTGATTTACTTACACATGTTTAGTCAAAGTCTAGGCTTTTATAAAATTGTGTAGCATAAGTTTTCATATGATTGTTGATTTTCTATATATATATATATATATATACGTTCACTATGATATATGTAAATAAAGCATACTTGATTGAATTGTTGCAGATATTATTTCACACATTGGAAATTGTTTAGTTTAACACACAACTAAATATTTATTTACCATATCAACATATCAACCAAACAATGTCACAGTAGACGTTATTGAACATAATAACAATATCCTACAATTCTTTTAGTAAAAATATCTTGATCTTTAGAAGGAGCGACATATTATAATGGAGAACCTTTGTAAAAATAGGACATGCATGTACATTAATCATCACTTATTTGTCGGATGAGATTAAACAGGGGTTGTATCAAAAGATTTTTCGAATTTGAACAATATTTTATTATCTTAAAGTGGTGTTATTTCACTGATTTTCATGTGTATGATGTCAAAATTTTTCTTAATGCACTTTTGCATTAAGAAATGTCTATGACAACTTCTTGATGATGAGCTTAACTGTATTTACGTAAAACAAAGTAAAAGGACTACTACACTATAAATTCTACAATTTTGTCTAAATGGTTATATATAGATTTATGTAATTATATTGTGTTTGATGTCAACATATAGACAATTTTGCCGTCGGTATAGTGACCTTGATGTTTTAGGGTGTAACACTGAGTAAAATTTTGAATTGCCTGTTCGATGGCGATCGTTGAGTACTTTTTGCCGGTTGTGGCGAGTATTCGTTCATAACTTGTTTCGTTTGGGTTTGGCTGTGGGTTCGCGCGGTCAGGAGGATGCATGCTTCTTTGAGGGCCTGATATCATCTCTGTATTTTCGGGGTTCTGTGTATGTCCAAGGTTTGCAAGATTTGTATATCATCTCCCGGGCCTGACTTCAGTTGTTGCTTTGGTATCTGTATATATTTAAAACATCTTGAACGCTCCTTTTAAATCCCGTGCACCTTAATTGGGGCGCATTTAAAAAAGAAATAATTAACAATATGAAATTATGTGAAACAAACCGTTAATTAACAAGATTGGGATATGCATCACGTCAACTGCCATATGGCAAAAACTAGAGAGGTATGTAGACCGCTGTTAATATTTACTTTTAGCAATACCTAATTCATAAAACCTTACTGTTTTACCTTCAGATGGACACAGTACGACATCCTTAGTAATAAGATGGAACGAAGTACCCGCTATTTTGTCTCCGCACATGAAAATGATCCAGTTCTCAATTACCAAAACAGTTCCTTTCTTGTGTGATCAAGTATACATGGAATGTAAGTATCTAACTGGCTATCCACCACAGCATATGTTTCCCTAATGATTATAGGCAAACGAAGACGGCTTTATCCGTAGAAATTGGGGCTATATGTACAATTTACCGACGACAGTCTTTGGTTGGTTGAATTGTTCTTTAACGTCCCGCCCAAGAATCTTTCACTCAAATGGAAACGTCACCAATATCGATGAAGTGCTTCAAAGTTTGGCCCATGCCCGGCACTTACAGCCATTGGGCAATGAAGATTATTAAACGTGCCGACACCTACGTGACACGGAACCTCGGTTTCTACTGTCTCATCCAAAGGACAGGAATCCGACCTGCCGCCGACTGGACTCGAACTCACGACCTCACGATCAAGAGTCGGGAATGCTGCCGACTGAATCAGGCCGACTCACCGACATTAGGTAGCCAAGACATACTTATGATGCAATGAACAGTTGTATCCTAGTTCGATCCGCCGGTGAAACCAAACAATATTTTTATCATTCACAAGAGGCGTCGATTTTTGTCTTATATAATTATAATTCTTTGTGGACCAAAAAATTCCCAATCGAACACTCTCATATATATCTGATATCCGATGGTTTTGATATGATAATAAATATATTTCTCAATTCAAATCAGCGCACGTATTTTATAACTGTATAACGTGTTGCACTTACTTTATATTTCTGAATTTATTACCTATTTATGTTAGACTTTTGAAATGTTGTTTCTTCTCATGTATTTAGAAGTTATGGGACGCCGTGTTTTCGTATTTATTCACTATTGTTTGATATCAAAAATGAACTTTTTGATATAAAAATTCGAATTTATGATATCACAAATTCATCTTTTGATATCAGAAATTCGATTTTGTTATATCAGAAAATCATTTTGATATCAGAAAATAAATTTTGATATCAGAAATTCGATTATTTTATATCAAACATTGAATTTTTGATATCAGAAGATAGTGAATAAATACTCGAATTTTTGATATAAAAAATTCAATTTTTTACATCAGGAAATAGAGGTGATTTTTTGATATCAGATATTCGAGTTTTCGAAATCAAAAAAGAATTTTTGATATCGAAATTGATATCAGAAAATCATTTTTTGATATAAAAAAAGTCATTTTCTGATATAAAAATGTGTAGTATTATTTGATATAAAAACGTCGTATTTCTGATATAAGAAAATACTACATATAAAATGATTTTCTAATATCAAAAAATCGAATCTGAAAAATTCATTTGATTTTTTTATATCAGAAATTCGACTTTTTGATATCAGAAAATGATTTTTTTATATCAGAAATTCGATTTTTTGATATCAGAAAATGATTATTTGATATCAAAAATGTTTTTTGATATCAAAATATGAATTTTTGATATCAATAAATATTTTCTGATATCAGAAAATAGTGAATAAATGCTAAAACGGCGCTCCATAGAAGGTACATATAACAAAGATCCTATACTGATATTTTGTTATTTAAGAGTATAAACCGCATAGATAGATAGGAAAATATATCAAAATGCACGATAATAAGAGTCTTATTGACAGAAACGGTATTCTTGAGCATTTGCTTTGGTCCTCTCCCTTCATTGGCGGATTTAAGGGGGTTGCAACCCCCTTTGAAAAATTCAAAGCGGCCCCAGACCCCTCGCATCTTCGGCGCTCGCATTTCGTAATGATAAAAATTCTCAACCCCTCTTTCAGAAAACCCTGGATCCGGCCCTACCCATCTTTCAAAACTATATCTTTGGTATTATCTGTTTGTAATATTTATTCATATTTTTCTGCATAATATTATGTTGTCGTTGCTTTTCCAGTTAATTACACGTGTATTGGTTTGGAATTACACCTCGTTAGAAGTTATGGGTATTACTTTATACAGATATACGTTCCCACTACATTGATTGTGCTTCTGTCTTGGATTTCCTTTTGGCTTGATGTAGAGGCGACCGCTGCTAGGATATCATTGGGCCTTTTAACGGTCCTTACAATGACAACACAGAGTGCGGGCACCTGCGTAGAACTCCAACGGGTTTCCTATATAAAGGCACTGGATGTATGGATGGCTATTTGCCTTATATTTGTATTTGCAGCTCTTATAGAGTTTGCATATGTAAACATTTCTTCTCGGGTTGCACAAAGGCGAAAATCTGTGATGGAGGTATCAAACTTAAGTGAAAAAATCGACCGTATGATGGGTTCATACAGTGTAGGAGTTTATGTAAGTAAATAAAGTCATGTTATATTTTGAGATTTATTTGAAAGTATGCAGTTACTGAATGACAAACACATGAAACAACTACAACGAAAGGGGCCCGTTTAACGAAAGGTCCTAAGTCTTAGTTTTGTTCTTAGGACCATGCTTACGACGTGCGGCTCTTTAAATAGAAATATGGCTTGTTACCTACGACCAAATGATGTCAGGATTGTAGAACTTACGACTTCTTGTTAAAACAGGTCCCAATAATTTACTTATTTAAGTTAAATGTTGATACACAATGTAAATTACCCACTTTCAATAACATCCATCAATATTCTATTATTATTATTATTATTTTTTTTTTGCAGAATTCAACAAATAAGTCAGAGACAAAACCTCCAAATAACAAATCCAATCGGGAAAAGGCACGAACGATTGATAGATATTCAAGAATTATATTTCCTGTTGTATTTTTCGTGTTCAACATTATTTATTGGACATTTTATTTACTTTGGGAGCCAGTTACTGAGTAGCAGAATAGAACAATATCTTCGTCGAGTTACCATGACCAAATTTCGTCTGCTTAATCGGATCTTATTTGAACATCCTGACAGCACGAGCTAGTTTGCATCTACATGTGAACTGAGTCAGTGAAAAGTGTATCATATACATCAAAAAATCATATAGATTCATATAGATCACGTTGGTAACACTAACATCAACGCAAAAAAAAAAATCAAGATCCATAAAGATCACGTTTGTAACACACATCAAGCACAATAAAAAAAAATATTTTTATAGATCACTGATACACACATCAAGTTTAATATATATAAAAAAGAGTGATATTTTATGGATCACATTCGTCACATACATCAAGTGCATTTAAAGATCAAAACCACGATCCGTAAAGATCACGTTTGTGACAAACAAATCGAGCGCAATAAAAATTAAAAAGAATATTAATAATATCCATATACATTACATTGGCAAGACACATCAAGTGCAGTAAAAATAAGCGGAATAAACATTTTAAATATATATATATATATATATATATATATATATATATATATATATATATATATATATATATATATATATCCATATATATCACATTGGTAGAACACACATCAAGTGCAGTAAAAATAAGAGCAGTAAAAGTTAAAAATGAAATAATAATATCCATATATATCACATTGTTAACACGCACATCAAGTGCAGTAAAAATTCAACAACAACAAATATAGATCACGTTTCTGCAATAAAAAACAAGATCTTAATAGATCACAATGATAAGATACACATAAAGCGCAATTGATTCGAAAAGATCACGTTTGTGACGCACACATCAAACGCAATAAAAAAGACGATCTATAGAGCTTACATTGGTTAAGCACACATCAAGTGCAGTAAACAAAACAAAAATAAAAAATAATAAAAAAGGTCACGTCTTTGACACGTGTTTTCAATAGATATTACTAACATTATTATTTATTAGTTTTAAATTTTTTTTTTCTTTTATATGAAGGTAATATCAACTAGTTTTATGGCTATGTCTTTACAATGGTCGATTGTGAGAGAATTATTCATAAAGTTAATAAAAAATAACCGGAAATAATCATGCAGACTGTATTTGTATTTGAGACATTTTACAAAATACCTTCAACCTATGAATAAGTGAATGAAATTTTCATTTTTGTAATTTAGAACAATTTCCTGTTTTTGATAAAGGAATAATGTACAAGCTACATTGAAAAGATTAATCAGTATAGATCGGGCTCGGTGTTCATTGAAAGTGTTGCTGTTAATTAGGCCTGATATGTCACATCTGAATTAGAAGGTGGTCGTCATATATCTCAGAATATATCTACATTAAAGAGAACCTTTATAGATACATGTATATTGGCAATCTGAATACGTCAGAGAAATCTAGGATTGTGTATAAGCTTGTACTTCCGACTTTATTTTATTCCGGAATATTGTTTTTATTTCAAACATATTTTTTTCGTTTTCGTAATAGTGTGAGATTTCAGTGTTTGGTAGTTTTATGATCTCGTACTCAATTTTACGTAACTTTAATTATTTCATACACACTTTCTCCGAGTGAAAACAACTAGATTAATTTTTTGTTCAATCACATTTTAGATATGGTAGAAAGAAAATGTTGAATTTAGTATGCGAAATTTAAAACTATTGTGATTTATGCCTTATCTGTCAGTAGATCCACGGTTTTAATACACATACTCCAACTTAATTGCTTAGGTCAGCACAGGTTCGACCCCCGCTAGAACTCAAGCTGATAGTGTGAGAAAGTTTGCCAGTTTTAACTGTGGTAGACCGGTGATCTCTTCCCGGATACATCGTAACCAGGTTCTCTTCCCACAGTAAACAAATGGCCGCCACCATATAACTGAAACATTGTTGAGTGACACGTGGTGTAAAAATTAATCAAATCAAATCAAAACAAAAAAGTCATTTTTGCTGAATTTGTCTTTATATGTTTTCCTTCCTCATATTCATGTTGTATCACAGAAATAAAGAATTATCTCTAAAAAATGTTTCATATAAATCCCTGAATAAACATTACCTTTTTTTCAGATATATTATTTGTAGCGCATAAAATTATATAGATACAGGGTTAACTGAATTATTTCAATCGTATACTGTATACCTGGAAATTTTCGCCTCTGTTTATTTTTGCCCTTTTACGAAAAACATATTCACTACGTCTTAAATTCGCCCTAAATCAGTATAGCCTCATAGATGACATACTTGTCCTCGCTTCATTTATTTTGTTTGAAAAGATTTCATAAAACTTCGCCGTCTGATATAAGGGCGAAAATGGCGAACATTAAACGGTAGCGGAAATTCCCATATATACAGTAACTGTAATGTCATCGATTTATGATTAAACACCAATAACAAACCACTGTGCACACTGAATATTCATTTGATATTGTATTTAAAAGTACAATGTACATGTGTACATATTTTATTATGTGTTATGAAAAATCTAGTTCTCCGATTCCCCCATCATCTTTCCACATTTAAAAAATAACATTATTCTGAAATTTTCTCCTGCATCCTTTTAAAAAAATACAAGCATATAGGCCTGTGTTTAGCTTTGTTACTTATATACTTATACATCTCTAAATAGATATTGGTAACCCGTTATGACAAAAAGTAACGTACTTAAATTTGCTAAAGTCAAGAAAGGACCTTGACTATTTGGAAGTTTTAAGTGGGCTGAAGGCAAAGTACATCATTACTAAAATAAAACTTCTTCAGAAACTTCCACACCAATACTCGAGTTTTTATTTCTCTCTTGATAAATCTCTCGAAAATGTTTGAGATGAGAAAGAATTAATTCACGTGTAGTTTTGAAAAGGATAAATTATATCGTGTATTTAAGATGGCATACCCCCACCGGATTAATTGGAATGTAGCTTAACGTTGTATTCGATCGTTAGTCCTTTTTGTGTGGCTCATATTCTCGACATTTTCTTAAATGGGCGCATAACGTTTATATAGATGAACACCTTAGGTAGTGTTGTGGAAAATTCATTTCTCCTGCCCAATATTCCCGCTCTGGACAAAAAAAAAGCAGACTGACACGTTGACTTTGACATTTAAGTATGAATGTATTCTTGTAAGGCATTATAGGCCGGAAAACGGACGGACGGATATGGCCATCGCAAAATGCGTGTAGAAAAGGGATTGTTACCATAAATTTTCATCTATAAGTTTTCCTTATACATGTATACCTAAACACTTCTTAAGATCCATAAAAACTTAACATGTTGGAAAAGAAAAAAATACTGAAATGGCATTATCTGTTGGAAACAATCGGGTAACAGTTACATTTGACATCTAAAGATCTCCATGCGATATTGGTCCAAGTTTATATCTGGCACCAAGGATGTTTCGCTGATAAAATGCAAAATGAAATGTCTCGGTCCACTTTGTGATTACTGATGTTTAATTAAGTCATTTAAATCCTTAAGACCATAATAGACTGGCCTCAAACAATAGAAAAGAGCATACAATTAGGATATTCAGGGGTGACAGGGTAAATATTTAACTGCAAATCGAACCACAGTTTGTACTGCTGGCACTGTACATCAAATCATGACGAGTTGATATTATATCTCAAATAGCTCTCAAGATGATAATAAATTTTTTTTCGCTATAACATATTTTTTGAAAAAAAAATATATAAAAACTCATTTACTCTGCATATCATTTTAGAACCGTAGATATTAAAGATTTTGAACGTCTTACAAACGGAATCTTCTAGGAATCATGCTCTTCGTCTTACTGAACAGGTACCGTATTTCATATAGTAACTGAACGCATGTAATTGATATAGTACAATAAAATGTAACTGACATGACCATGACATGTCAATATTATTACTTTAAATACTTAACAACAAGCAGTGTACCATCGTAAAGTCCAACCAACAATTTTCCCTCATTATCTATACATAATCCCCTAGGGTCTATAGCGCCGTCCTCTAATGTTAGAAGATATCCGATGAAGTTACCCTGTTGGTCCACCATGTGTATGGCGTCGTTGCCGCAATCTGAAACCAGTAGATTGTCGTTCTCGTCACAAGCTATGTCGTAGGGCCAAAATTTCTTGGTCTGTGGTGTAACATTGGATCCATCATATGTAAAGTTTAGTGTACCGGATTTTGATACAACAAATACCGCATCTAAACCGTTGTGCGCCACACAGTAGTCACCTGATTGGTTTGTTGTCACTCGCTGAAGACTTAGATTTGAAGTCTTCCTGTCCGTGTACTGAAATATATCCTTACATATACCATCTAACCCCAACACTGCCAGTGCACTGTTTTTGAATTGATCGTACAAACAGATTGCTACATGCTTCCTGTCATCAGTAAGACATATTCCAGTTGGATGATACGAACCAGTTTTAAGTACTTCTTTGAAATTTCCTTTCCCTGACATTACCTGGAGACATTTATTTTGAAAGTGCGTTGTGATAAAATAATCTGGTGATACAACTTTGAAGTCGTCGACAAGACATTTAGTTGTTATTTGTTGAAGTGTTTCTCCCTTTGTGTTTACAAGCATCAGTGTCTTCGTATTCATATCACATATCCATGCTGTTTCTTTGTCTACAAATTCTATATTCTTAACTGGTATTTCATATTTATGCCTACTTAGAATGTGCACGTCTGTGACACTTGTCTTAGTATGTTGTGACACTTTGCTATTGTCTTTGTTATATGTTGTTGATGATCCATTGGTTTCGTTGGCATATGTTGTTATTGGTGTTGTATGTTGTCCATCCTCATCTCCATCAAAACTTATCTTCCGTTCGGGTGGTCTCGTTTGGTCACCAGTTGTAAGACAGCTTTTAACAACTACCTGAAAACATTCTATCTGCTCATCAATAAAACTTGGCAGTTGAAGTGAACTAATAGTTGGTAGACTGACGTCAGAAATGGCTTGTTTTTCTTTCAAAAATTTGATTATGTCAGAGTTACTCTTCCTCATTGCTTCTTCTTTGGTATTCAACAGCATTTTGATTTCCTGTATTTTAGCTTGTACTGCAATTTTGTCTTGGTCTATAATACTCATGTTTTTCTTCTTTTCTTTCGCTATTGTTTGTAAAACGCCATCATAGTGACGATTTACTTTACATGTAAGTTCATTTCTTTTTTTCTGAACATCACTTTCTTTTCTTGCATAAAAATCCTCACAGGTTTTGACAATATCGGAAATTGCTGTTTCCATCTTAAAACATTTAGTCAATACTTTACTTTCAATGGCTTGTGAATATTGTAAAATGTCTCGACGGACCAATTTCATAGCGACTTCAATCGCACAGAAGTCATGACCATTGTGTTCCTCTATGATACAGTTATTACAGACCAACTGATGACAGTTGTTACAGTGTAAAATCAAGAAATCACTAGCGTGTTTACTGCATTGTTCATCCCTCCGCACTTTGGATCGATGTGTATCCAGCCGTGGAACTATTTTGTGATTTTTGAATATCTTTACTGGCTTCCCTTCCTGGTGGTCTATCTGACAATTGCAGCATAGATTAGCCTCACAATTCAAGCAATACCACGAAACTTCGTTTTCAATGTCATTATTTTCACACAGGTCACAGGTAACGGGTGTTTGCATGACCGATGGCACTATTTCTTCGGTCATTTTTATTTAAATCTGAAATATAGACCATTTTGAATCATTATTTATATAAATAATGTACATAACGATACATTTATTCTTGGAAGAGTTTCTTTTTAAATTACTTTTTTGATAACTGCACAGCAATTGAAAACCATATATAATTGGTTGTGAAAAGCATGTGATAACGACAGATATACGTCAATTCACTTCACAGGTTTCTACACACAATTAATGCAATGTATGATTCATATGACTAGCGCTATAAACAGGGATTACCACGTCTTGACGTCACAGTAAATATAGAATTTCAGTCTCGGTCAGATCGGAAATTTGCTTCAAATCATGAAATTGAAAACAGCCTTTAACCATTGTGATAAACTTAATTGTCATACATCGGGAGGCACAAGTACACGTTGTGTCGTGTACGTTTTGTGCTTTACCTACGTTAACACAAACAACTGTGACGTCAAAATGTAAAAAAAACCGGTTGATTCAGGACTTGCCGTTGCTAGAATACAAAGGTTATCAAATGTATACTAGCGGAAAAAAGAAACTATACGGTTTGGTTATTTCATTTATAGATTCATATACAAAATATTATGTTGCATTATGTATATCATTCTTTAATGTAATGCATTTTCTTTCAATTCAAACATCAAATCACGGGTTATGTCCATTATGGTTGATACGAACAGCCACTGAAAGTAAGAGGGGTGAAAAAAGTTTCACAAGTTTCATAGCGTGTATGACCGTCATTTGCACGATTCTTCACACCTATGACGCATTGAACGAATCAGGTTATGCAGAAATGCCTGGGGAATGTTCCGCCATATGCGCGATAAAGAACGACGCAAAACGTCCAACATAGCATATACGCGATAAAGAACGACTCAAAGCGTCCAACATAGCAGAGGGATTTGACGTAGACGTCGTTTCTTTCCATCCCAAACATGATCTTTCGGCGATAAATCCGGTGATATCGCAGGCCAGGGTAGCTCATTCACAATTTGCTGCTGTAGATAGTCACTAACATCGCGTTGTTTTGCTGCAGAATGTCGTTACGCTGGTTGTTGTGAATAAATGGAATGACGTACTGACGTACAATCCCGTCATGGTAGCGCACGCCGGTTAAATTTCCCTCCACAATCACCAAAGAGGTACTTCCATGTGTTGTAATTCCACCCCAGACCATAACGCTCCCTCCCCGAATTGGCGGCGCTGAATAACGCAGGTCTCAGTGTAATGTTCTCCATTACGACGGTAAGCCCGAACACGACCGTAAACCGAACTTCCGTCCAATCTCTGTTATTGAAACGACGGTGCCTCCTTCATCAGGCTAACCTCGCAACATGGTGACGCCAGAAAAGAACAAGACGGATAGCAGGACGTCGAGGACGTATGTTGGCCTCTTGCAATATGCTCCTTACCGTAGGAGGACTTATCCGCCGATTTTTTTAACCAATTTCGCAAATGTGACGTCCGTATATACGTATCTTGTCGACGTGACATCACACGCAGGCGTCCTGATAATGGCGATCCCGAACGGTGCCAGTTTGCTAATATCGTCTCCTTAAAACATTTACAATGTAAATATGAACTCCAAACTGCCTTGCCACATTGTTTTGAAACGTCCCAGCTTCCAGCACCCCAATAGCACGCAAACAATCAATCATGCGAGGCATGTTACAACCTGAATTGCAATAAATTTATTACAATTCTAGTTGCTATGTCTAAAAGTTATTACAATTAGCTAGCCAACCTGAATTGTAACAAAAACCTGTCAACTTTAGTAGACAAATATGTCCGGAAAAAAATGTGTTGTGAGACAAAGCTAAAACCTAATTTAAAATGTATTTTCTGAACTGTCTGAAAGTAATTACTAAAGAAAATATGACAACAATAAACATAATACCCACATAACAGTTTTGCCAAAAGGGTCAGTGTGCTCAAGACGATAAATAGTTGAGCTCGAACTTACAATAGATGTATTGTTCTGAAAGAGAAAGTAGCATCATACAAGGCCAAATAATACGTTTATCTAAATTTGGGAAATCAAATTTCAAATGGTACCAAAATACCTTCGGTCTTACAAAGGCAGTCGAATCTAATGGCTGTAATTATATGCCATTATATACAGATTTATTTACACATTAGAAATATTTATCGTTCTCATATACCTAACATATGTTTATACACTCAAATCCCATATCTTAAAGTTATTCCAGTATCATAAAATTCCGGGAACTAATTTATGGGTGTCGAATTTCTGATGATACCATTGATCAACGATGTACATTTACCAAATTAAGATTTAACACATGCGCATTTGACGGGGCTAGGCACACCATGGGACATTCTACGCTGTTTAAGACATCTGTAATAGCGTTTCTTCCAACAAAAATTATGTATGTGAGAAATATGTTCCTGCAATCGTGATAGTATGTAATGAACTCGGGTATACTGAAGATTTATACTTTGGTATCTGTGGTTTTTATGCTTCAAATATTTATTGGGATTTAACTTAAGGTATTGATAAACTATGTTGTGATACTTGAAGTTTCATTATCAGTTGCGTAGTCCTTCATGTTGCACATAGATGAAAATAACATAAATTGTAAATGATATGTACATTCGGGTGATGTAGCGATATGAATATATCATTCAGCTTTTTCTACAGGAAATTTATATAGTTTAACAGGGACGCACATGTATATTCTTTGTTTATACAAGAGAGCTACGAAATGCTCCATTCCGTAACTTGGGATATTTTGGCGTAGTTAATATTTGGCTACTTTGGTCAAAATCTAGGTGGTTATTTTTGGCCTATTAAAACGTCAGGAAGTTCGGTTTAAATATTTGGACAAGTACCCTCAAATTATGATCATAATATTAAGATAATTAATGTTGCTGGAGTTACTCTATTGGTATATTTAGCGCGGTACAGAAAACACAATGAATATAATCGGCTTGTTTTGGACAATAAATACTTTCGTACATGCATATTTATACCACACCAACCTATATATAGTTACAGTTTAGTTATATTGTGCGCACAGTTTAGTTATATTGTGCGCACAATTTTTTTATAT
Source organism: Atrina japonica (assembly GCA_030159075.1). NCBI lineage: Eukaryota > Metazoa > Mollusca > Bivalvia > Pterioida > Pinnidae > Atrina > Atrina japonica. Next base: position 5,458,019 of record BROG01000001.1, read on the forward strand.
TGTTCGCACAATTCTTTGTATATTGTGCGCGCAATCTAATTACATTGTGCGCAGTTTAGCTATACTATGCGCGGTTTAACTATATTGTGCTCACAGATTAACTCTACTGTTAAGTTTAGTTTCAGTTTCAGTTTAGTTATATTGTGTGCAGTTTAGCTACCTCGCTCCCCTTGCAAAGTTCAACGTCGCATACGAAGTCAAAATGTCTAAAAGATGATATTTTATGTTTGTTTAATTAATTGATTTTCAAAGATGTTCCCTGTTTGTGACTCCTTTTGGAGCCTCTATGTGTCTTAGCCCCTTTTCCTTTACAATAGTTGCGACTTTATATGGGGATAGTTCCTGCAAAATTTTGTTTGTATACTTACATGCCTGTGACCTAAACCTTCGACCCGATGACCTTGACACTTTGTCAAACTTGTCTAGATTATTACTAACAATTTTATAACATATCTTTGGATACAAAATGTCTGTAGTAAAACCCATATAACCTGGTGGGCGGAGTCTTTAGAAACCTTCCTTGACCTGGACGAGTTTAAATTTTAGATAATAAAGTATACTATTAAAATTACACTGACTAAAGTAATCGTTCATACTTGTCACCGTACATAGGAGAGTGTCCACTGAGGAATAAAATGGTTTCCCGTGCAGCGTGTCCTAACTGAAAAGTGAGTAGAATCATCCGTATGATCATCAAAAGGTTACTCCGCCCCGCCATGTCATCTTATGTGAATCGGTCAATATCGGTTGAGATAACAAGCCACTTGTATAAAGCCACCTTATGTTATTTGAAGTGCTCACTCAAGGTTCGTTTATGTAAAGATTTCAATTTCAGTTTTAAAAAATGAAGCTATGGAGTTGACAATGATTTATTCCAAATTTTAAAGAAACCTAATCATCCATTCGGTTTTTGTCCTCAAGTTTTGACCCCCTTTTTGTCCCCACTGGAGCCCCATGGCTCCTTGGCCCTTTACATTTTCAAAGGTGATATGGCTTCGTGCGAGATTAGTTCCTAGCAAGTTTGGTGGAAATTGACTCATTGGTTCTTGAGAAGAAGTAAAACAAAGTTGACGAAAAACTAGTATTATCTGTTTACCTAGGTGCCTGTGACTTTGACCTTTGAGTCTGTGATATTGAAATTTTGTCGCAATGATATTTAGATAATTCCTGACAATTCCTTAGTATATCCTAGACAAAATGCCAGTCAGTTTTGGGATATTAAGCCATTTGTAGAAAATCATACCATGGGTCATTTGAAGTACTCGCCATGTGATCAGAATTCAATTTAGGATTAATAATCAAGTGTCAAGGTCATGAGGTCAACGGTGAACAGAAAATATCAGTTTTTAATCAACTATTAGACATTTACAAAATTAAAAAATGAATGGTTGAACAACATTTTGCAGGAACTATCCCCATATGTTTGCAAAGGGGCTAGTACACATAGAGGCTCCAAAAGGAGGAAACTGGAAAATCGACTAATTAAACAGAACTATAATCTTTTAGTCATTTTGAATTCTTATGCAATGTTGAACTTTGCCAAGTGAGCGACATAAGGCCCCTTTTCTTATCCATTCAGATATAATTAAACTGTGCGCACAATTTAACTAAACTGCGCACAGTATAACTAAACTGTGTGCACAATGTAATGAATGTCAAGTGTGCGCACAATATAACTAAACTGCGCACAATATAACTAAACTGTGCACACAATATAATGAATGTTAAGCTGTGCGCACAACATAGTTAAACTAGGCGCACAAATATAACCAAACTGTGTGCACAATATAATATTTATTAAACTGTGCTCACAATATAATAAAAAATATACCATATTCTATGCCAATAAAGGGGTACCGTAGTTAACATAAGAAACGAATCCGGATTTTACAGCCATCGAACCTGTAGATATTTTGACAACTAAGATATTCCATTTACACTAGCTCAGTTTCACCCCCGTGCAGTATGAAATGTTCAAAACATAAACATCTCAGATACAAATATCATTTAAAATACCATTGGAGCTATTGGACTGCCTTCTATTATGCATAAACTGCAGAATGAAATTAATTTGTATTGAAATTTATTGACACTACCAAAGTTAGTTTTACAAAGGAGTCCAAAACCAATGCTCAAGACGATCGTTGTTTGTCAATAAGACTTCATCAGTTGAGCTCGAATTTATCATAGAAAATTTTCCGAAAGATAAGTGGTATCATACAAGTATTAGCCGTATTAGAAGGTCCAAGAACATAGTGAACAATGGACAAACTTGGACCTCCATAAGATCCAGAGATGGGATCAGGCGCCAAGTAGGTAACCCCAGTCGAGCAGCCACACCCGCCGTGATTCCAAAGTAAAATTCAAATAAAAGCACTTGAGGAACAGATCCTCGTCACAATCGGTATAGAAGGTTTCAACAATCACTATTGAACGGGTATCTCAATATCCTAGTCAGTGAGTATACTTTCAAACAAGATGATTATAATGACAGTTAAATTTCAAAATGTTAATTTCAAACGCGATTCCCCATCTCCCTGTGACAACAACTAATCTATAAGTAGTTTCTCACTATATATGAAATTTTAATATATTGAACAAGATTGGCATCTTGTATCATCTATCAGATATATTTAATTGACCATATATTTCAGTAAATAGAATTATTTTATGATGAAAGTGAGGTGGCCTTTAGGTGAGGTTACACTGTATATAGATCATGAATAAAGTTCATGCAGTGCCCGGATTTAGGACTATGTCTCTACAAGTAATGTCTTGCATTTTCTAAAGCTATGATATCATGTAACACGTAAAAGGTCAAACAAAAGAAAAATCCTAATAGATAACAAATAAATACAATTAAACAATGAAAATACAAAACTCTTTTTGTAGAATGTTTGGATAATAATTATTTTACAAGAGTTTACTTACGTTTTTGTCTGTTAATACACATTATTAACTCGATAAAAGAGGTGTTTGTTGTTATAAATGACGTTTCAATATCTGTTGGGCAAAGTCCTCTATAGTGTAAACATGTGCAGGTAGTTTAAAGTGTTTATAGAAGAGCAGATAAGAGAGTTTTTATGTATCCCGGTTTTAGTCAAGGACACTGTATAACTCATGATACCAGAATGATAGTTTTTAACTTACCCAGTATCCAGTTGTTTCTGCTATATACAATAATGGGTCACTTTTCTGAATAACATATCATTTTCCTAATTTATTCCAATGGGTTATACCAAAAAGTGATAAAACAAGTTTATCATGCTAATATCACCTTTTGGTATAACCCTTGGTAAGTTAAAAGTGAAAATATGAAAGATAAATATAGTCATCAAATTCTACCGTTAAAAGTAAAATGAAATGAAAAGGCAAACTCTATAAAAATTCTCAGATACTAAAGTATTAATTTTTAGGATGTCCAGGATATAGGTACAAATGTGGTAAAAATGGATAAATACGGACCTCTGGAAATCAAGAGGTGGGATAGGGTGTCATAGAGGGGTAAGCATCCCCTGTCTACCGGTCAGACCCGCCGTGAGTCCACAGTCAAATCCAAATGAAATACGTGAGGAACGGATCCTCGTCACAACGGGTACAGACGTCTATACAACCGCCATCAAACAGGCTACTCAACATTTCACTTAGTCGCAAACAAGACTATTATATATATATATATATATATATATATATATATATATATATATATATATATATATTACTTTTAAATTGGAGCTCAACTGATGAAGTCTAATTGACAGACACGATATCGTCTTGAGCATTATAACTTTGGTAGTATGTTTATAATATTTATACTCAATTTGTTAGATATCGCGTTCGACTCGCCGTGATGGCCACAGCACGCTTTTCTTGAGTTTCGAGCCTAAGCAACACTTGGTTAGTTCTTGTATTCATTGAAAGTATTCAGTGTATTGAAACAGAAAAACATTGGTTTTTGGAATAAAAATTTGATTGATTTTCGCATGATTGAAAATGATCATTTCCGTGCTATTGTGATGCTGGAAGCTGTGATGTCTCCAAACAATGTGTCAAGGCAATTTGGAGTTCATATTAACACTGCTAATTATTTATGGAGACGATATGCGCAAACTGGCACCGTTCGGGACGGCCCACGATCAGGACGCCCGCGTGTGACGCCACGTCGGCAAGATACGTATATACGGACGTCACATTTGCGTAATCCGTCCTGTCCTGCTCTGGCGTCATCGTGTTGCAAGGTTTGCGTGGTGTAGAAGGCATAGTCGATTCAATAACAGAGATTGGGCGGAAGTTCTGTTTACGGACGAGTCGAGATTTCATCTCGACAGCAGTGACGGTCGTGTTCGGGCATACCGTCATGCCGGAGAACGTTACATTGACGCCAATTCGGCGGAGATAGCGTTATGGTCTGGGTGGAATTACAACACATGGGAGAAGAACCCTTTGGTGATAGTGGAGGGCAATTTAACCGGCGTACGCTTCGGTGACGAGATTTACGTCAGCACGCTTTGCGTCATTCTTTATTGCGCATATGACGGAACCTTCCCCGGGCATTTCTGCATAACCAGATTTACATTTACATAACATTTGAATATCTATGACACGTGACACTTTTCTGCATATTGTCTTGCCTGGTTTTTATTTTCGCTATCGGTTATTGATTATTTTTTATCCAAGCTGTTAATGGTGATGAGTCGCCAGGAAATATTTTAACTATCCGAAAACGTTTCAGTTGTTCGTCAATAAAGTTTGGAAGCTGAAGTGGACTAACAGTGGGTAGTACGAAGTCAGCAATGGTGGGTTTTTCTTTCATGAATTGGATCATTTCAGAGTTGCTCTTTTCCATTACTTCATCCAGCAAAGTTTTGAATTCTTGTATTTTAGCTTGTACTGCAGTTTTGTCTTGATCTATAATACTCATGCTTTTCTTCTTTTCTTTCGCTATTGTTTGTAACACACCATCACAGAGACGATTTACTTCACCTGTAAGTTGTTCTCTATTTTTATGAAAATCTCTTTCTTTTGTTGAATAAAAGTCATCGCATCTTTTGTCAATATCTGTGATGGTGGATTTCATCTCAAAACATTTTGTCAATAATTTACTTTCAATGGCTTGTGAATATTGTAAAATGTCTCGATGGAACGATTCCATAGCAAATTTAATCTCACAGAAGTCATGAACATTGTGTTCCTCTATGATACAGTTATTACAGACCAACTGATGACAGTTGTTACAGTGTAAAATCAAGTAATCACCAGCGTGTTTACTGCATTGTTCATCCCCGCAAAGTTTGGATCGAAGTGCATCCACCCATGAAACTATTTGGTGCTTTTTGAATATTGCCACTGGTTTCCCTTCCTGGTGATCTGTCTGGCAATTGCAACATAGATAAGACTCGCACTTGTTGCAATACCATGGTACATCTTTTTCAGAGTAAGAATTTTCACACAGGTCGCAGATAGTTTCTCTTTGTACATTGGATTGGACATTTTCCTCGGCCATACTTCCTTTTACTTTGGTTGACTCTGTAATATAGAACATTTTAAATCATTATTCAAATAAATATTCAAATAATATTTTATGTAATTATATGAAAGCGAAAAAAAAAATTTGTAAACTTTGACTTTTGCTAATATGCAAATGAAAATCCATAATATGACATATATCCGCTGAAGGGATTTTGATGAAACTTTATAGGAAGCAAGTACTCAAGGTCCTCTACCAAGTTTCTTCATTTCGGCCAGATCGGCCCAGGGGTGGATCCAGGGTGGGACAAAAGAGGCCCCAGGGGGTACCCTTCTTTAAAAATCTTCTCCTCCAGATCCGCTGCATGAATTAAAAAACTAATTGTATCTGAGTGATCTACATAGATGTATGATTCAAGTTTGTTAATTTCGTAGAAATCAGAAAATAAATTTTAAATGCGTTCTTGACGTCATTTTAGACTGTAATTTTCATTCATTTTTGTATGATTTCTTTGATTTCTCCCCTTTTATTCATTATGATGCATTCATTTTATGTGTTTTACCTGTGGTTTGGTAGATAAATGCTTTCCTGAAAGAATTTTGTTCAAATTTTATTTTTTAATTTTTTTATGAATTTTTTAGACTGCAAAAATGAAAGGGGGGGGTAATTTTCCAAATTATTGACTTCTTCTCCAAAACTTCTAAAGGGATTTTGATGAAACTTTATAGGAAGTAAGTACTTAAGGTCCTCTACCAAATTCGTTCCATTCAGCCAGATCGACCCAGGGGTGGATCCAGGGGGGTGCAAAAGAGTCCTTAGGAGTATCCCTCTTTTAAAATTTTCTCCAGAACCACTGGATGGATTAAAAACTGATTGTATCTAAGTGATCTGCATAGGTGTATGATTAAAGTTTGTTAATTTCGTAGAAATCGGAAAATAAATTTTTGATGCGTTAAGGTCCTCTACCAAATTTGTTCCAGTCAGACAGATCGGCCTAGGGATGGATCCAGGGTGAGGCAAAAGAGTCCCCTGGGGTACCCCTCTTTAAAAATCTCCTCCAGAACCACTGGATAGATTGAAAACTAATTGTATCTGAGTGATCTACATAGATGTATAATACCACTTTCTGTTTCGGAACTCTACATCTATTATGAATTCGTGACAAACTCTTATTGACAGAAACGATCATCTTTCACCCCAGATAGCAAGGCAACGTTGGGCCAAGGATGGCCTATTTTTTTTCAATATTGGGCCCGATGTCATTTTGCTCATCGCCCCCACGTTGGTCCAACATGATGGCATTTCGTTGGGCCAGTGTAGGCAATAGTGTACGCCAACCATTAGCCAACATACAGACAACTTACGTAACCGGTTTTTTTGGTTAGCTAAATGTTGGGCCAACGTAGGCAAAACTGTAAGCCAACTCACAACCAACACTGTCATCTGGTTAATTGTGTTGGCCCAATGTTGGCCCTTCGTTGAAATAAAATGAATATTTGGGAGAATATGTTCCAATTTTTATCATGTTTAATATATTATCAGTCCTGGCTGGCATCCTCTCTGTCTTTTTCTAGTTGATCACGTTCCTTCTTTTATTCTTCCCTTTGCCTCCTCTTCCCATCGCAATCCTTGGCTTATCTCAGTCAGTCTTTAATGATATTTTTTCAATTTCACTGTCTGTCACTCCACTGCAAAACTTGTTATTTTCCTGACCGCCCCTAACTGAAATACAATAATATGGCATTGAAAATCAAGCAAATACTACTAGTACATAATGCAACAGATACTAGTCAAATAAAAGCTTAATTTATATATTATAAAATTTATTAATATAGATTTTCATATTTTTATGAAAAACCTGTATTAAGAATATATGCCCAATGAATAACATAGTGAGGGCAAGGGTCAGCGTGAAAGAAATATGTACGTGTGTAACCTCTTTTCATAATATGTCAATGAACAATTTGAAGTACAAAAACCACTGATATGCCACTACTTTGGCTAAAATACTATGCATGAAATAAAAATAATTTGAAACTCAACAGCTATATATATATATATATATAAAGGTCAGTTCGGCGGCCTTTAATAATTTTACGATATTATAAATTTGCTTTAGAATGTTACTTTTCAATTATTTTTTACCATTATGCTCTTGTGATATAATTAATTGACATTAAAAGCGATAGACTGGACTGTTAACAATTCTTGCGCACGATTAATATGCAAATGAGTTTTGGTCAATTATGGCAAAATCAAACGTGATCTTAACTGATGAGAAACTCGAGGCAGTCTTTGAAGTTGTTTTACATGCACACGTATTGACCTAGCGATTAAGGTACAATACTGCCCTGTCGCATAAAGAAACGATGTTTACAAGCACAAGATTTTATAATCATATCGCTGATCTATGTAGTTTATTGCATAATAAATAAGCCATCAGTACTCACGTTAGGCCAAATGTCTGCCCCGATTTCAAGTTACTTTTATTGTAAAACCTAATTCAGTATTGTTCTTATCTGAAATAAAATTGGGTTATTCTCGCAGATTTTTGCTATTATGGAAACTCTGGTAATAACATGCATCGTCTTAGTAAAAAGGCTGATGTTTGAATGGGACAGTAAATTCAAAATTTACAACATGACAGTGATACACTTTATTGAAATTAACCTGCAACATACTTCAAGCATGTGTACACAGTGTATACTTTTTCAGTTTACTGAGTGTATTATACCTCATTAAAATTTACTATTACCATAAACTCGTATCAGTACTTAATTAGATTGGATACAATCACTGTAATTGATTTATTCTTTGCACGATAAAAGTTTTTGTCTATTTTTCTTTAAAATCAGTGTAATTGAGAACCTATTGACCAACGGTCGATGTTAGAAATAAGTCATAATATAGATCTATATAGGAACGGAAAGTGGAATACTTTCTATTGTGTAACCTAGGCTACTACTGACCGGAGGTCGATATAGATAAAATATCATAGTGATATAGAAAAGGAATTTTGATTCCATTCTAATGACCATTTAAAGGTAGATAAAGTGACAACAAATGTGGGTGGCGTTGCATACAAATAGGTCTAACCGAAAAATACAGAAAGGGAGGTGGCTTTTTATCATATCCTAATGACCGACAATCGATATCGCTACAAAACCAAATCGGAATCTTGTATCCTAATGACCGATATAGTGACTATTCCAGTAAAATATAAAAAGAAAAGGGATAAATTTTAATTAATCTTAACAACAGATAAGGCATTACAATTAATAAGGTAATATCGTATTCTAATAACCGACGGTCGACACTGGGACAATTTAAGAGGAATTTGATTGAAATTTGGAAAAGGGGTGAGTTAATTAATTATAGGCCTAATGGCCCACATTGGGACAATATTGACTACTTTGCTGACATTTATTTTATTTTATTTATTTCCTTTTTTGTCCATTTTGTCTCTGCTGCTATTTTATGTAGGGTTTGTGTTAATCGTAGAAATCACAGTTCAACTCTTCATTCCCCTCCATTACATCACCACAAATGTGACATCGTCACGCGCAGCATTAGCCTACAATGTAAACATATTGTATACTGTTTGTATAATATATGACATTGATAAAACATATGCCTCAAAATAAAATTAATTGTTTGATAAGCCAATGGTAATGACCGAAGGTTGATATAGTGCAATTAATAATTAAGGAAGAATTGTAGGCTATCCTCATGACGGACGGTCGACATACAGGCAATTAATAATTAAGGGGATAACGTATCCCAATTCTCAGTTCAATGCATTTTATTCTCACATTGTACAAAACAACACTGCCATTACTGGTGCGGGACCTATTCTCGGACAGTGCCTATTGTTGGACACTTCTCTTTGCACGTAAATAAACAAGATTTTTCCAGATATTTTTAATACATTGTCAGACTTTATACATTAAATGAAACATGTTACAAAAATTACGATTAATAATTCCACTACATAATTGTAATCTTTCTATCGTACTGTCTAACACAAAATTTGGGGGTTTGAGTGATTAGGAAGCATATATTATTATTTTTCATCATCCAAATATAATGTTTTGCATCACACTTATCATTTTCCTGTAAAAGAAATAATAAACACATTGAGCACGATATTCAAATTTGAGTACGTACTCGAGGAACTTTTAACTTTTAAAGTTTTCTGCAACTGATAATAAAATATCATTATTTACATTTGTATGCCATCAATATACAAATATGTCCAGTTACAGAATAATTTTTGCATATTTTTACTCTAAAATCATGAAAAGTTAGTTGAGCTTGAGTACCGAGTAAATTTGGTGACTTCAGGCCCAGTTCTCCTCAAGTACCAATTCTTGCCTGGTCTGGTCTACTGGACGCAAAATTTTGGTTTTGTGACTGGTGCCATAATTTGCACAGGACATATATTAAACATTTTTTTATTTCAATGAAATGCTGAGTTAGGTGTTCAGTAGCAGCTGTTGAGTCGGTTGTACCAATTGTGACTCAAGAATTGTTCCTCACTTGGCGGATTTGTTTCTCACTTCTTTCATTTGAATTTGACAGTGGACTTGTGGGTGTGGATGGTCAACAGGGGATGCTTACTCCTGTATGGCACCTGATACCACCTCTGTATTTCCAGAGGTTCTTGTTTGTCCAGTTCCCACCAGTTTTATATTTTATCTTCTATACATCCTGAAGATTAATACTTTGGTATCTGAGCTTTTTATATTCAAATGACGAAACATTGCACGATGAAACATTGTGAATAAGCCATCAAACCATAGTCCTTGCAAGAATTCATACTTAACAAGAATTTGTCATCTACCCATTTGAACACTACAGGTCTCTGAAAATCAATGTACAGAAACGGACCACTTTAAACACAACAAATATCAAGAAAATATAAACTTCATATGTTTATTGATAAAATCAGTCAAAACAACGAAAAAACAAATAGAGGGAAATATCAATACAACTGTATTGTTCAGCTTTAATATTGATGGGAAAATCAACTGTACAATGAAAAAATGTCTGGTTATCCTGATGAAAAAAAAAACCAAGAAATAAAACCCAAAGCAAATGTTTATCCAAACATAATATCAAAGTGATAGGTTACAAAGATATGGTAAAAAATGGCCATGACAATCATTTCTGTCAATAAGTTTCACATACTTAAGAACTTAATTCATCAACCCTGAAAAATGGACTCTTCTGTGAATCAATGATTTAGACCAGTCCAAATGTGTCTGTAGGGGTAAAATTCATCTAAAATTTGAGTTCAACTGGGTGGAGTCTTGTGAACCCTTTCTTGACCTGGACAAGTTAAACTGTGAAATATGGTTAAAAAAATGGCCATGACGATCATTTCTGTAAATAAGTTGAACTCAAATTGTAAATTGATTTTACCCCTACAGACACATTTGGACTGGTCTAAATCATTGATTTACAGAAGAGTTCATTGTTTTTCAGGGTTGATGAATTAAGTTCTAAAAGAAAAAATGGTATGGGACAAGGCCAAATACTAAACCTAAATGTATTGTCAAATTTGTCCAAGAGTAACAACTTTGAAAAAAATGACTTAGTTTTGTAGATTTTGGAATTTAATTAACAGTATAAATTATATAAAATATTACTTTAGTATAAAAAACACCCAGTTACTGTGTGTATGTAAACAATTCATCATTCATGATTATTCAAATACATTTCAACCAATAAAAATGTAAAGGCAATCAACAAATATCTGATAATGTGTCAGAAATCATCAAACGTGGATCAAAGTGAACCTCATGTCAGAATAAGAAAAAACAACTTCAAGTATGTCTGCACATGATACATGGCATAAAATCTGGTGAATTATGATTTCAATCTTAATTTTCAGATGATTCTAGATTTCTTAATATATTTTCAGTTTCAATGGCACTTTTACACACTTAAATTAGTGCAATTTGCCAATTATATCTTGTTTGAATGATTCTCATGTAAATTTCTGATGAATTTAAGGTTCCATAAAACAGAAATATGAAGCATGAGTAACCGACCAACATGAAACAATTTATACGTGATGAATTTGCAACTGATCATTATGCAAAATAATAACTGGAGTATGTTACCTTTTCACACATTTAACAATAAAACTACCTTTCATACTTTTAATTGATAATATCTAACAAAGAGAGTACTTCATATCTGTGGCTTCAGAACAGACAAGTTTGCACTTTCTGCGCATCTGATTTGCACATACATTTACATGTATATTATAAACTTCAGATTCATGTTTTCACATCTTACATAAATGATGTTTGCATATATATATATATATATATATATATATATATATATATATATATATATATCAATCAGTAGAGAATGTTTTTTCTCTCTCTTTCCCACTCTCTCCTGAGTGTGTGTGTGTCTGTGTGTGGAGGGTCAGTTGTATACAGGAAGCACGATGGCACATATTACTGTGTGTATGTTTGACATACAGCACCATTTGGTATACATGTAGATCTGTAATGTACATACATGTACATAAATTCTTTACCGTAGTATGTACACTTAACAGGTGTATCTGTCTACAACAAATCATAGTTCATAAAACAAGAACAATTACTATTATTAACAATTGCAGATTATTATTATTATTATTATAGAAAAGAATAATAAATTTAAGTTTCTGTGATTTATATCTGGAAATGAACTTAAAATCCTTAAAAAATGGATTTCTTTAACATTTATCAATAAGGTGGATTTACAAACTAAAAAAAAACCAATTCATCATATAGACATAGGATGTTGTAAATGTTTGTCGCATTGTTAACAAGCACTGGTCCAATACAATAGAATAGAGCATACCATTAAGATAATTGGGGTAAATGCAAATGTTAATGAATCAAAGGTGATCGAGTTAAACCCTATTAACCATAACAGACTGGTTTTAAGCATAAGAATATACCACTCAGTTACTCAGGGGTGAAAGGCTTAACAGTTAAAGAATTGAAACTCATCTTGATGAGGAGCTTAAATAGGACCAAAGGGAACTAACTCTAGATAGATTGGTCCTGATTATTTAATTCTGAGCACCAATTCAGAATATTTGGTAAAAACAGAAATGCAACATTGTTTTTCTCCTAGCTAGTATATTGTTCGCAAATTGTTACATCTGTAAACTGCAATATGAGAGCAAAAGTCCAGGATTTCTGAGAATATTTATTTTTGTTATTTCTTAATATTTTTACTGTTGTTGCCAAGCTGACCACTTGTCTACAGTTTTGGTCACTGAATGAAATACTTATAAGCCATGACTACTCATTCAGGGACAATTTATAGCCCTGTATTAATATCATGTGACTGCCCTTGACTGAGTTGCTAAGAGGTAATTAGCATAATCAGTTATTAACACAAATTTTAATTTTTCACTTGATTTAGTTCAAATTTTACCTATAAAGATAACAGTTCTAAACACAGGTGTATGCAAAATGACAGATTTTTGATTTGCATATTTATAGAACCCTCAGAGTTATGCTTACCAACTTTTGAGCAATTTGGTCCAAGTCCTGGATGATTAGAATGACAACTAATAAAATCACTGTCAGTTGCTTATTACATAATCTACTAGAGCATCTCATAACAAATGTAAATTTGGTAAAAAATTGAAAGAGCAGAAGTTACAGCTAGATATTTCATGTTATAATGGCTGGCGATACATGATTCTTTTTCTCAACTCTTTAATCTCATTTTAAAAGCAGTCTATATAAAGAACAACTTTCAACGAGATGGTTAGCTTTGCAGGTGTGTCTCCACCCTTACTATAAATCTTTTAGGTTATCATTTACTAGTCACTAGACATATCAACAAGATAGATTCAACTACAAGGAACAGCTTGGAGATCTGGCATAGTGGATGTGCGATGAGTCATAGAACATAGATTATAATTTTGTGTTCTAACTGCATTCCAATTCAAATGTTCTAGACCAGAATTCAGACTTTCTATGCTTTCAATATCATCCTCATCTGCTCCTAAACTAAATAAAACGGGGGAAGAGTTGGTGTTAGAGACTTGGGGACTCCTGAGTTCAAGCTGCCATTGAGGCATTAAAACGCTCGACTTCACTTCCGTAAATGCTACTTCGCTTGATGTTAACAAATCTATAGACTCTTTGTTGAAACTGAACTCCTGTAAGTGCTGTCTTACATAGTCAGTCAGTGATGGTGAAGAGTTCATTCTCCTTGGATTATCTTCCTTGACTACAACCTTGATAGGTTCTTCTGATGGCTTTTCTTCTAACTTGTCAAATTGTGCTGCAATAAATCAGAGAATATAACACTATTAAGAAGGCATAAAACTATATAATGGAACTACATGTATATACAGTGGAATCTTGCTATTTACACCATCTTACTGACAGACTCAAAGTGGTCTGATTAGTACAGTGGAACCTCACTATTAAGACCACCTTACTGACCGACTCAAAGTGGTCTGATTAGTACAGTGGAACCTCACTATTACGACCACCTTACTGACCAACTCAAAGTGGTCTGATTAGTACAGTGGAACCTCCCTATTAAGACCACCTAACTGACCGACTCAAAGTGGTCTGATTAGTACAGTGGAACCTCACTATTAAGACCACCTTACTGACCGACTCAAAGTGGTCTGATTAGTACAGTGGAACCTCGGTATTAAGACAACCTAACTGACCGACTCAAAGTGGTCTGATAGTACAGTGGAACCTCGCTATTACGACCACCTAACTGACTGATTCAAAGTGGTCTGATTAGTGATGTAGTCTCTTAAATGAGATTCTGTACTTATCGTATAAGTGGAAATTTTAGTGTGATGCAAATTCAGTGTTTTGTCTTAAAAATATGGTGTATAATTTCAGCGAGAAGTAATTTTATGACTTAAAAAGATAACTCTTACTTACGATGAGGAATGAATTGTTAGCAGTATTCAATTTTTAGGATCTCATCAACCACAGTAATAAGGCCAAAATTGAATCCTCGCTAAAATTTCTGCTTATATGGTGATGACAGTCAAATTTTATCTTATCATTTTGACAATTTTATGTAAAACTTCTGGATGTAGTGAATAGGAGACCCAGTTTTAATTTCATCGGGTCAGGTATATGATTTTCTAATGAAAAATTGAAAATACCTCTAGTATGGTACTAAAAATTTTAGAATGTACTCAAACCATTTCTTGAAATTTCTGAAGTTTTCTTTTTTCAAATGAGTAATATATTTTTAACATACTGCCAAAATATTTACCATTTATCAATAGTTCAGAACAGCAATGTGCCTACCAAAATCACTACACTACTGTTTCAAGTTTAAATTCAAATTGGCACATCTAAATGCCAACTTCATTTTGTAAGTTATCATCTCTTAGTAGTTCAGTAAAATATTATTGCCTACCTAAATTACTATACATGTGACATTTGTAAAAGTGACATCATTTCTCACTAGTTCAGAACACCATCATGCCTACCTAAGTCAGTGAACAGTTCATTCATTTTACATGTTGGATAGTCCAGGTTCCATTTCCTTTTATAACTTTCATCTAAACATTCAAGTCTCATTTGTGCCTGTTCATTTCCAAGATCAGCAGCTTTTTTGTACATCTCCATGGCACTAACCCTGTCCTCTGGTAAACCTGTAAATAATTTGAAATACATCAAAGATGATCTCTTACATATTGTGTATGGTCAAAATCTAATTCTTGTCTAAACTTACGAGTGAAACGGACAGGGAGGGACCTCTGTGACCGAGTGGTTAGAGCATCACACTTAAGCCATGGAGTCTCTCACCTTTGATCAGGTTTGAGCCCCCCTGGAACCTAAGCTGATTTTGTGGAGAAGTTTGCCAGTTCACTTGCGGAAGGCTGGTGGTCTCTTCCCGGGTACACTGTAACCCGGAGTGTTTATTGATAATTACCAGTAAAAAATTTTCTCTTTTGTTGTTTAACAACCCACTCAAGAATCTTTCATTCATATGGAGATGTCACCAAATGCCAGTGCAGGGCTTCAAATTTTGGCCTATGCTCGGCACTTATGGCCATTGAGCAGTGAGGGTTCTTTAACGTGCTGACACCTCCTGTGACACAGGACCAGTTTTTACTGTCTCATGATCTTTTTTTAATTGGTTGAGTGATATTATTGTCAGGTCAGCAAATTTCAATATCCACTGGTCTGGCTGGCTATTTAGTGAGAAGACTCAGAAGTGATAAATTCTACACCTCCTTGAGGAAATATACTTCATACACATTTTCACATCCAGGTAAAACTTTATATACATACCACCAAATCCAAGTTCATGAAAGACTGCGAGATTGTACATTGCCCCATCATGTCCGCCTGATGCAGCATTCATGTAGAGTTCTGTAGCTTTGCATTCATTAACATCAACACCCCAGCCTTGTTCATAGCAAACACCTAGAAAATACTGTGCCTCTGGTTCCTGCAGTATAAAGAAATGACATGATAACTATAGGCATGTAAAGTACAGTTAACTCATAAACCCCTGAAAAACAATGGACTCTTCTGTAAATCAATGACTTAGACCAATCCAAATGTGTCTTACAGGTGCAAATGAGTTAAAGCACCAATAACTGTAGACAACTGGACTTCAATATGTGTACATCACAGAGGTATCTCCAGGGATCACCACAGGAAAGAAAACAAGGGTGAAAGAGAGGAGATTAATAGAATCTTTCATGGGTGTGTGGAGTGGATTAACTGAATCTTACATGGGTGTGTGGAGTGAATTTAATTTGAAGCCCTTCACCGGCATTTGGTGATGTCTCCATATGAGTGAAATATTCTTGAGTGAGACGTTAAACAACAATAAACAAACAAACTGAATAAGAGTTAAAAGTTTAGCACCACTAGTCAATTTTGTATTATTAGCGATTTTTTTTATCATCATTTGTATCTGTAACCTACATTTTGTCGGGCAGCCTCTGTGAACATCATGACAGCTTTTTCCATGTCTCTGCTTTCTTCTTCTGTGTAATGTACTCCCAGATACATCTGGGCCTAACAAAAAATAGGTATTAAAAAAAATCATTTGTATATAAATACTGAATAGGTCTAAAAATAAAAACAATAAATACAAATGGAGAGAGAGAGAGAGAGAGAGAGAGAGAGAGAGCGAGAGAGAGAGAGAGAGAGAGAGAGAGAGAGAGAGAGAGAGAGAGAGAGAGAGAGAGAGAGAGAGAGAGAGAGAGAGAGAGAGAGAGAGAGAAAGAGAGAGAGAGAGATAAATAGATTTCATTTCCCTTTTGCAGATGCCATTTTCCCCTTCTACAATGTACTTGCATATCCGTAGACAGGAAAAAGATACAATAAATTCATTTAATTATTTGTCTATCTTTATTACAATACAGTATGGACTGTACCTTGCTAAATCCTGACTTAGCTGCTTTTTCCAGCAGTGAAATAGCATACTTTGGATTTTTCTCCACCCCATCTCCTTCTAGATACAGCAAAGCTAGATTATACTGGGCTTGTGAATGACCATCTTCTGCAGCCAGCTTATAACATTTCACTGCCTAAAACCATACAAATAAATGTAACACCCTTAAATCACACAAATAAATGTTACAGTATATACCATACAAAAAATGAGACAGCCTAAAACCACACAAATGAATGTTACAGCATATACCATACAAATAAATTTAACAGCCTAAAACCACATAAATGAATGTTACAGCATATACCATACAAATAAATGTAACAGCCTGAACCACACAAATGAATGTCACAGTATATACCATACAAATAAATGTAACAGCCTAAAACCACACAAATGAATGTCACAGTATATACCGTACAAATAAATTTAACACCCTTAAACCACACAAATGAATGTCACAGTATATACCATACAAATAAATGTAACAGCCTAAACCACACAAATGAATGTTAGTATATACCATACAAATAAATGTAACAGCCTTTACCACACAAATGAATGTCACAGTATATTCCATACAAATAAATGTAACAGCCTGAACCACACAAATGAATGCCACAAATAAAATTTATAAATGTAACAGTCTAAAACCACACAAATAATGAAATGGCCGGAAACAATTCAATTAAATTTTACCAGCATCAATTTAATACTTTATTACATCAAATTGTGAATTCTCTAAAGTTTTATCTATCTATATATTAATATACGTAATTACACATATATATCTTGCCTCACTGATTCTAAAAATAAGTATGCATACAAACTGATTATTAAAGTTTCAATTAAAATGTCATCTTACCTCTCTGATATTTCTTGGAACACCTTGGCCAGTTTCAAAGCAAAGACCTAAATTAAACTGAGCTTTAGCATATCCTAGATGACTTCCTTCTGACCAACTGTTAAATGCTTTTGACATGTTCCCTTTTTGAGATTCTGTATACCCTTCCAAGTTTTTGGCTACACCAACATACTTTTTGCACACATTTTGAAAGTCTGTCATCACCCTATTTAGTGGTTCACTCTTTTCATTCTGTAAGTTACAAGTTTCCTGAAATCAACATGAAATATATATCATTACCTATTCACTTGCAAAAAACTGAAATCTGTGAATGATAAAAGCTGATACATATACACATGCCTACAAACTAAATCAACATATATTCCTATACAAATTTCATCTTTACATTTGTTGGATTAAGGTTTCTCAGTAACCATTATGAATTAAAAACTTGTGTCTTTTTAAAATTCACAAAATAATTTACACCAAATGGAAGAATATATGAAATCAAGAAAATTCTATTGAAAACTATCAGGAAGGCTGTGATTCAAGATAATTACAATGTATATACATATGTACCCCACAAAATGTGATACAACACACTTGCCAGTGTGACAGTAATAATGCATATTGACTTAAACATATAAAGAAGATTAAAATTTTAAACACTACTCCAGAGGAAGGGCACACAGAATATTGACTACTGGATGGAAGGACTAAAGACATGTAATAATGATAAAAATACAGTGTTGTAGAATCAAGGATGTGAGTGTTCCTACAGAATCAGGATGCCTTAGTAGTGACGCAGGATTTAAAAAATAGACTAATATTGCAGAACAAAGGGGCATAACTAGTCCTGCAGAAGAAAATACATTACTATTGATGCAAAGTCAAGGAGGTTTTCCAGCACTGTCAAACACAGGGACATAAAGGTGACAATGTATAAAGCTAAAGAGAACTTACTAACACTACTGAAGAAAAATGATAAATGCTGCTGAGTCATTGATTAGCATTCATTCTGCAGAGTCAAAGACCCTAACTGATGTTACAAAAACAAGGGACATGATAAGTGCTACAGAATCATGGGAAATGACTGTGCTGTAGAGTCAAAGGCAATAACTAGAGCCGGAAACAAGGGAAACAACTAGTGCTGTCGAATCAAAGGAACTCTGATGCTACAGATGCAAGGGATATACCAGGTAATAAGTGCTGCAGAATCAAGGAAAATAACTGTGCTGCAGAATCAAGGAAAATAACTGTGCTGAAGAGTCAAGGGAAATAACCAGTATTACAGAATCAAGGGAAATAACTAGTGCTGCAGAATCAAGGGAAATAGCTACATAATGTATAGTTCTGAAGAATCAAGGGAAATAACTAGTTTTACAAAATCAAGGACGCTAACTATTGCAGTAACTGACTTAACTATCATTCAAAATTCATTTGCTCAGATTCAAAATTAGTATTTTTCACAATATGTTTTCATTACTTACCTTATCTGCATCTTCTTGTTTTTTATTATTGACATCTAGCACATCTTTTCCTTCGAATATCTTATGTACATTATCACTATCGACTACAGACCTCTTTGTCTGACCCGGAAGTGAATATGCTACTCTGTGCAACAGGCAACCACGTGAGGGATTGTCTTGATCTTTGTGGTCAAACCATTTGGGATGCCGTTTTGATAACTGAATACCCAAAACTACAGCTGCACCCTATAACAAAACACATTTTATTTCAATTACTTTAAGTGTCGTAAGGAAAAACAATACTGGGATTTTCCCAGCTTATTTTGGGGTCTGGTTTATTACAAGACTCATTCCCAATATTAAAATGGATTGTATTTTCCCCAAAATATGCAAAAAATTCCCAATTTGGAATTTCAAAATTCAAGAATTTAGTATTTTTAAACAAATGTCTGCTTTGGTTTGAAAGTTGTATATTTTCGCCGTTTTTAGGGCCCTGAACCCAGAATTTAGGAGGTATTAAATCCCGGCAGTGTTATAAGATACATTATACAGTACTCATCATTCACATCAGCACTTCCATTTATGAGATATTTTAAGATGTATACAGAAATAGAGATAGTATGCATATCATTTCTTTGTTAAAACGTTTAGCTACAATGTAGCCTAACTAGTATGATTAAGTTAAACAACTGAATCTTGGTTTTAAGTTAAGTTACTAGTAACAAATTTGAAACTGTCATCAGACATTTCGATTTGGGTATTTGATTACAATTCATATACATATATTGCTTAAAAATCAGACTTGAATGTATATACATTTAAGTACACTAAATTCTGGAGGCACCAGTTTAGTGCTGAAGAAATGATCTTGGTGCAGGAAGGGGGGAACAGATAATTTACAGCTGGACCTAAAATCTCAAAAGCACTAGTACTGTTGACATACATATATACATGTATTTAACCTTTGAACTTTGTATATTAATCTGTTATGCCAATGACTGGCAATGTACATGTATGTATCTTTGTTAATATAGTAGAATTGTGACTGGTACATCAAGACTTTATCTTGAATATGCATTCATATTGAAAAAAAAATTTTACTCACCCATCCTATGGCCTCTAGGGTATTGTTGGAGTTGAGATATGCCCAAAAGTTACAGTGGCGTTTACGGAACCACCATTCATGATCCGGCCCATTGTTCTTGTATTCATCTTGTCTAAACTTGGTACTGTTATAAAAAAGAGAAATAACAAACTTTAAATATTAATTCATCTAATAAAACACTGTAATATCAATTTTCACCATTTGATAAAATAATGTCAATTTCCATCATTTGATAAAATAATGTTGATTGCTGTTATCTGATAAAATAATGTTATGGCCATCATTTAAAAATCATTTGTTAGATTCGATCTGACAAGTAATTTTAAAAGAGGGTTGGTCAGTAGGCATTTTTTAAAAATTTTCTTTTTAATTTACCATTTACATTGGACAAAATATAACATTTTTTATAAGAAAAAAAAGTGGACAAGACTCCCTAAGCAAATTTGGGGTTTGGGCTAAAGGTGGGTGGGTATTTTTTTTATTTATTTTTGTCCTAACTGAAATGTCCAAAGCAGGCCTTGACCTTAACATTTTTAACAACCTGCCCAGCCAGGCAAGTGCTACTGGAATTTTGGTTGCCCGAAATGAAAATCTGGATGCCCTCGAAGAAAAAATGCTATGCAGATCTATGTGTTTCATTAATTAGTTGGTATTTTAACTTATATATGTTGTATCTAAATGTCTTCAAAGACCCTAGAGTTCAAGGTTTTTGAGCCAAAAATGAGATTATATGTAATTCAACAAAGCTTTATGAAGATGCATTCACTACATGAATAAGCCATACAAATGAGTTTCATAATCTTGAAGGTTACATCATTTAAAAATCTGACCGTCCACAATAAGTGAACAATCACAAAACGTTAATTATACTGATATTTTGATGTCCATGTTTAGAAGTACATATTCTGTAAGCACATATACCATATTCTACCCAATAAATGCCAACGTCCCTAATAGTGACCCCACCTTTATAGTTGCCACCAAGCAACAAAAGAAGAATGTTAATTGGTGTCCGTCGTAATAACTACATGAACATGTTCAACAACTTAACCACCATGCCTTAGTTTGACTCTTAATTGGTCCAAATAATTGCCCACCCCTTTCCCTCCATTTTCTTAGCTAAGCATCCTGGGCACAGCGCTTATTGGGTCAAATATGGTATTTTGTATTTTTAATGTACTTTATGCCACACAGTACTCTACAACATTTCAGTTACTTACACAGTGGTGGCCAGATTTTACTTGTGGAGGAGAAGACCTGGTAACTGTACCCAGGCAAACAATTCCCATCTTACCAAAGTAAACAGGCAAACTTCTAGTACACTAGGTAAAGTTGTCATATAGAATTGGATATAGGCATTGCAGTGTATCAACAATTTCTAAAATGTAATTACCTGCTACAGGTGTTTTCCTGTTTCTGCTCTTCTTTTACATTATCCTTTTCTTCTTCTACATATACGCCAGTTGATGATACTCTCGGCCCATGAAGATGTTGACGAATTGCTAAAGATAAAACATTCGGATTTACTAACTTGTTGAAAGTTTTTTTTACAACTGTATGCTCTGTTTTATCCCAAACTTTTCATAAAACTATATAGGGTACAGCCCTCAGGTGACATAACGCCTCTCAGGTGGACAAATATTCGTCAACCCAAAACAAGGACAATAATGGCAATCAAACAGATTTTAGACACTAGATTTATTAATGAAATAAATAACACAAGACAACACAACTTTTCTGCAAAGAATAACACAGGTCTTAAATACCTGTCTTCAGGCCTAAGCCTAGTCTTAGGGACATTCAACTACATAAATTATAAATCTGGTCACACACCGTAGCAGTAAGTTTTATTGGCCAGACAGTGTGCCAAATAAAACAACTAGTAAAGTAAATTAAAAATACTCTTAATCATTTCAATCCTCCTCAACTAAAATCTTAGAATGAATAAAGATTATATAATAATCACTTTACTTAAACCAAACAATTTCATGAGTACCTCATGCCCCATGTTAAGCCCGGTGACATTTTATGAAAAAGTATGACTTTATAAAACTATACTGAAAGTAAGAAAAAACATGATGACACATTCAAGATACAAGAAAATACTTAATAGGCACAACTAGTGTCTAAAGTATCAATTTAAGATGGTGACAGGGAATGATGGCAACAGAAAAGATTGATAAAAATGGATATAAAAACTGAAGTTCACCTCATAATAGAGAAAATAACATTGCATCACATCTATTTTATAAGGTAACACTTTCCGGAAGTGCCTGAATAATTTAATGAGCCAACATAAAATTCTTTGAACAGTGCTTTCAAAAGTAGGCGGTAGGCGGCTATTTTCCACCTCCTTTTTGAACAGTTTGCCGCATACTTGAGCTAATTTTGTAATAAAATATATGGAGAGGTAGCCGCCTACATTGGAGTTGTTTGCCTGCTTCTCTCAGAACTATTAAAAGCCCTGTTAGAACAGTGACCTCTGGGGTTCAAACAGAACCTGACAAATCTTGATATATGACCTATTTTAAATGACGACAGCACCGCCAAAGGGAGGTACATGATGTGATTAGTGAATAAATGAAATAGAAATAAAATGATAATAAACTAAAGGATAGAGCAAAGACAAATACTAGCAAGGCTAGGCAGGTTTGTCACATATAGCATCGTGCCAAAAGTGACTCACTGAGTCAAGCAATGTCATTTTCTTATAGCTTATAGTTATATTAAGTGTAAGACTTTTTTAAATACCTACAACAAAGTAATGCTTGTGTCAATTTTTTTTACAAATTCACATAAATTATAAAAAAAGTCTATCTTCATCTGACATTAGTTTTATACTCTTTTGAAACTTTTTAGAGACAACAATTTTTGTCCATAACTGACACTGCAAGACTACATGTGGTATTTTATACCTACCTGCATTTAAAAATTCGTACCATGGGTCTCAGAAAACCTTAACTTATTGATTTGCAATTATCATTGACTCATTTACAGATCATTGGAATGTAATAAAATATCAAAATGAAACAGGGGCTTTTTTGTTACAACTATTGTTATATATGAATAATGATAATCCCTGGACCATGGAAATTGTTTCCATGCGATAACCCTTTTTTATGAAATATGCAAGAGAAATCACTATCTGGATTTGCAAGGACACACAGACAGTGAGTTTGAAACACATTCAAACCTTATATTGATACAAATTCAAGACCTGAACATGCATGCAATGCAAGAGTCTCTATGCCAAGTTTAAAATATTAATCAAAAGCCACTTTCTAATGAAGAAAAGAAATGGCTGTGTCTGAAGCCAAATTCTGTGTTCAGTGAACTGTGACATATATCTTCCATGTACAGTTTATATGTATATATAGCTTCATGTGTCCCAATAGCCTACAACTGACAATGCTGAATGTATCAAGATATTAGATCTACATTATTAGATGTCAGTGAACTTTATTTAAATAATAATGCTCAATTTCTATGTCACAATTGTAACTAATCATCGCATAGTATAAATGTATATAATGTCATGAACGTACATCGGTAACGAAGGGCAATTTAGAACCAGAAGCTTTGCCCTGAGGACATCACATCATCGATATGTTTTTGTCCTTGAACAAGTTCAAAACACTGTGAGATGTCATGCGTGAAGGAGGCAATACATTTAGTTTTACCATTATCTGGTGTTTGTATACAAATAATTACCTCCACGAACACTGCTTATCCACCTCCACATCGCCGAATATTTTACATCTTTGATGATTTTCTGCGTACAGTAATTCAACATCAACTCAAGTTATCTTCTTCTGACCCAGATTGCGTCACATGCCAGACAGAAAACAAACTACAAGGGAATTTCCAATGACGTCATAAAATCCTTATATCTGTGTAAAGAAAATATCGAACCCGATGTATTAGGTTGAAAAATCGTGTTCATGTAGCGCCTTTTGAAGCTTTGTTTAAAACAATGGAAAGAAAAACACCTGTTCTGTCAGCGATGTATCAAGCTCTTTTAAAAGCTTTATATATCACTGGTTCTATAAGCGATGTATAAAGTTGTATCGCTTTTATGTAATGAGAGTTAAAACTAATTAAACTCTGAAGACATTGTTGGAGATAAAGGCACAGACACCAAAGTATTAACCGCATAGGCGTCGGAAGCAAATTGAAAGTGGGGGGGCTAAACCAACTTAAAACACACACACGCCAGAAACGTCTTGGGGGCTAAACCAACTTAAAACACACACACGCCAGAAACGTCTTGGGGGCTAAGCCCCAATTTTCAACATCTATGCCTATCTTTGCAAAAAGGTGGGGGGGGGGGGGGGGCTAAGCCCCCCGGCTCCGACGCCTATGAACCGTAATGTGGTCTGGTGAACATTGGACAAATACGAACCTCTAAAAGATACAGAGGTGGGATCAGGTGTCAAGAGTAAGCTTGCATTGAACCCCTGTCGATCATATCGACCGCAGCAGCGATAATAGGCTTTATATATTACTGGCCGCAGTGAGTCCACATTCGAATTTAAATAAAACAAATAAGGTTTGAATCTTCGTTGAAACGATTTTGTCTACACAGCAACTTATATCGAATAGGTTACTGCATTTATTACTTCATATCAGTTTTACTTGAAGAAAAAACAAACAGAATCTAAAAAAAAAAAAATACAAAAATCGGAATTACAAGCAAACAATAAAAATAAAACTCACAAACATAACAAAAAAGAAATAATGTTCAATATCTTTAATGTAACAATAAATACTAATTATGTAGGCATAACAAAGAAAAAAGTCTAAGTTTCATAGAAAATCAATGCAGTTGTTGTTTGTTATGATCATGTTCTTAAGCGGCATATGTAAAGCTTTGTATATTGCTTATTCTTGCAATAAGTAAATAAGATAGTCCACTTTTGTAATTACATAGACAAGAACATTAGGGATACACATTGGGAAGTGATTTATTTCTGCTTGTATCAATAAGTAAAATTTAAAAATCATTTAATTCTTAATGTTTTAACTGAAGCCTATATAAACCCCACTTTGTCAAATTTGGTCGCAAGCTGAACTGAAATCCGGACTGATAGAGATTTATGATTTCCATTTCATTATTGAAATATATAGGCCTGACTAGTGGCAATTTGCGGCACAAATTGTGTCTGTAGCGTTATTATTTTCATATAGCCATTTCGCTAATTCCACTGAAATATTATTCAAAACATGAAAAAAAAAATACTTTCACAAAAAAATAATTTCTGGATATATTTCACTGATGTCGTTCAAGAAATTCTCAAACAAATTTTAATTTTTAGCGTCCTTCAATACTTTAGTAAATTTTAGGTAATACTTGACTCAGTGACAGGTGTTGTATAAGGAAGTCTCCCCAATCATAATTTTGCACTTTATTTTATTCTACATCGATGGGTAGTCGTTTTCTGCAGTTGACATCGCCGGGTGTACATTAGGCTGAAATAACTGTTAGATTTATATATCGCTGGTATTGCGATGTCCTACCGATTTGACCCCACCCCACCCCACCCCCAGACGCATGCGATGTCAGTGAAGCGTGAGCAACCCTCAGATGAACTTACAGTCCAAGTTTGGTTACTGTAACACAATCCAAACTTGAAATATTGCACTTAATATGTTAGCGGGACGAGACAAACAGACAGACGGACGATCCAAACGCTAGATGCCCCCGGTGGACCTTTCAGGCCGGGACATAAAAAAGTAACTTAAAATCGGGGGAGAATTTCGGCCTAAGTGTTCATATACTCTACGTACATTTACAATATTTTGACACTTCCCCTTTTGAACGTAATGTTCGTTCGAAAGGGTCGTATTGAGACATTACATCGGTCTGCGGGCACCTGTTGATGTAATGTAAATAGTGAAAAGGGAAAACGTGATAACTCGAGCAGAGCCTTTTATTGTCGTGTACGTGGTCAGCTCATCTGTTTGACCGCTTCGTGCCCACAGAAGTTAAGTGATGTAAAGTAGGCTACTCTTGGACAGGTACGATGCTCGAGATAGACACCATTTCTACAAAGTACCCAGGTGAGTAGAATATTTCAGGTAAGTTTAATAAAGATCTGGAAGGACAGCAAAATTACATTTCATTCCAGATCTGTTAGATAAACGTCAAACGATTGTAATGGAGATCGCAGGCCATAATATATATATTGTCAACGTGTTGTTCGTTCTAACAGAGACGCGCGTTTGTATAATGTGGTGTCACCGAGTTACCTTTGTTCTTCCGTGCTAATTTCTTCATGTTATAGGACATACCGCTGTTGTAATGTACATGCATGTATGTAGAACTCTCTTTCGTTGTGTGTGTGTGAGAGAGAGACAGATAAATTCTTAGAGACAAACACATTTAGCTTGGTTCTTTATAATTGATTGGCTCATTTAGCGAAAAGTACAAACAGTTGCTTATATGATCACTAAAAAGAGGTGGATATATACATGTAGATGACCCCCCACACACACACACACACACACACACACACACACACACACTGATTCAATAAATGAAAATGTCAGTATGGATAAGTAACAGACATGTCATAAATTTGCTGTTGGGGTACAAATAAGGGACAGTGCAGGTAGGGAAACTTGTAAATAGAACAACTAGGATGGACACCCTGCTAAAACCCTCTTGCTGGTATAGGCCAAGCTATAGTAAAATCCATATAACCTGTCAGGGTGGACTGTCTTGTGAATCTTTTCTTGACCTGGACGAGTTTAAATTTTAGGTAATAAAACATAACATTAAAATTACACTGACTAGAGTAATCGTTCCTACTTGTCACCATACATAAGACAGTACACACTGAGGAATAAAACATATTTCCAGTGCAGCTTGTCATAACCAAAAAGTGAGTAGAATCATTCGTATGATAATCAAAAGGTTACTCCGCCCAGCCATCTTATGTGAATCAGACCATACTATATATAAAAGTATTGATTCTGCTGAACAAAGTTACATACATAAAGGGTAACATGTCAATATTTTACTTTTTGCACAAAATATTTAGCACTTCCATAATGCATGAAATCAGAGCACGATAGAATGTTTAACTTAAATGCCTCTACTTTATATAGACAGTGCTGTTTTTTTTTTCCCACAGAGAAAAAAATTGTCACTTTACATGTATCTTGATAAAACAAGTGTTTTATATGAAATACATGTACATGTATACAGATGCTTTCCGCTCATTCTCCACTAAATGTCAAAAATAGCACAGGAAACTCTTAAAAATAAAAAATTACAACAGGTACTATTTAATTGTCAGATATGTATAAATCCAAAGGGGCTGGTTTGTATTGTTTATATTATTAAAAAGTTACAATTTTTTTTATACTTAAACCTTTTCGTCTTAAACAGATACGTGACTATGAAATATTGAGTATTTTTTACAAAATAATTGTATATATGTTCAGAAAATAACATTTTGACCAGAAAGTATGTTTATGATAAAATTTAACCAAATAATGTCAAGTTTGAGAATTTTTTTTAGGATGCTATAATTTCCAGTAGCATATCTGTTGCTTTGTTGTTACATCATTTATTTGGCAATATGAAAGGAATCAAATGAAAAAGATACAATGTATCAACAATTATCATTATTTTATCACAACATGCTAAGCATTTTCCACTCAAGAAAGTTGGTGGTTAGACAAAGCAAATAAACAATGGTCACATATCTGCTGAAATCATTCAGTATTATTCAAAAGTTTGATAAAAAATGGTGATTGGTGATCCATTTTTATATAATGTACAAAAACGGAATGCATTTATGTACATCATGAAATACATGTTTTGTTACTTCAATGATATACGGCCTGGCTCAGTCGGTAGCGCACTCGACTCTTGATCGTGACGTCGTGAGTTCGAGTCCAGCCGACAGCAGGTTGGTTTCCTGTCCTGTGGATGAGACAGTTAAAATCGATGTCCCGTGTCGCTGTTGGTGTCGGCATGTTAAAGAACCCTGACTGTTCAATGGCCATAAGTGCCAAGCATAGGCCAAAAATTAAAGCCCTTCACCGGCATTTGGTGACGTCTCCATATGAGTGAAAGATTCTTGAGTGGGACGTTAAACAACAATAAACAAATAAACATGATATAAAACTCACAAAGGACACGTTGTGATGCAATATAGATATTTAGTGGAGAATGAAAGATTCATTTACTGTCGGTATATGAAGTATTAGCATCTATAAAATGTCTTACATATAATATTTTTCAGAACACTCATAATGACAGAGAAAATCCTGAACTGTCGTGTGAAAAAAGAAACTGCAAAAACTGTGTTGATCTGTTTTCCATGGGCTGGTGGAGGCTCAAATTTCTACACAAACTGGGGAAAATGTGTCCCTGATTTTCTAGAGGGTAAGTATAAATGCATGCTTGCCAATTCTCCCCCATATATAGGGAGACTCCGTAATAATTTCTTTAAGAAAATGCATATTTCCCCTATGAAAGTTTTTCAAGGTTGGCAAGTCTGTAAATGAACTTTTTACTCTCTATTCACGACAATTGAATATTTACAAATTTTTATTTTGAAACTCATTTCAGAAGATCAGTGGGTAAAAAGTCAGTGAATATAGTAGATATGCATATCACTTTTCCCTGTATGTACTTCCTGTTGACCCCTGTTCTTCTTGTTGATCCCTGCACTTCATGTTTTCCCCTGTACTTCTTGTTGACCCCTGCACTTCCTGTTTACCCCTATACATGTACTTCCTAGCTGATAACTCCTGTACTTCCTGTTGACCCCTGTGCTACCTGTTAACCCTTGTACTTCCTGGAACAGTGATTATCTGTATATATACTTTAAAACAGATTAACTTAAAGTAGTCAATATTTAGCACTTGGACAGCTGACATTATGTTTTTTCAAGGTTTATATTTAGCATTTTGACCAGTAGTGACCAATAACTTACATGTAGTACTTGACTAGATAATAGATGTGTTTATTTCACTTAAAGACACTTACAAATCTATCACATTTATGTCATTGCATGAACATAGCTAAAAATAAATGTGTGCTAAAATATCTCATTATGTGTGTTAACATATCAATATGCATGCTAAATATCTTGTGTGCAAAAATATTTAGTGTGTGCTGAATTATCACATAATGTGCTAAATAATTCAACCTGCACTAAAATATCTCATGTGTGCTAAATATCTCACTATATTGTGTGCTAAATATTACATTATGTGTGCTAAAAATCTTACATTTTACAATTCAGTGTGTGGAATCACCTTACCAGGTCGAGAGTCAAGATTTAGGGAACCTTGCTGCTCCGAGCCACAGACTATCATTCAAGAAGCCACCTCAGCAATATATACAAATTACAGGAACAAAAAGATAGCTTTGTGGGGTCACAGGTAATAATAGCATAACATTACAGAGGCAACGGTAAATGGAGTGATTATGCAGAATAAAATATGAAGATCATCATTACACTTGTTCTTTTCAATTCTTATTCGAATATTTTTCTTTTTCTACATGCATATTTTTCTTCCCTTCTCTAAAGGCATACACACTGTCATTTAGATAAAAAATATATCCCATGATTTGACCTAAACTTTGATTAAAAAACTTAAAAGATATCTAAAGCTAATAGATTGAATCTTTTAACATTATTGCTAAACATAGATGAATATTATGATAACAATTTATGATAATAAGATTTGTGATTTTTTAGATTGATTTAATTTAACCAAGAATAAATTACAATTATTATGTGTAATATACATTAAAATTAGTATTAATTTTAATTTTATTGATTTTTTTTTTAGTGACATAATTTTTGAGTTTATTTTTATGAATTGTTTTTGTTAAATGAATGTTTACTTAATAAGAAATGATATAATTATAATAATTTTATTTGATATAATGTGTGCATGTAATTGATTAAATAATATTTAAAATAATATAAAATTTATATAATTTAGTCATTATATATTTAAAAATTTAGCATAAATAAATAAGGTTGAATATATTAGAATGCTTTATACGTTGGTCTATATTATATTTTATATAAATATATAATGATATATAAGTCAGAACTATTATAATATATATTATAGAAAAAACTTATTTTATGTATATATAAATAATTTATTGAATAAAATTTTAATATAGTGATAAGATATTTATTATTTTGGTCTAATTTAATCTAATATTATTATACATTATATAAATACTATGAAATAATGTTTTTTTTTATATAATTACTATATTTTATATTTATACATTTATTTAATTATTTATGTACATAATTAAATATCTATATATTTGTTTTAAATTAACATATATTTTATAATAGATTTATATATTTTTTTATAACAAGTCTTTTAATTCTTTATTTTAGACAGTTTAATAAATAGTGTTGAAATTTCAAGTGTTCGATAGATGATTCCTATTTACTAAAAATTAAAATTAATATTTATATATATAATTATAATTACATACAATACATTGTTATACTAATTTAACAATCTAAAATATTCAGATTTAAGTAAATAATACTTAAGTGATATTCGATTTATTAATGCCATATGCTTTTATTTGATTATTAATTGATATTATTGTTATTTATTATTTAGAATTATGATTTTTAGTACATAAAATGAATTTTTTAAATAGATAATAAAATTGATTTTAAGTACTTTTGTATAAAAATGTATATAATTAACAACTTATGAGCGGTAATATATTATTTTTTAAAAAAGCATATCATGTTAACATTATATTTTATATTTAATTTTTATAATATCTTAAAATGTAAATCTATAAATAGTAATAAATGTATATTTATATTTTTTACACATTAATTATGGAGTTAAATATTTAAATTTAAAAAATGATTATACTTTTTTTTTTAAAAATTTATAACAATTTAAATGATGAAATTAGATTAACTATTACTTAAACAATATTCGAATTAAGTATTGAAATCAGAATATAAGAATAATTATTATAATTTTAAAATGTTATTGTTTTATTATAAATAGTAATTTTATATATAAAATTTAATTGTTAGATTGAAAATGTATAATGTAGATGATTTGGTAGTTTTTTTTTTATATAATAACAAAAATACGATGTACTTCATAATTTTACATGAGATGTTATTATTTTGTTAATTTATAAATTCTCTTAAATGATAATAGTGAAGTTACTGAATAATAATTATCAATAATATGAATTAATAAATATATTCGAAAAACTATGATTTAGATTTTAAAGTCATACTATTCGTGTCAGGATAGATAATAGATGTCCATTGTGATTAAAAATTTTAAATCTATTTAAGTTTATATATAAATTACATTTATATGTTTTATTAGTTATTATACAAATAAGTATAATAATCAAATTTAAATATGATTAGATGATATAATAATAATGAATGTTTATAATACATATATAATTAACTAGTTAAGGTACAGTGAAAGTAAAGATATAAATCATTATTAAAAGTCAAATTTTTTTTTTTACATTGTATATTGTTTTTTTTCTATTTAATTTATAGTTTTTAATTTATAATTTAATATGTTATTAAATTTTTTACTTATGATTTCTATAAACTACAGATTATGATAACATAAGATTGAGATTAGCATTTAAACTTAAATATTATAATTATTTGGAATTTACTAGTAATACTAATTTTAATATTATAATGTTATATGAAAAATTATTAAACTGATTATTATATTTTAAAATACTTGGTTATTTGTATTAATAGATATGTATTATTTAATATTTATATTTAGACTATGAATAACTCATAATAATATTCGATGATAATTCAATAATTATGATTGTAATTAATAATAATTATTATTATATACGCTTTATTGCGTAGTAATGACATATGTATGTAATAGTTAAGATACTATTATATTTAATTGGTTTATATTAATTAAGATTTAACCGTTGTTATGATTTTTAAAAGAAATTTGCAAATTTATATAATAAAAAATCTTTAAATGCCGGATGAGATATTAAGTAATATTTAATAAATATTTTTATTAATTTAATGGAGATTGTTACTGGTAAAATTAATAATTTAAATATCAAAATAAATGAATCCATATATTAATTTTAATGATTAAATAAAGATTGTGTTATACAAAATTTGAACATTTTTTTAGATAGTCAATGAAAACTAATTTATCATATTAGAATATAGTAATTTTTTTACATTAAAGATTTACTTATGGTCACCATTTATTGGAAATATTTAATGTTTTAATTAAGAGTATGATTTATTGTTATTAATTATTTGTTAAATCATAGTAACGGATAAAATATTAGTATATACTTATTAAATGCTGTGTAGTTTTTAAAATGATTAGTTGGAGCATTACAAAGTATAGAAAAACATATGAATCATATAATGATTCTATTTAAGGAATATAGAGTACGTAGTGAATTTATAGTTGAAAAAGTAATTTAAAGTAACCATTATTATTTTTTTATTAATTTAAATGTTATTTAATTTAATTACAATCAAAAAGTAATGAATTTTTAAAAACATACTTTTTTCAGATATTTTAGGTAAAATATGATTAATGAATACTTTAAAACATAAATTAACAAGTAGAAATAAATTATGAATATGTAAATTTTTAAAGTAATTTATTTTTAATAATTTGAATGGAAAATTTATTATATTGAAAAATAAAGAGCTAATAATTCTTTAAATAAATTGAAATATGTATTTTAATAATATGAATTGATTAAAATTATAATAGTGTTTTATATTAATAAATTATTAATTATTAAATATTCAATTGTTTTTATTAACAATGTAATTAACAACTTTACATGTCAAGTTAATAATTAGATATTATATAAATATGCTATGAATACATATTTTTTTTAGTTATATTATTAAAACACAATATTAAATATAAAAAGCTGACCATACTTATATTTAGTTTATTATACTGAAAACAGCATATAATTTAGCTTTCATATTAAACAAATTTTAATAATAAGTATCCTAAGTAATATACTATATATGTAGAGTATTTTTTATTTTATTTAGTAAATATAATATATATAATTAATAAAGATCATCCTTGACACTTGTTCTTTTCAATTCTTATTCGAATATTTTCTTTTTTCTACATGCATATTTTTCTTCCCTTCTCTAAAGGCATACACATCTAAATTTGATTAAAAAACCACCAAAGAAAATTTTAACATATCATGCATATATTGCCTAAAATCACTGAAATATGCCAATGATTGATATTCTTTGCATCCATGTAAAAATATCCAATGTTAACTCAACCATTGTTCATATTCAATTTCTTTTCACAAATTATGACGTAATAACCAGTTTTTTTGCGACCTGGGATTTTTAAGGAACACTTTATTTGTATAAAACATAAAATATTTGAAACTTTGAAAAGTTGCATAGTATCAAGTCTGCATAATAAACAGCTTCATTGCAAATCAATGAATTTGAATGCAAATTTGCAGTGAAGCTGTTTATTACGCAGACTTAATATAGATATTGTCGTCTTTCACTCATGATAAAGGCCAAGGGGCCGAAAATTTGTGAATATTGAGTATTTTACCTTTTTTTGCATGATATGGCTACAAATTTCAATATTTGTTATTGGTAAGTGATTTAGTTTCAAATATTGCCCTGGGTAGTAATTATTTATAAGGATATCAGTGTAAATATCAGTATTGGTACAGAAATATCCGTGTAAATATTGACCTGGGTAGTGAGGTTATACGGGCCTCCATGGCCGAGTGGTTGGAGCATCACGCTTTAAACCAGGAAGTCTCTCACTTTCTGTCAGCATGGGTTCGAGTCCCACTGGAACCTGAGCTGATTTTGTAAGAAATTTGCCAGTGGTCTCGTCCAGGGTACAATGTAACCAGGTTCTCTCTTCCACCATTCTAAAAACTGGCTGTCACCATATGACTGAAATTTTAATTAAATTTTTTTTAATGTGGCGTAAATCAGAATTCAAGAAATTAAAGTGAGGCTATAGAACTTCATTGCACATCTAAATGTAATTTTGCATCTAGATAAACATTTGTATATTTTTAACCTTTACTTTCAGCATGGGTGCTCATTTAAGTTTTGCTGTGGCTCTGAAGCTGAAGAGTCTTCACAACCTACATCCAATTCACATGTTTATTTCTGGGACGTCTGCTCCACATGTGAGTATAAACATCACAGTTCAATATACGTCATACTCTTGTAACTTATCTACAACGTTGTTCAAGTGAGCTTTTCTGATCAAAAGTTGTCTGTTATCCCTTGTCCTTGTCATCATTGTTGTTTTTTGTCGTTGTTGTTGTAAACTTTTCACATTTTGAACTTTGAACAACTCGGCCAATTTCAACCAAACTTAGCACAAAGATCCTTGTGTGAAAAGGAGTCCAGTTTATTCTGTGGAATTATGGAAGGTCCACAACTTTTCCAAACAGGGCATTTATTAAGAATACCGTAAATGATAATAAAATGGATTTAAAATATCTTCTTTTCAAGAACTCCTGAGTTGTACTCACAAAACAATTTTTCAATATAAAGTAAATATTTTGTTTTTCAAATTATATACCCTTTGGACCATGATGGGAAAATAAGGGTCTGAAGTTTAAGAAATGGAAAACTAGAAAATATATGTTTTCCCTTCTTTTGTGTGTCAAAACAAGTTTGATTGTTTATAGGAGAAACATCCCTGTGGTATTAGTGAGCAAACAAAATTGTCAAATATCTTGACAGTTATTCAGAGACCCACCCAAACCATATATATATTTTGTTCCTTATGTTGAGATAAGTATATTGGTCCATAGCAGAAATTCCTTTAGAGTCATTCTAGCCTTTCAGAAGTATTCAGATATCTTGAAAACTATTGAGATCCCTCATCATAAAAATGCTAAATCTTGTTTTCTTTCTGATTAAAAGTTGTCTGTTGTCAGTTTTTCTCAGGTGATCATTATCAACTACCCTGTTGTTTAATTATAGTTTGTGGTATCAAGTGTCCAGTGATTTTAAGATATTCTATTTGAGTTCTGTAGCATGGACCTTTTCATGATAACTGAGGTCCTGCTACTTAAGATGACTTAAGATGGCAAAAGGTACAGATTCCATGAAAATGAGGTCAAGAATTGATCAGTGAAAATGAGGTCAAGAAATGATCAGCAAAAATGAGGTCAAGAAATGATCAGTGGAAATGGGGTCAAAAATAATCGGTGGAAATGAGTTCAAGAATAATCAGTAACTGTGATATTGTTACCATATTTGTGAGTATTTGTATCGTTTTGCTGTTTAAAATTACAGGATCACAGTTATCATGAACATGTCTATTTTATGTTGGAGATTCTCATGTGTATATACACAAATACCAGCTCTGGTCCTGGCCCCATGGAACTTACTCAAGTCTGAGAATATTCTCAAATTGACCTGTTTAACCAATCAGATTTTCAGGATTAAAAAGTTTTACGGTGCCAAGCCCTGATGTTGTGATGCACTACAGCTTAATTGGAATGAACGTTTGAGACTGATTTACTGTGATGCACAATACCATTTGTTTTACAATGTGTGTTTTTGTTGTTTTACATCTATTCTTGGTGTTTTTTTGTTTGTTTTAAGATGTTAAAACCGCTTTTTATACCCTCTCCCCATATGATAATTACAATTTCTGTATTATCATTATATTATAATTTATTTCCATTTAACTGGGAAATTCTATGCAGTAAGAAAAATATCATCAAAAAAATCATCTACCTGTGATCTGGTCACGATCAAAACAAAGCTCTGGTAAAGGAATTGAAATTTTAGCAAAATATAACTGCATTTTTAAAGATGTCCAGTTTTAACTTAGTGCAGTGTTTGAAGCTTTGAGATTTGTTCATTTCATAATATTCTTTAACTGTGAATGGCAAGCTGATACATTTTCAGGCCTTTTCCTGTCAACTTTGAGAAATTACCATTGGCAACACAATTGGGAATTTTATTGTGAACTTTTGTGAAATTGGGAAAAATAGTTTGTACACGTGTAAATCTCAGTAAATGTGATGGAATGTATTTTTCAATGCATTCCTCCTGCATTAATTCATTATAATCTCGGTCTCTAATTTGGAATTTTTTTCATCAAATTGTGAAAAATCACATGTATTTTGCATTTGGAATGTTATATTTGGCTCCATTGAGACTATAGAAAAAGGCCTGATTTTCCTATATAATTAGCAATTATGTCATAGTGACCGATTGTCTTTTGAAATAATTTGTTGGAATCTGTCATATTTTGCCATCCAATGATACATGAAGACATTTATCTGGGCCTGGCACCATAAATTTTAAGAATTACTTACTGGGTTAGTCTGAAAATTTTACTGAACTTTGGTTAATCCTGAATTCTGATTGGCTGAGCAGGCCAAGTTGAGAATATTCTCCGACTTAAGTAAATTCTCAAGATTTATGGTGCCAGACCCTGAAAAGATTCTATAATGTTGATTTTCTCATGTTTTAGTCCCCAAAGAGATCATCAAACAGTGATGTATCTGGAATGTCTGATGATGAATTCATTGCTCATCTTAAGCAGCTAGGTAAGTAGTTTTCCTTCTATAGTGGTACAAAGGGTGTCAACTCAGATAGCTCAGTTGATAAGAGTGTCCTGCTAGTGTTTGGCAGGTCCCGAGTTCGATGCCTGGTCTAGCCACACATATTCCCCCACCTGCTACATTTGTCACCCATCTAAATAACCAACTGTGGTGTGTGTTAAGATTCTAGTGGATTTCTGGGTTTAGAAATCTTGTTGAGGGGGGAGTGTAGTGGTGCAGAGGGTGTTTGTCCAGATAGCTGGGTTGGTAAGAGTGTCCTGCTAGTGTTCGGAAGGTCCTGAGTTCGATGCCCGGTCTGGCCACACATTTTCCCCCACCTGCTACATTTGTCACCCATCTAAATAACCAACTGTGATATGTGTCAGAGTCTCGTGGATTTCAGAAATCTTGTTGGGGGGAGAGGGAGTATAGTGGTGTATAGGGTCTCGGTCCAGATAGCTCAGTTTGTAAGACCATCCTGCTAGTGTTTGAAAGGTCCTGGGTTTGATATCCGGTCTGGCCACACATTTTTCCCCACCTGCTACACTTCTATAGTATAGGTACAGTCATCCCTTTTTATAATGACCAGTCATGCTTGTTCCTGTGAGATTTTGTTTTATACAGAAATACGTCACAAAACAGCACTTAAAGTGACTGCGCAGGGGTAGAGCTCAACTTTTTTTTATCCGGGGGCCACCTGGGCCCCTAAGATTTAAAATCTACGAGTCTAGCTCAAATTTCAGAGGCCCAGATTTTTTTTTTTCAAATAATGATAATGAAAGAAAATTTCTAACAGTTTTCATTTACTGATTGTCTTTTATTCACGAAGTATAGTAAAGAAGCATTTTGTGTCAAACACCAATGGCAGTTTCTTTGATCTATGATAAAACTCAAACAAAAATCTAATATAGTTTAACAATTATCAGTAAAAGGGAATGAACTTCTTCAGAGACTTAAATGCATGACATTAATGGTAGAACATGAGTTACTGGTATGATAGTTATACCTACATACATGAAGATAGATGCCATATTAGGTTGACAGATAAATATTCTTGGCGCCCGTCCGTTAGGGTGCCATGAATATTTATCTGTCACCCAAATGGCATCCATATTGAAAATAAATAAAATCTGACAAGCATTCATTCGTTATATTTACATAGCATAGTTTATGAACTGAAAAAAATAATGGAATCGAATATCCCACCTTATATATACATGATCGGTCTCATTATGATGAAACAGCCAAGTTCAAGGTAAAGTAAAGCCTCAGTCACATCCTGCGGTACTTTCACTCTACGGGGTATGTATGGCAAAAAATGCAAAGGAATGCAATGGCCTCGCACAGCCATCTTGTGGAATTTCGAGCACGCAGACTTCCTGTAAGCACGTATGATGGATGTTGAGCATGTCCAACAAACTCTGTGATTTCCCAATAACATACATCATTCTTAATCCCAACTTACGAATTGACTGCTACTTTTTTATGCCCACCCCCCAAGACCTCTATGACTCATCTATGGGGAAAAACGCAGACAACGCACAATTTAAAAACCTGTGTGTCCGGTTGTGACTAAGGCTTAAAGTATAGATTTTTCTGAATGATAAATCTTCGTGTGACATCATATGAGGACTTCATTCATAGCTGATATAAATGCTGTCTTGATTAACACCGTGAGTCTAGTGAGACTGCTGCTGGAAATGTAAAATACAGAGAATTAAATATACTGAACTAAACACAGGTGTCATCAAACATTTCAGCAACTTCTGCTCCCCACCTGGGCAACTTCAAAAGGAAATACACTCACCCAGCATGATAATAACTTGCCATGGGTGAGTGGGTGCCTACTAATTTCTATCCCTGCTGAGGCTAAATATAGACATCAGTGATTTAATGGGAGGCCGGTAGGTGGAATAAAATTTGTTTGAGTCTCCATTAACACATAACTGCGACACTAATTTATCAGTTACATTAAAAATACATTCGTTGAATAGAAACTACTGCTAACAGATCATGTTTCTAATTGGATTTTTTTGCACCTCTGGTCAGTGCGGTATCCAGTCCAGCTTCAACCTAAGCTGATTTTGTGAGAAAGTTTGCAAGTTTACTTGCAGAAGGCCAGTGGTCTCTTCCCGGGTAACAGTGTAAATGGGTTCTTTTTTCAACCATTAAAAACTGGCTGTCACCAATAATTGAAAAATTGTTTAGTGTAGTGTAAAACACCATTTAATGGATTTTTTGTGTAGCTGTGTTTTGACTAAAATTTCATGTTTTTTTTTTAATTTTACTGCTGGAGTCGGAGGCTGTATATTCTGTTGTATTATCAGTTAATATCATTATGTATGTTTGTTCTCCGCAAAATCCTTCCGTTAGGCAAAATTGTCGAAAAAACAATACTCATAAGAAAACAGTCTAACTGTACATATGGTAACTTTATATTTCGTTAAATTTTACTGGTAATTTCGAAATCATTCTCAATTTGTCAACTCAGCTAGTTAGCTGTGTATTTGTGAATATTTTCAAAATGAAGTAAAACATGCTTATTTACAAAATTATCACCATTCTACAGGAGGAACACCATCAGATATATTGGATAACAAAGAACTGCTGCAGTTGTTTTTACCTCCCATGAAAGCTGATTATAAGATGCTACAAGATATGAAGTAAGTAAGCTAAGAGTACATTGTTTACCTGAAAATTTCGCCCCTGGTTATTTTAAATTCACCCTCTCATTTCACGGTGAAAATGGCAAAAGTTTAAACGGGAGTAAAACTTTCTGGGTATACAGTAGACACTTAAAATATTGATTTTTTCTGAATAACCTCTAAAGCTTCAGATGTTGATAGAGTTAAGTCATTCTCAATACCGTAAAAACCCATGTAATCTGCGCACCCATGTAATGTGCGCACCCTGTTTTTGAGGCCGAAAATTTTGAAAAAATAAGATTATCCCTATGTAATATGCGCTCTAAAATAATT
This sequence comes from Atrina japonica, assembly GCA_030159075.1. Lineage (NCBI taxonomy): Eukaryota > Metazoa > Mollusca > Bivalvia > Pterioida > Pinnidae > Atrina > Atrina japonica. Next base: position 5,497,912 of record BROG01000001.1, read on the forward strand.
GTCGATATTGGTAATCATGGCTTCAAACCAAGATACAAGAAGCCAGCATTTTTATAAAATTAAATGGTGTTAAAAGTATAATTTACAATTTACATCGATTATCTTACTTCATAATTACATAAAAATGAAAGATTTCTGTAATTAAACATCTTTTATATCAATCATTGTCTACATGATGAATACTCATAGCTGTCACTCCGCTTGTTCAATTACAACAGACATTATACACTGTTCTTAATCTTAAAAGTTAAATGAGAGTAAAAATTTCTGGGTATCAATAATATTGATTTTTTCTGAATACCCTCTAAAGCTTCAGATGCTGATAGCAGGGCTCTACAACACTAAAAAAATCCACTCTTCATTTGGCCAGTGAACCAGAAATTTTACTAGCCAGCCAGGAACTTTTACTTGCCAATATATATGTATATATATATATAATGTGTGTGTGTGTTCATAAAAAATCCACTGGATGAAAATACAGAAATGAAATAAAATATTAATTTTCTAAGTTGATGTAACATTTTATTGTTTCAATCCATTTAAAACAAGGTTATGAACTGCACCTTTTTGTGCATTTTTTTCAATCCAGGAGTGTTTATATGCCTATATTTTTGTTGCTCTAATATTGAGGCAACCTTAAACTTTTTTTTATAATTTTTAGCGCCAGTTTCTTTTCGACAGAATTTACAAAACAGACTGCCCACAAGAATTGTAAATTTTGTCTGTAAGTTAAAATCTAAAGTCCAATACCCGTGACCTGATCGTCAGACAAACACCTATAAAGTTCTTTAATTCATAGGTGTTTGTCCGTCAATCGGATGTTTGACTCTCGATTTTGATTTACAGATAAAATTTCCAGTTCCGACTGTGGTTAATCCCTTTGGGGATTCTGTAGCGGCCGTTTTATTGTGTTGCCCCACGATAGAATCCACAAAGGAATTAGGCTGTGGTCTGCCTGCCCTCCTCATCGAACACTAGGCCGAACTTTCTGCCCTGATTAAGTGATTTTACCACTTAAAAAAACGCTTAAATTAAAATCGAAATTGGGGCAGAAAGTTCGGCCTAGTCGAACACTAGCCATAACTCGGTTCCAGTATCCCTTTAACCAAGATCGTTTAAACTTAGTAGTGTCTAATGATGCTTCTGTTGAAATCGACCGAGAAAAGACAATGCCATCGTGTGCTGTTAGGAAAATTTCAAGTCGAAAACATGAAAGCGATACAACGTGTTTTTATACAGTAATCCACATGAGTTAGATGCTCTAGTTTATCGAAACTGAATAACCAAATTGGTTGTTGTAAAGCGCATAACAGACCATGATTTCGATAATGTAATTTCACAGTGTAAACGGACAAACTTTTGATTTCCGGCTCGGGGAAAAAACTGGTCGCAATGTGGCGACTGAATGAGGATAAACACTCGCCAAAATCTAAAAAATGGTCGCATTTGCGAGTGATTTGGTCGCATTGTAGAGCGCTGGATAGAGTTAAGTCATCCTCAGTATCGGAGAAAGTCATAACAATTTACGTCGTATTACATGTGTCATTTATTCAGTTTCTACCAGAGAAGAACAGTATTTTAAATTTTGTTCAAATTTATCTTTAATCTGTTTATATTCTCTGTATAATAGGCATGCAGCAGATACAAGATTAATTTACTTCCTATATAGAATTGTACGTAAAATAATAGCAACAGATAAATTCCTATACTACATAAAAATAAGAAATGACCTGCCTGTTATGCCCTTTTTGCGACAATGCAGGTGAAACTATTGAACATTTGATTTATAATTGCTCCTATGTTAACTTCTTTTAGAGAAAATTAGAAGATCAGAATTAGGAAAAACAAATGAAATAAAACTTTCACTAATAGGTATTTTACTTTCCAAAAGCAACAAACAATATTTTACCTTAATAGTTAAGTTATACAATGATATTTAGAAAAAGATTTGAGGATAAAATTTTAAGAATAGATGAAATGAATGAAAATTTAAAACATTATTACAAAATTGAAAAAATACATTTTTACATCTATAGGAAGACAAAATATTTTTGAAAAAAAGATGGAACAGATTTCAATTGTTATTTTCTAGACCATTTATTTGAAAACAATATATATTTCACAACCTAAAAATTATACATGACATAATACCAGTGTGAATGTGTGTGAAAGTACAAGAGTTTTTTCCCTTTTTTTCTGAAAAAATACAGTTTCATAATGTGAAATAGACTATACTGTGCAAATTATTGTGATGCAGTGTCAATAAAGGATAAAAAAATACTTAGTTTGATATAGACTTTATATGTTCACAATAACATCTGACTGTATTATACCTTGGTTACCCAGTACCTGGTGTTTCGGTACCAGCCAATTATTTATTTTATATTAAAGTAATATTGTGCTCAGATACCATCATTTAAATTCTAAACTCCCCAAAGCTAAGATATTCGTTTTACAGTGTATACTCTCAGATGGATTTGACAAGACATTTAGATTTATTATTAGACCTTGTATAACACCACTTTTTTTTTGAAATATGATATATACATTTCGAGCTCAACTAAAGAAATCTTCTTGACAAAAACGATCATCTTGAGCATTTATTATTGCCTCTTTTGTAAAAATATAACTATGGTATTCTGTTAATAATAATAATATATATATATAATATATATATATATATATATATATATATATATATATATATATATATATATATATACATATATATATATATATATACAGTTCACCCCTGATATACCACCACCTTTTGTTTTCCTGAATTTTGGCGGTATAACAGGTTTGGCAATATATCGAGGTTTACTATTTTCGAGGTGTGCTCGTTTTCATCTTGACATGTCTTTAATCCCTAGATTAAATGGCAAGAAACTATAAAATTGATTAAGACTGTTCACTCAAAACACCTTAAATTTACCTGGTATCTAAAGTGATATATTTTAGTCTTGACACATTTTTGTCGGTGTCGTTAGTCATTTTAATGCTTTATATAATTTGTTTCGTGACTTGTATCTATTCACTTTATTCTGAAACCTTTGGATATATAGTGTTGTTGGTTTTGGTGCTTTATATATATATGTATATATATACCGGTACACAAGGTTTTCCCTTATGCATGATTTCTGCGTTTCAGATGCATAAAATCTGTTCAGGACGCAAAACATGAATATTAGTGAGCCCTTAAGGACGCACAAAAGCTCGGTAATTTATTTTTCAACCTGAGACAGAAAATGTATGCCTTTGTTTTCATGTAATATCTTGAATTTCATTGACTTAAGGACTCACAAATTTATATAAGGACTCAGGAATTTTGTTCTTGTGGGTCCTTGGGACTCAATAATATAACATTCTAGGGAAAACCCTGATATATATATATATATATATATATATATATATATATATATATATATATATATATATATATATATATATATATATATATATATACTCCTTGCTTCATATATACAATATTTTACTTGTAGTTACACTTTAGATGATGTTACATCTCCACCTCTCACCTGTAATATGGATATATTTGATGGAAAGGATGATACAGAACATGATTTAGAAGGTAATGGACAGCTGTTAAAGACCCATGACCACTTAAATTGACCAACATGAAAAATGTAAAAGTTCTCTGATTCACACATTAAACAATTTAAGACATGCTAATTAAAACTAGTACATACATGCACTGCATTTAGTCAGAAAATGATGAAACAAGATGATACAAACACCCCTAATTAGCGATCTATCTCAAGTGTACCATTCACTGCTGTTACATCGCAGTAACGTAAAACATGAAGGCACATTTAATTGTGGGAAGTATTTCACAGAACACTGCAATTATTGATTTTTCTACACATATACTTTTACCACTTTCAAGTTAAAAAGATAAAAACAAAAGAAAGTATTAGTTTTCTCCAACCAGTTTGACTCAACTATTGAACAGAAGTGTTAGCCTTGACAGATTGAGGTATCTTGATGGGAAATTCAAAGTAGGGTGGCAAATTATTAATTTGGATTCAGCTTCAATTCCTTCCTCAAAGCATTTCAGCGCTCTGTTTCTGATCCTACATGCAAAGCGCATTTTCTTTATCGCATCTTTCTCTCTTCTATTTCTGTCCTTTGTGTTTTGTTTATTTGTTACCTGTATAGCAACCTGTTTACGTCTTTGTGGAATGTTCGTGAATTTTGACCCTTCTCCATACATACTCAAATTACATTATGTCCAGAAACGGGGGGAGATGGGGGGGGCTGTACGTTTCAGATTGAAAAATCTAACAGTATTAGAAATACATGTATATGGGCAAGAATTCACTAAGGGGAAATTTGAAATAATTTCTTGTCAAAACAGTTTGTATACCTAATCCATGGAGAAGGTAACAATTCATAGACATTTTTTGTGTTTTGTTATACGATTTAATGAATAAACTATCAAAAAATCATAATAATATGCAGTTCATTCTTCAGCTGTGCTTAATTCATCATATTTCATAAGGGCACCCACAAACAAAATCAGGGGAAAAAACGTGACATTTGATACCGTGTGTATTTCAATTGATCGCTACATCGCCGCTTCATGTCATTTGGCAATTCTAATGGCAGTAATATGTTGACTAAAAACGTGGTTTCCAAGTGGTGTAGCGTGTGATAGTACGTAACGTATTTTTGTCAAATGCAGGTTACGCACTGAAACCTGCCACGAGGGATATGTTACTTGGGGAAGGTGATCAGAATTGTCGTAAATTAAGTCGTTTACATGCTGGATAGCTAGATCAAGTCCTAGTTTGGGTCTTCCCAGTGAACTGAAAAAATATTCGATCTCGTGATTAATAATGACATTTTCACGTCAAAAACACACATTACGTACTGTAAAAAATGAAAAAAGTATTTTTCTCTCCCGAATGTTAACGTTTAAGACATCCGACGTAATTTTGTGACAACTGATTTCTGGCAACAAGAGGTAACTAAAATGGGGGAAAAGAAGCATGGAGAACGCTGAGGGCAAAGGTTTGTTATTTTGTCAAATATTTGTAGATGTTACATACTGTCAACAATGACAAAAGATAGTTATGAAACGGACTCATTAAAAAATATTCATTCCAAGCTTTTCTATTAAATCAAATAGCAAGACTCGTTCATTTTGTTTCGAAATATTGTCCTTTCACAACAAGAAGCATGGAGAATGCTGATTTACTAAAATCACATTATAATAATCAGTTTTCACAGGAGGTTCAGCCACTTACAAATAAAATTGCCATTTCTTGTAGGATAAAAAGATGGATTTATTTTCTAAAAACATCTTTGTAATGAAGTTTAAGAATTTATGGATAAACATTTTAAAATATTTTCTTGTTTCTTCATGCAAAGCAACTTTATAAAACAGTATGTAACATTGACAAGAAAAAAAAAGTATTGTTCCTTTGGATACTGAAATTGTGAGGTAACTAAATGCAATCACTATTCATTTAGAAGTGTTTTCCAGTAGAAATTGATGTTCCAAAATTAAATATCTGAAGACAATTCATATACAGTTCAATTGTGTTTTTAATTTTATATTTTGTCAACGTTACATACTGCAAAATTATTAGAGATTGAGCATTGTACATTTTTTTAACTTTGATCATAAATCATTATATATATATTTTTAATGCCTCCAGGGATATACTATTTATTGGCAATATTTTTTTAATTTAAATATTTAATTTTATTTTTGCTGCAATTGTCTCACTTTTTGGACCATTAGTGAATTCTTGCCCATATATGAATATAATTTGCCTGTTACATTTGTGTTTAATTTATTTAAATTTACCAGGGTGACTTTGTATCTTGTTTGTATTAGTCCAGTAAGCGTTTAGGGAACACACCTATCCACAAGTTGATTCATTAGTCTGTTGGTCATTTCACAGTATGATCATCCCTGTTAATGCCAAGTATTCACAAACACTCAGGTATATTAGCGCAGGTGTTTGTTAGTTTTTACTACATTCATGTACATATATGTTGTTTTGGTAAGTATTAGACAAGCTTATATGAACACTACTAAGAATATATAAGCATGGTCTGTCTGGCGAACAGGACACAACATGTGTTGGATATCAAACAAAAAAATTGGAAATATGTGTTTAAATTAGGTTTGAATTTTTTTTTTCAATTTTTTTTTTCTTCCTTTTTTGCTATTAAGATCAATATACAAAAACAAAACAGATATACACAGGCATAAAAATTCTTAAATTCCTCTATATATCTTGTGAAAATTTCTTGAGAAATCAAGGTTTAACATTTTTTCAATTACAATTAATTAACTCAACAAAACATAAATATACCGGTTTTCTTGATACAGTGATAAATATGTTAAGAAAAGTGTAGTCTGTAGAACATCACATTTTATGTTGATATTTGCTTTATTCTGTTAGCACATTCACCATTGTGGGTCTTTAGAATAGGATGCTCTACACTTTTATCAACACAAACACATGTGTGCACACATATATATATATATACAGTGGAATCTCGCTGTCTCGAAATTCACAGGATGCCCCGTATACTTCGAGATATCCAAAATTCAAGATAACCAAAATTTGCAATTCACATGTTTTCTTTTTTTACTGGACACTGGATACACCTACACAGGGTACTGCTTATTTGAATTGGATCTAAGCAATTATTAATTACACTTTCATCTTGGCTCGTTAACGGAAGTCGATTGTCCTGTGTTTTGAAGGTAAACAAGTAATTTGAAGAATGATTTTTGCATACAAAATGTAAACCTCAAATCACAGATGATAACTTTGAGATAACAAGTAACAATTTTGTAATATTTTGATACTTCGGACCAGAAAAATACTTTGAGATAAGTGTAATTTTGAGATGAAAATTTTGAATTATCCGAAATAAAAGTATATAAATATATGTATATAGTAAAATAATAGGAAACGGCTGTTCGACTTTGACATAACCAGAATTTCAACTCATCCAATTTTGATATAATGAGATTCCACTAAAAATATATATATATATATATATATATACATATATATAAATTATACCTTGGAGGTTTGGTTTTCTTCGTATGGTGATAAATATGTTAAGAAAAGTGTAGAACATCACACTTTTCTATTCAATTTTGCTTAATTACATTAACACTTTCACCATTTTGGTTCTTCAGATTTGAAGATATGAGAAAAGTAAAGGAAGGTCTCATTCATTATTTTTAATTGCTATGTAACACCTGTTTTTCTTGCACTTATTTTCTGTACTTCATGATATAAACAATTCTCAAATTATCACCACTCGATTCATTTTCATTCAGGCAATAATGCCACATTTTTAACGTATTTGCTGCTTTATATAATTATCTTTATAGTAAATGTCAAATTGATTATCGCCATCCGCCTCTCTATATTTTGAACAAACGTCCATTTCAAAATGTCAGTTATCAGGATATTCTGCCATAGGTGATAGTGGTCAATGAAATGGTTAAGTGGTAACTATTGACCACCGGTGTAAAGCTAGGCAGCAGTAGAAAAAACCGGGTAACTGAAGAATGAAATAAACAAGATACACATAAGTACTTAAAGCTGTCCTCACAAATTTTGAACAAATTTTGAATTAAAAAAAATATATTATGTTTTTGAAACAGCCCCAATTTATTATTCCACAGGCAGATATTTTTGTTAAATGTTATCACTAGAAATTGGCTCGCAGTTCCGTAATAAAAGGTGACTCTGCGAAACGACTGTTATTTCACTCCTGTACTCCCAACGCGAAACAGTGGACAGATGACATGTAATAAAAACATACACTTTACTCAAATCATAAACATTCCGCATTAATTTTTACATCAAAGACTTCAATAAAGATACATAATAAATAGATTTTATAACTAGTTTTAAATTCATTATTTTAGTATCTGTAAAATAATATGCACTCTGAACGTAAAAATAAATAAAATGTTACCAGTAATCTGCACCCTTTCATTATGTTGTTTACATAGCGTCACACATTCTGGTGAACTTGGTAAAGTGAGCAGTCAGGTTGCGTGCACTTGACCAATTACAAGGTACCCCTTCTCATATTTTTACAAAGATGACAACAAATAAACGTTTTAAGAGATATAGCTGTGAAACATTTCTATCAAATTTTTCAAAATGGATGCAAGTGGTCCTGTAAAACGAGCTGAGTGTTTGGATATATATTTCCGAGTTGACCTTGGTCAGATTTGTCTTTGATTTGTTATTTTGGAAGTGAGGACATTCATATCATAACAGGTGGCCTGAGCTCCTGTTGTTTATAATTTACGATTTTCTTATGGGCAATTTGGAATTGTGTTTGATATTCTTATGTTTAAAATGATTAATTACATGCTTGTGAACTGTATATTAGCCGGCTAAATGTCCAGATAGAGTAAATGAACTTTGATGATACCAATATTTATTTTCGACATGTAGGTGAGTTATACTCAAACTTCATTACTTCACACATTTGTTCTATACGACTGTAGTAAGACAATGACTGATTTTGTAAACTCGCCTTTTATATCAGTTGTGGGGGCTTGTTTCTATTCAGAAAACTGAACAAATATGGCGAGCAATGGAAGTAAAATATTGGGGATGTTTAAAAAACGATATTATGTTTTTTGTTATTTGATTAAATTGGTTTAACCCTTTCAACCCTACAGAAAACAAGAGAAAAGAGCATACCATCTAGATATTTAGGAGTGAAAGGGTTAAACGTTGAGATGACAGCTTTGATATGATATGTTTTCTGTTCATTAAAGATATATCTGTGATATCAAAGAATGGTAACTCTGTTTTCCCCAAGATACACAAATTAAATACACCACCAAAGTCGATATATACGCCATAATTTCTAAATAACAAGATGTGTCAATTAATTGAGAATTTATTGTTTATACTTAAGATATAGCATCTTTACAGAGTCTGTATGTTCTTACAGGTTGGAGACAGATTATACTATATATACATACAATATAGCAACTTTACAGAGTCTGTATGTTCTTACAGGTTGGAGACAGATTATACTATATATACTTACAATATAGCAACTTTACAGAGTCTGTATGTTCTTACAGGTTGGAGACAGATTATACTATATATACTTACAATATAGCAACTTTACTGGGTCTGTAGGTTCTTACAGGTTGGAGACAGATTATACTATATATATACTATATACTTACAATATAGCAACTTTACAGAGTCTGTAGGTTCTTACAGGTTGGAGACAGATTATACTATATATACTTACAATTATAGCACCTTTACAGAGTCTGTAGGTTCTTACAGGTTGGAGACAGATTATACTATATATACTTACAATATAGCACCTTTACAGAGTCTGTATGTTCTTACAGGTTGGAGACAGATTATACTATATATACTTACAATATAGCAACTTTTACAGAGTCTGTATGTTCTTACAGGTTGGAGACAGATTATACTATATATATACTTACAATATAGCACCTTTACAGAGTCTGTATGTTCTTACAGGTTGGAGACAGATTATACTATATATACTTACAATATAGCAACTTTACTGGGTCTGTATGTTCTTACAGGTTGGAGACAGATTATACTATATATATACTTACAATATAGCACCTTTAACAGAGTCTGTATGTTCTTACAGGTTGGAGACAGATTATACTATATATACTTACAATATAGCAACTTTACTGGGTCTGTATGTTCTTACAGGTTGGAGACAGATTATACTATATATACTTACAATATAGCAACTTTACTGGGTCTGTATGTTCTTACAGGTTGGAGACAGATTATACTATATATATACTTACAATATAGCAACTTTACAGAGTCTGTAGGTTCTTACAGGTTGGAGACAGATTATACTATATATACTTACAATATAGCACCTTTACAGAGTCTGTAGGTTCTTACAGGTTGGAGACAGATTATACTATATATACTTACAATATAGCACCTTTACAGAGTCTGTATGTTCTTACAGGTTGGAGACAGATTATACTATATATACTTACAATATAGCAACTTTACAGAGTCTGTAGGTTCTTACAGGTTGGAGACAGATTATACTATATATACTTACAATATAGCACCTTTACAGAGTCTGTATGTTCTTACAGGTTGGAGACAGATTATACTATATATACTTTACAATATAGCAACTTTACTGGGTCTGTATGTTCTTACAGGTTGGAGACAGATTATACTATATATATACTTACAATATAGCACCTTTACAGAGTCTGTATGTTCTTACAGGTTGGAGACAGATTATACTATATATACTTACAATATAGCAACTTTACTGGGTCTGTATGTTCTTACAGGTTGGAGACAGATTATACTATATATATACTTACAATATAGCAACTTTACAGAGTCTGTAGGTTTCTTACAGGTTGGAGACAGATTATACTATATATATACTTACAATATAGCAACTTTACAGAGTCTGTAGGTTCTTACAGGTTGGAGACAGATTATACTATATATACTTACAATATAGCAACTTTACAGAGTCTGTATGTTCTTACAGGTTGGAGACAGATTATACTATATATACATACAATATAGCAACTTACAGGGTCTGTATGTTCTTACAGGTTGGAGACAGATTATACTATATATACTTACAATATAGCAACTTTACAGAGTCTGTATGTTCTTACAGGTTGGAGACAGATTATACTATATATACTTACAATATAGCAACTTTAGGGTCTGTATGTTCTTACAGGTTGGAGACAGATTATACTATATATACTTACAATATAGCAACTTTACAGAGTCTGTAGGTTCTTACAGGTTGGAGACAGATTATACTATATATACTTACAATATAGCAACTTTACAGAGTCTGTAGGTTCTTACAGGTTGGAGACAGATTATACTATATATACTTACAATATAGCACCTTTACAGAGTCTGTATGTTCTTACAGGTTGGAGACAGATTATACTATATATACTTACAATATAGCAACTTTACTGGGTCTGTATGTTCTTACAGGTTGGAGACAGATTATACTATATATATACTTACAATATAGCACCTTTACAGAGTCTGTATGTTCTTACAGGTTGGAGACAGATTATACTATATATACTTACAATATAGCAACTTTACTGGGTCTGTATGTTCTTACAGGTTGGAGACAGATTATACTATATATATACTTACAATAGCAACTTTACAGAGTCTGTAGGTTCTTACAGGTTGGAGACAGATTATACTATATATACTTACAATATAGCAACTTTACAGAGTCTGTAGGTTCTTAGAGGTTGGAGACAGATTATACTATATATACTTACAATATAGCAACTTTACAGAGTCTGTATGTTCTTACAGGTTGGAGACAGATTATACTATATATACATACAATATAGCAACTTTACAGAGTCTGTATGTTCTTACAGGTTGGAGACAGATTATACTATATATACTTACAATATAGCAACTTTACAGAGTCTGTATGTTCTTACAGGTTGGAGACAGATTATACTATATATACTTACAATATAGCAACTTTAGGGTCTGTATGTTCTTACAGGTTGGAGACAGATTATACTATATATACTTACAATATAGCAACTTTACAGAGTCTGTAGGTTCTTACAGGTTGGAGACAGATTATTATACTATATATACTTACAATATAGCACCTTTACAGAGTCTGTAGGTTCTTACAGGTTGGAGACAGATTATACTATATATATACTTACAATATAGCAACTTTACAGAGTCTGTATGTTCTTACAGGTTGGAGACAGATTATATACTATATATACTTACAATATAGCAACTTTACTGGGTCTGTATGTTCTTACAGGTTGGAGACAGATTATACTATATATATACTTACAATATAGCACCTTTACAGAGTCTGTATGTTCTTACAGGTTGGAGACAGATTATACTATATATACTTACAATATAGCACCTTTACAGAGTCTGTAGGTTGTTACAGGTTGGAGACAGATTTACTATATATATACTTACAATATAGCAACTTTACAGAGTCTGTATGTTCTTACAGGTTGGAGACAGATTATACTATATATACTTACAATATAGCAACTTTACTGGGTCTGTAGGTTCTTACAGGTTGGAGACAGATTATACTATATATATACTTACAATATAGCAACTTTACAGAGTCTGTAGGTTCTTACAGGTTGGAGACAGATTATACTATATATACTTACAATATAGCAACTTTACAGAGTCTGTAGGTTCTTACAGGTTGGAGACAGATTATACTATATATACTTACAATATAGCAACTTTACAGAGTCTGTAGGTTCTTACAGGTTGGAGACAGATTATACTATATATACTTACAATATAGCAACTTTACAGAGTCTGTAGGTTCTTACAGGTTGGAGACAGATTATACTATATATACTTACAATATAGCACCTTTACAGAGTCTGTATGTTCTTACAGGTTGGAGACAGATTATACTATATATACTTACAATATAGCAACTTTACTGGGTCTGTATGTTCTTACAGGTTGGAGACAGATTATACTATATATACTTACAATATAGCAACTTTAGGGTCTGTATGTTCTTACAGGTTGGAGACACTTATAGACAGGTTATATTATATATACTTATGGTATAGCACTTTTACTGGGTCTGAATGTTCTTTAAGGTTGGAGACACTTATAGACAGGTTATATTATATATACTTATGGTATAGCACTTTCACTGGGTCTGTATGTTCTTACAGGTTGGAGACACTTATAGACAGGTTATATTATATATACTTATGGTATAGCACTTTTACTGGGTCTGAATGTTCTTTAAGGTTGGAGACACTTATAGACAGATTACACTATATTACACTATATATATTACGATATAGCAACTTTACTGGCTCTGTATGTTCTTTCAGGTTGGAGGCAGTTAACCAGTGGATTGAGTTCAATTTCATATCTACCAGGGGGACACTTTTACCTCAAGGAACAGCCAAATCAGGAATTTTTACTGAAAGAGATAACAAAGAAACTTGTCGATTTATAATGTATACTGTTATGTAGTCTTGTGAAGTAGATCAGCATGTAAATCTAGTCCATAATTTTCTTCATTGAAATGAAATCACCTGAGCACAGTATTTGTTCTCCCTGAACATTCCTGAATGAAATAGATTGGGAAAGGATTTATTTTGAAATGACATATACATGTACTTTGGTTTTGAAAACATGGGGGATGAAATATAACATTGTAACAGATGTATAGAATTAATAAACAGCAGGTATCCTCAGGTAGAATAAGAAAGAAAAGTAGAACAATTGTCTAAAAGACGTAAGCTAAAAGATAAACACATTAAGATGAAGTTTTGATTATTCTACTGGTGTGTTACACAACAATCTGTGACATTGTCATCACACAAGAAAAAAACCACGAGCTTTTTGTTAGGTGAAATGGCAAAATTTCCCACATGATTAGCTTAAGTTCAATTGAGATTTAAACTCTCACTGTCTAGCATTGAGAGATTTTGTTCTTCCAGCGATGATGATACTCTAGTCCACGGAGATCTTACCTGAAAAAAAGTGAAATTTAGGTGATTAAAACATATAGATATATACATCTATTTACAGTACTTTGCAAATCAAAAGGAATAGAGGTTTTTCCTTTAGTGCAGAATACTAATAGTTGTAAACAGGTGAAATGTTGGTGAAGAAATTCTACATTTCAATTGCATATTTTGTTGTCAAAGATGCTGATCTTTCAGTATAGGGTTCTGATCTGACCCAAATTTAATATACACGGGCATGACATTGACTTCAAATTGGGTGAATTAGCATAGGATTCTGGTTGTATTTGCCAATTTAGATGTTTCAAAATAGATATTGAATTTAAATGGTTTTTTAGCATGTTAAGTCAAACTAGAGTCATGTAAAATGCCAGGTAATTATTTTGCATACAGAAGGTAAAACTAAAATGTCGCCACATTATTTTTTTTCATGAAATGCAATTTATAGAAATCAATATATTATTTGCATGTTTATTTTATAATATTGATAATAATTATTTTTTTATCATTATCATTCTAATTTAATTTAAGCAAGATAAATCAACTCTACTTTTTATTTATCAATACTAAAATTACAAAGTTCACTTTAATTACAAAAATAACGATTGTTTAGTGCTGATTAGAGAGAGTTTTGATATAATTTTGAAATGTTGGAATAACAGGGCAAGATTTTTTGAATTATTATATTATAGAATCAAATCTACCAGAGAAATAGCCTTTAACAGTATTATGAATTATGCTGTTCAAAAGAAAAGGTTTATATGTTTGCAATCGTTTTTTTCTATGATAATTTATATAAGAATAAGATTATATTTATATACATAATTCTACATTTGTATATGCTATTTGGTTTTGGAATAAAGATACTTCTACCATTTTATCATGCATTGTTATCTAATATTTGCAGTAGTATTACATCATAATGTATGTTTTGTTTCTTAGCTTACCAGGGCAAAATGTCAGGAGAGCTAATGCCATACCACGGGCATTGTTGGTATCATTTGTGGACA